>OZ007496.1:60464028-60874028 GCA_963931805.1 Microdon myrmicae
TCAAAATATTATTACGATCGCTGCTCAAGATAACTTGGTAAATGCTTTCCTTGTTTTCAAATAAGTTTCCACTGTACTAAACAAACTGAGAGCATGCACCAGTACTCGTTAAACATTAATTTCAAAACGTATGGTTAAATACAGAGGAAGATGGGATTCCTTCTTTCCCCCAAGCACAGAAAGGTCTCTCTGATCATGTTTCCTCGTCCATTACGAGTATAATGTCTATAAATGATACCCTCTTGTTCCACCCACACTGTTCTTGGGAAAATAAAAGTACTTTGAAGTCCTCCTATTCGAGTATTTCGTATTTAAATAAAAATGTAAGTAAATTATGATTTTTTTCGGATAATTCGAATAATATTATTTTTGTTTTCAATTTTGATGTTGGTCTTTCAAATTTAACTTCAAATGTTTTCCTCACATTGTATAACATGTATTTTAAAACATAAACATTTTAAACAGACTTATTGCGTTTTAAATAATAGATATAAAGCACACAACAAAATTTAAGCAGTACACTGAAACCTCAAAAACACGTTCAAACGGTTTATGGAAACTAATTGAACTAAAAATATAATGATTAATGTCTTCTAATAAATAAGACTTAATTAACTTATGGTGACACAGAAGAGTACTTACATTTTATAATTTTAGATTTACCTCTTGAGTTTTGCGGTCCAAAATGCACAGGCGGCAAGTGACCCTCAATTGAGAAATCGTTAATGGGCGTAAATTCTTAGATTTCTTTTAGCTTATATGGCCCATTGTCTATCTTACAAATACCACAATTTTCAACACTAAATGGAAATTTCACCCTGAAGAAAAGTAGATTAAGGTAGAGGATACGATTATGTTGGCATTTGGCAAATAACTTTAGCAGGTCATTAGTTGTTATTCTTTTAGTCATGTTTTATCTTTCCCAATATAGTTTTTTTTATGTCGAATTTAAGTTATATATTGACTCAGTTCGAAATTAAAATGGTCCCAGCGCTTCGAGAACGAACTCAAACAAAGGTAGTACAATTTATAGACGCATGGCCACAAACATGCTAATGCACATTTAATCAATGGCAGAGCCAGACATGTTCACAATCTTGTTGTTAGCGACGCGTCACTCTAGGCCCAGGAGAGACGCCAACCTGACATATCTCGAGATTTCAAACAACTCAAATACACGCCACCGGTGGTAACGGACGCCTCGCGAGGGTAAGAAATCTCAAAACAAATACCACAGGGTCATCGCGCCGGAGGCATTCGGTAGCAATCGTTTTAGGGCTTGGGGGAAGGCGTTTTTTCTCATACTTTTCGGTGTCGGTGGGTTTCTTCTTGTTTTTTCAGGTAACCTTTTTTTATACACAAAAGCGCGCACAAAAGTTGATTTTGAAGTACCCTTAAGTGTCAGAGCACAGTGCGAGCGGAGGGAGAGGAAATGGATAAGGAAAGGAGGTATCGATGTACATTGGTCTTAAATGCCTGCACATTACAACGACGAGGAAACACAAGATCAGGTAGAGTATTCCACATTCGTGTAGTTCGGCTAAAGAACGATTCTCTATGTTTGTTCGTGCGCGTGAAGTTGACTTTCAACGTGAACTGGTGCGCATTCTCAGATTGACGGGTATCGCGGGAAAATGTCTGAGGAAGCGGAACACATTCAGCAAGTTCAGTTGAGCAACGACCGTGGTAATACCTATAGAAGAGAGATAGGCACGATATGTTGCGCCTATGTTCTAACGAGGGAATTGATCGACTCACAGCTGAGTCCCCAATAAGTTTCACTGCTCGTTTTTGCATCCTATCGAGCACGTGTAGTGCAGCTTTGGATGCGCCTGAACAATATGGGAGTTGAACTCCATTTTTGGAGAAATATACGACTTGTAAATAGTGGCCAGGTTGGATGGAGTGAAGTATCTTTTGCATCTCTTAAGGAACCCCATGCATTTGGCCCCACTTTCCGCAGCTTCAAAAATGTGGTCGCTCCAATTAAGAGTCGAATTAATTCGAGTGCCGAGGATTGATAGTTCCTTGGCTTCGTCGATGAAGGTGCCATTCATCGACAGTATATTTACTTTGGGGTTCGCCTTTAACGACAGGAGACAGCATTGAGTTTTTAAGGCATTGAATTCTACTCGATTAGATAATCACCACTTATATATCTTGTTGAGGTCGGAATTCAGTGGATTAAGCATAACGTGCTGATTGGTATTGACGTTCGAAGAGTTTGGTCGGGAATATTCGTATGAATGGGCTCCTCGGTAGTATAGTGGTCAGTATACCCGCCTGTCACCCGGGAGACCGGGGTTCGATTCCCCGTCGCGGAGCCTCTGGCGCAAGACTAATGACCTTGCACAGAAAAAATAAATCATTATGGAAAATTTAACAAGCCTCAGGACTTGCTAAATAAGGCCAAGACCGGTTCCCGGTTGTAGTGCCGATGATGATGGTTCGTATGAATATGAGAAACTCAATGTGCTATCATCGGCAAACGAGTGGATTGAGTTGTGGGTAATGGACAAGAGATCATTTATAAAGATGAGGAAGAGAGTGGGTGAGAGTACAGAACCTTGGAGAACACCTGCATTAATTTGATGGGAGGCAGATTTGACACCATTAAGAACCACTTGGATTGAACGGCTTGTGAGATTCACTTTTGAACCAGGTTCATTGGACAAGTGGGTTGTGCCAAACCAGTAGTGGTTTGAGAGTGTGCAATCTATGGAAACTAGTGTACTTAGCACCTGTTTTCAGTTCGAAGAAAGTAAAGCGACTAGGATTAGAAGCAAGATGTGATGTGGGGGGAGAGGTGGAGTGGCGAGTTTTGAACACCTACACCCATGGTGACCACAAAGTCGTGATGTACGAAATATTATCACACATGGGATACAACACTGACAAATTGGCGAAGAAAGCCCAGAAAAATGGGTGGATAGAGAAGGACCCCGATGCGAAACTGCTCGATTATATATTGGAATACCACATTGAACAGTTTGACGTAGAGGCCTATGCGAACAGGCCAGCTGCAAAACTCACGAAGTGGCTAACTACCGCATACGATGCTTCTATGCCACGACAAAGACAACCAGCAGAGGCAATCTAACCAGTGTATTGGTGAAACCCAGAAATCGCCAAATGCGATCGGATTGCAACAGATTACGACGCTTGCAACAAAGGGTAAGAAACCGTAACATCTACCCAGAGTTACATGCGGAATGCGCCAACAAACGGAAGGGATTGGGGAATGTGATCCGCAAAAGTAAATATGACGCGTTCTGCTGCACAAGGAATGAATTTAATAACAACCCATGGGGCAGCGCCTACATGACTGTTATGAAGAGACTACACAACAACAGTAGTCAAATGCAAAAAGTAAAACTGACATAACCAGAATCGTTGCTGTCCTCTTCCCAGAGTGTGATGTGTTGAGTATGCAAGAGGAATGGAACATCACTGAACGAGAAATACCTCCCGTGACCACCAAAGAGCTGCTCTTGGTTGCAAGGTTGTTAAAAAAAAAACAAGACCCCAGGACTGGAGGGTATTCTTAATGCTGTAGTGAAGACTGCTTTAACAAAAAAGTTGGAAGTCCTCAGCAGTCTCTTCACGACCTGCCCGCAAACAGGACACACTCCTCAACGATGGAAAAAAACAGCGGCTTGTGCTTATACCAAAATGAGTCAAGAATTCAGAAGCGCCGTCGTCCTACCGCCCCTAGTACATGCTGGACATAACAGGAAAACTGCTTGAGCGAGTAATTGCCACTCGCCTGAAACAATTCAGAGGGGCATCAACTCTCTGAATGGCAGTATGGAATCCGGAAAGGTAAATCAACCCGTAAGGCACTATCTGCGGTGTGCGACATCGCTCCCAATGCGATAGCAGGGGCATGATGGCTAGGATGAACTAAAAAAATATATGCTCGCTGGTGGCACTAGATGTTAAAAATGCATTTAACTCGGTGAACTGGATTCGGATTCTAGAAGCGTTGGGCGATCTACAAGTCTCCCCCTCCTTGGTGCGTATACTAGCAAACTATCTCTCGGACAGAAGACTGCTCTATGACACAGATGAGGGACCACAGGAATATAAAATAACAACGGGTGTGTAGCGTCTCTAACAGATACACACACAAACACAAGCAAATAGTGAAGCACACCGAACGAAAATCGAATAAGATAATGCATCAGAGCCGTATACCATAGCGATAAAATAACAATTCACATCAGTGGAATATACTTGCGTCAAAATCGAATTCTAAAATCGGCCAGTAGCTTGATGTGTTACGCTTAGGTTCAATTTTTGGTGATTCTAACTGTCATAGCGTCAGTTCGAATCACACGTTCTTCACTATCATATTCCAAACGCTATAGGTGTCCGTATAAGGTCCGCTGTTATCGAATACCATGTATGATGGTGTGCTCAGGGCCAATGTACCAGAAGGGATTAGAATCATTGGGTACGCAGATGACTTGGCAATAGTGTCCCCCTAGCTAAACATCTAGATGACCTGGAGAATATTTACTCCAAAACAATCCAAAACATTAAATGCTGGCTAGACATGGCCGGACTGAAACTAGCTGGACATAAGACGGAGGCAGTTTTAATAAGCAGCCGCAAGGAAGTTGAACACCTTGATTTGGAAATAGAACGACAAATAATCATATTCAGTCCCTATATTAAATATCTTGGTGTTATACACGACAACAGGTTGAGCTTGAAGGAACACCTGAGAAAAACGAGTGAAGAGTATGCCAAGTTTTGGCGATACTGCTACCCAATATTGGAGAACTCACAACCAGTGTCAACACCTCCATTATAATGTATGCAGCGCACGTATGGGCAGGATCCGCACAGTATAAGTCGTACGTGAGGGGAGTGAACTCAGCAGATAGGCTGGCATCACTAATAATATGTTGTGCATTCCGAACGGTATCCGAAGATGTCATAAATGTTTTGGCCGGGAGGACACCACTTGACATGGCAACTAAAGAAAACGCTGCATTGCATGGGGTCTCCCAAGAGAATCGTAGGAGAATGCGGTTACAATTAGTGCTCTCAAGGCTAAGAGAATGGCAACGAAGGTGGGATTCTTCCACCAAAGGAAGATGAACCCACACCATGATACCTGATATAAAAACCAGGGTGAAAAGAAAACATGGCAAGATGAACTACCACTTGACTCAGCTAATATCAGGACATGGATGCTTTCGGCAATACTTGCACAAGTATAAGCATGTGAATCGCCCATATTACTGGTACTGCGAAGGCAAAATAGAAAATGCGGAACACGTACTCACAGAGTGCGTGAGATTCAAGACCGCGCGAACGATTTTGGAGAGACATATGAGATGGACAGTTACTCCGGGAGGAGTAATAGAATACATGCTTAGTTCAAAACAGGCATGGTCCGTAACAAATGGTATTCTCTGTGAAATGATGCAGCAGTTGCGACGCGACTAGCGGAGTAACAGGTAAACCCCGTCCCGCCCCGCGATGGAATATCTAAAAGAAAGTCCCGCGGGGATCTACGGGAATATGTGCCTGGCGGGAGGTGATTTTAGTCGGTAAAAATCCGACATGCCTCTGGATCGGCCCAGAGGTATCTTTTGACGATTTCCACCTTCCTACCGAATAAAAAAAAACGTGAAGTTTAGCTGCGAGCGTCTGCGTTGGATCAGTAAGTTGTAATATAATATAATTGATCTGAATTTAAGTATTTTTTCTCTAGGCTATAATATGGAATCTAAAAAAAAAAACAGAAATAAAAAATATTGGAAAAATGAAATTGACCCTCAAGGCCAACTCTGCCCTTGGTTTTGTGAAACGTTGGTCGAAAGAATTCAATAATCCTTACGTTTCCCGATCGCTCTACATAGCGTTTGTCCGTCCTCTTCTTAAATGTGCTAGTCAGGTCTGGTTTCCTTAATATTCGTCGATCGAATGCGTGTAACGCGTTTTTTTTTTTTTTTGTTTTGCCTTCCGAGGATTGAATTGGGAAAATCGTCTGATTCTACTACCTACAAAAGCCGTCTCCCACCTAATAAAACCTTAACACACTTGAAGAGCAGAAAATTCATGCCGACATCCTCTTCATTCACCGTCTTCTCTCAAGTTCAATTAATTGCCCAAGCCTGCTTTCCTCCATTGCATTATACTACATTATACTAACCCCCGAAACCTGGGAAACCCTCGTGTGTTCTATTTGCCCAAAGAAATACAAGCCCGTTACTCTTCAAAGAAATAACACGTAAGGAAGCAACACTTCAAGCAAAACTAATATAAGCCCGAGAATACTGAGGATCATTTGTCCATATGACGTCACAAAATCTTATTATTAATCACTCCTTTCCCTTGCCTCTCCGAAATGTTTTAAATCATAGATAAGGAAATATAAAGTAGAAGAAATGTTTTTGTGGATCACTAGTGGGAAATACTTACATTACATTATCTCAGGAAAATACATGAGAGTGACCTAACCAGCTCTGTTTTCTATGTGTAGTTAAAAGTAATCCATGAAACAATCTCTTTTTTGAGCGCTTGCATCTAAACTTGAAAAAAAAATCCTTGGAATTACCATAGATGTTGATAGTTGTGTTACTCGTAGTATTTCTTGGTGATATTTCTTTCACTTGAGCTCATCCGAAAATAATGAGTGGTACCAGCTTGTTGCAATTAAATTTAGCATTGAATCATTACTTGGATGCAAGGACTAACTTGCTGTTACGGCCTATCTTCACAGTACTTATAAACCGAAGAGGATGGATTTTTTGTTTATTCTCTTGTAATGTTTATACGATTTCGGAATTCACCCCTAAAACTAACTAATTTTTACATTTCCTTATAATAATGATTGTGTTTATTGTCTCGTGCAAACAATTCAAATCTGTTTAAGCAAGTGTGAGAAAAAAAGGTGCAGTAACTTTGCAAAAAATATTGCTGTAATCCTGTGTGAAAGGAGGATTGAATTGAAACTGAAAACAGTGCTAGATTCAACTACCATGCATGATGCTAGCTACTTTTAGTCTTGCATATTGAACAGTGCATTTGCATAAAAACTGGTTGTGTGTCTTTACCTATATATCGACGAAGCAGACGTCGATCTTGACCAAGTAACTAACAATTCCTCACCTCTACTTTGGGACTTTTTACTTTGCATTAATACATTTGTACTATCATCCGGATATAGGGTTGTTTTGAGTGTAGTTAAAAGTAATCTGTAAATAAATAGGAAATATTAGTTACATATAATGATTTAAAAGTTCGGATATTGGATAGTTGTTCATATTCGTATTTTCGCCCATTTTAAAGAATTTTGTTAGTCTAAAGTGGCAATGCCCATTTTTGACAGAGCCATCACCAGTCACTTCCCAAAAAGAATATTTCTCTGAATAAGTGAGGTTTTTTTTTACACTGACATGCGCACCAAAGGGGATTTTGGAGTACCCTTAAATGTCAAAATAGAGCATCATAGTTAACGGAATTTATTTTTACATCGGTTTCTACTGGCAATAATTAGGCTCAAGAGGCTTTACTGTTCTTGATATACTACACTCGAAGGACAGAACGTTCAGTATTTTGGAAGGTTAAATAAACTTACTCAGATAGCTAATGAGCTAACATGGGCTCCAGTTTTTTTTTAAACGTTTATTTATGTTACTTAAATACTGTTACATTTTTTTTGTTCTTAATCTAAATAAACACAAAACTATAATCTCTTGTTGTTGTTGTTTTAATGTATAAGGCTGTAATGGCAGGCAAAACTTATCAAATGTTATATGATTTTTTTTTTTTAAATATTATTTGAGGAAAAAGTAACAAAGAAACCTACCCGATTGTCGTATATATATATTTCTATTTATAATAAAACTATTTAAACCTAGTAGAACTTAAATCTCGGCGCAAGGCTAATAACCTTGCCCGTAAAAATAATTTATTATGGAAAATTTAACAAGCCTCGAGATTTGCTACATAAGGCCAAGACCGGATCCCGGTTGTAGTGCCGATGATGATGATGGTGATGAGAACTTAAATCTAACTAAGACTAAATTAACTCTAACCCAGCCTATCTTAAGTCTACCTAATACTAGTTAAGACTATGGACCTGTGGATCAGGTCCTGCTACACGTCATCCGCTCCGCCGATCCCAAGTCCTTTGACTGCCAGTCGAGCGAACGGGTTTCATACGGCAGGACCCGCTCCAGAACGTATATCAGTCAGTCTCAGCCCAGTCTAGCCACCAGTATTTTTTTGTATTGAGTCTATCGAAATTAGTTTTGTCTTTTTCAGGTATGCTCACACAGTATCTTAGGATGGTATTTCCATCGCCTATGCTTGTTGCCACATACTTAATTGTTTTATCATTTGCTCGTTTTGTCTGATGATATATAATTGGTACATTTGTGGAATCTGATAAATAGCTATGAGCATTCAAGTAAAAAAATGCTTCAGGTGGTATTGTGGCGGTTCTACGAACCACACAACCTACTATATGTTGAGATATCGTCGTTCCACCAAAGGAACATACTCACCTATATCCATTACACGTGCCCACAGACACGTTTCCCAAAAGTCCTTACAAATACTCCAACATCGAATTCAATAGTAAAAACCAATCGAACTTAACGTTCAAAATTTCATAATATTGAATTCAATGCATCCATCCAATGCACACATTCGATTCAACCATTAAGCGCATTTTTCTGAAAACAAACAGAACAATCTCCTCATGTAGCTAATAGCAATTAGCACCCTAATTTTCTCGCAAGATCCCAAACCGACAAGCGCACGTGCGCAAACAAAGGCCTAGCGATTCGCCCGTCGGCACAGAATTCTTGCAATTATCTTAACGCCTATTTCACGCCAGATGTTTACGACTAGGAAATGCGATCTAGAAACCGATACCAAATCCCACGGTTCCTTTGTTACCCATCTAAAAGATCCACCAGCTCATCAAAACAATATGGGATAAGGAAGTTACTCCGGAAGAATGGAAAACCTCAAAAGTCGTCCCCATTTTCAAAACAGACGACAGATCTGACTGCGAAAATTACAGAGGAATATCATTGCTCCTAACCACATACAAAATACTAACAAATGTCATACTGGCGAGAATCACACCGTACGCAGAAGAAATATTGGGAGACTACCAATGCGGATTCCGTAGCAACCGGTCGACGAGCGACCAAATATTCACAGTAAGACAACTGACGGTTCACCAACTGTTCGTTGACTGCAAAGGAGCCTACGACTCAGTCGCAAGGCAAAAACTCTACCATATGGTAGTTGAGCTTGGATTCCCAAAAAAATATGCAGCCCTCATTCAAATTTCCATGTACAAACGGCGAGTTAGAATAGAAAACCACCTCTCAGAACCATTTGAAGTCCGGGACGGAATAAAAAAGCGGGATGGCCTCTCAGGCTCCTCGATAGTATAGTGGTTAGTATACCCGCCTGTCACCCGGGAGACCGAGGTTCGATTTCCCGTCGGGGAGCCCCTGGCGCAAGACTAATGACCGTGCCCAGACAAAATAAATCATTATGGAAAATTTAACAAGCCTCAGGACTTGCTAAATAAGGCCAAGACCGGCTCCCGGTTGTAGAAAACCACCTCTCGGAATCATTTGAAATCCGGGACGGACTAAAACAGGGCGATGGTCTCTCACCATGTCTCTTTAACCTTGTTCTCGAGTATGTCATCAGAAAAGTACAAGACGACAACATGGTCGGATCATCCCTGAACGGGGTAACACAAGTGCGCGATAATCTAGAAACTGTAAGTAAAAACAATGAAATCATCATGCAAGCGGCAGAAGAGGTGGGTCTAGAAATAAATGAAGACAAAACAGAATACATGATTATGGCGAGAGCAGGTGGACCCCAGAGAACACACATAAACATCATGGGCAAGATATTTGAAAATGTCAGAGAATTTAAATATGTGGGAACAATACTGACGGCCAGTAACGAAATGTCGAAGGAAATTAACAAAAGACTACCATCCGGCAACGCTAGTTGGTATGCAGTCAGTAAACTGCTGAAATCCAAATTGCTATCACGTAATATTGTGGGGTTCTTTAAAGCTTACCTGAAGAGCCCCCCATATCTGCAACCCAACCCCCATATTTGCACCTCAATCACCAGCCTACCTGAAACAATTTCCTTTCTCAAAAGGACATTTAATGCATTCATTATTAAAAATCCCTAAAAGAATTCCCCCAGCATTCACGCATTTAATGCGTTATTCAAATTCCCTGTAAAGAATTTTTCATATCATCATCATCATCATCGGCACTACAACCGGGAACCGGTCTTGGCCTTATTTAGCAAGTCCTGAGGCTTGTTAAATTTTCCATAATGATTTATTTTTTCTGGGTAAGGTCATTAGTCTTGCGCCAGAGGCTCCCCGACGGGGAATCGAACCCCGGTTTCCCGGGTGACAGGCGGGTATACTAACCACTATACTATCGAGGAGCTCTTCATATCATACGGGCATCATAAATCCCAAACCATTCGGTACCCTTTGTCATCGTTAAAATGCTATGTCGGGCAGCTTGTTTATGCAGCTGCAATAAACCGACCTGCGATTCGTTTGTCCAATCGACAAACAATTAACGCATCCCAAGCATTATCATCGAAACCGAATCCTCCTGCATTTCCTAATACAAACAAGGACTCGGTTCCTACTGCAGTCAGAGATGCCATAAACATCTAAAAACCCATTAGCATATTTTTCTAGTGGCAATACGTCTATTATCGCAACTGCACCACCCATCCATGACTGTAATGATGCCCTTATTTGCTTTTAGCACCATCTCTCCGATGCATTGCCGTCTATTATAGCTACAATGCACATCGTAAACAATGATCTATACGATCCCTTTGTCTTTCGATTTTTCAGCTTCGTTCTCATGGCCTCGTTGCATGAGAAAACCAATGTGATCTTCACGATCACACATACACCCATACCACCATGATCTTCATTACGAGATCTGGTTGTCTATTCCACAAAGAGAGGCTTTACGTTTCTCTTGTGGTAAGTAAAACATATCCTTAGCCGAGAGGCTTTTTAACCACCACCCCAAATTATACCACTAGCGAATTCACATCGCTGAGTTTTATTCCAACCACCGATCCGGTCGGTTTGTCTTCCGCTCCCCGTTGCGCTTACGGGGAGGCGTACAACCAGAGTCGTGTGTGTTTCATCCCTTAGTCGAAGTTAATTTCCGAACAGTGATCCGAATTAAATTAAAACTATCGATGTTAAGTGTTGTTGTTCCATTAAGTTAAGTTTCCAAGTTTTTTTCAATCCGAATATAATGACATTTGTGTTTGCGTAGTAAAAGTTCACAGCATATTGGTGTAGTTGTAACAATAGACAAAATTTGAACAATAAAATAGAAGCCATTCGAACATTTAAACAGTGCCTTTTACTTTCCTCCTGGTGATGAACGAAAAGTGGTGGTTTCGTTCTTTTGCTGGTGTTTTCTTTCAGCGCAATCCTTTAGTGACGATGGGGATAAAAGGGTACCTAGTGCCGTACGCCGACGCAACCTACTTCTTCCCCACAATATAAAGCTCCGTGTCTATAGAACCATAATCATGCAGTTTGCTCTATACGGATGCGAAACATGGGTTCTCACAAAACGGGAAGAAAACTAATTCCGCGTATTCGAGAATAAAGTTGTAAGGGGTATCTTTGGAGGTGAATATGACGAGGAGGCGGGACAATGGAGGAAACTCCACAACCAAGAATTGGAAGAGCTATACCGCAAACCTAGAATAGTGAGAGTAGTCAAACGTGGAAGGAGAGCGCACAGGACAAGGAACAATGGCGGAGTCGAGTCGGTGAGGTCATGATCTTTCGGGTACCTATAGGCCCATAAATAAAATAAAATAGAAATAGCAGGTCAATTTAATAAGTATATTTATTACGATCATTGATCGTCTGTAAATTTCACCTCTCTAAAATATTTTCTCCCATTACCCTTTCATTGGAGAATTCGCATTAAAAATTAATTTGAATTTTTGAATTCCACCTCTCTAAAATATTTTCTCCCATTACCCATTCATTGGAGAATACCCGTTAAAAATTAACTTCAGATAGACATGAAGATCATCCTTTCGACATAAACATAGAAGATCATTGTTTAGTCGAATCACAAGGGTGGGGAATGCTCTGCTTGATCATTTACTAGTATTTGCTCATCATTATAATTTTCAAACATTCAAGATACTTATCGATATCTCCTTTTCTTATTTTGGCTTCCTTTTTCAATTCGAACTTTTCACGTCAAATAATGTACATGAAATTCTTTTATGTGCGTGCGTTTTGTGTAACAACCATTTTTTATTTCAAAATAATGTATCATACCATGATGACTATGGTATCTTTTTGACGGAAGTTTGAAGCGATACTCTAGCATTCGTTGTTGTTTTTTAGAACATCGACCAAAATTAATCAGAATATTGTCGTACACAATGGTTATCAACCAAGTACACATCAGAGAAATAGTTTTTTGTTTACAATAAAATGGGCGGAATACCGATAAAAAAAAACATAAATCTGATAAAAAATTACCTTGGCAATACGCTCACCACAGAAGATATCACAATTACCGTCCAGTGTATTGCAGACCGCATACAGCGAAAGATTACCCAGTACGTAGATGGTAACCCAAAACAATTAACGCACACTGAATTGTACGCAAAGGAGAATATATAAAATGATCCTAAACTGAAAACTATAGCTACAATATGAAGGATTGTCTGGAAGGGAAATGCAAGCTCATTAGATAAATAAAAAAACAGTAAATTGTTTAAATTTAAATACATACCCATGAGCGAATTAAAATAGCCCCATGTATGAGATTTGTATAGAGGCAAGCGGCAGTTATTGTCGTTCCAAATTCCCAAATTCCAACATCACTGTCCCAGTAAGCACTTTGTGCTATAAAAAATATCACAAGACTCTGATAGAGGGCATCTAAAAGAACTACCCAAAAATCAGTAGGTTTGTAGGCATTCCCCACACGTCCCTGAAATATGGAAATGTTGATACACACAATTATAAGTAAATAGATATTTAAAAAAATGTTTGATTGATTTTCCAACTACTGCTGCTTACGTGTTTATAAAGGAACGGATACTTTAGTAATAGTTTTTCAGGAACTTTTTTGTCGTAAACACCAATTGCCAAAGGCGGTAAAGATGTAAATATTAGATTGTAAAGCATTAAATACATTTGGTCCATCACAACTGATCCCGAGAACCCACAATATAATTGGTACCAAAATATGAGGAATACAAACGCCTAGAATTGAAATTATTTAATTGAATTCTTAACAAGTTCACAACGTAAAAGTTCTACTTACCGCGTTTTTGTAAAAGAAGTATAAGATCATTCGAGCTAAACGGTCGTAGCACCAGTAGCCGTGTTTTAATAGCAATGTTTCCAGATATTTAAAACGGGCTAGTGTGAAATCGGAAGCCATAACCGCTTGCATCCCTTCTTGTCCTGATATGCCGATTCCTACATCGGCCATCTAAAACGATATGATTGAGCACCCATTAAAAATTCAAATTATCCATATTGAAAGATTTTTTTAGTTTTTTTTTTAGAAAATAAAATTATGACACTCTCTTACATCACTTGTGAATCATGTCGAGGACAAAAAGATGGCCTAAATGAATTACAACCTATAATATTTACATGTAACGACATTAACGCATTTTTAAATGTTGTGTAGTTGGAGGAACAATGTTTTGTCTGGCAATATAATAATTTGGAATAAACCGAGTTGATATTTTTCAAGTTCATGTTAATGTATCACTGTAGAGTGCAACTGTTTGACAGTTAGAACATTCGCTACTATTCAAAAAACAAAAGCATTGAAATTTGTACAGAGGGGCGAGTGCCAACATATAAAAAACTGGAAAAAATTAAATGACCAATGAGAATATTTGATTTCCACCAATAAAAAATCTTTTTAAAATCACCCTTCGTTTCCCACATAACTAACACTTACGCTCTGTTTTAAGGATTATTGTAAGTGCGACTAGTAATAACATTAAAATTTTATAAAGGTTTGCATTAAGGTAAATAAATAAATAAATAAAATTACATAAATCAATAAATACAACTGGTCGTCTAGTGTTTATTTAAGATACCGACATTCATCTTCATCATCGGCACTGCAACTGGGATCCGGTCTTGGCCTTTTTTAGCAAGTCTCTCCACCGGTATCCGGTCCATATCCGAAACTTGTTAAATTGTCCATAATAATTCGTTATGAGCAAGGTTATTAGCCTTGCGTCAACCTTTCTCAGGGTGTCGCTGCATGCATTGGTTCACTACTTGGAGGGTGCCAAAGTACCTATTCAGGGGTGTCACGTGGAGACTGCATATCAACTTGGATTGAACAGGAACAAGGATCGACCTGGCCTTCGCCGGGCTGAAAGCAATCAGAGACTTTGCCCTGTATGTTCGCTCCGACCCACGATATTACACTACCAAAATCCGAAATGCAGATTTCAAGGTAGAAACGTACGTGCCCCGTCTTTTGGAGTTGAGCTGGTTCACCAAGTACGAGATTTCCACCTTCGCCCTTTCTCAGTAGTACTTTCCTGGGGTTATGTATAGTTGCTATGATTTGTGATGGACTATTCTGGTGTGAATAGCAATTTGCGACGAAGAAACAAATGTGATTTGAATGTGATTCAAACCCACTCTATCAAAAATTTAGAACCATATCATCAACGTATATGATTACGGCCGCGTGTGCACAAGTATACGAGGGTTGCCTTTTATATTTCGGGATTAGAGAACAAAAACAAATATTGATCATCGAAAATCACTTTATTGTTTTTCAAAATATTCCCCATGAAGATCTATACACTTTTGTATGCGTTTGAACCAATTGTCGAAGCACTTTTGCCACTCTGATTGAGGTATCTCCAACACATGCATTCTGAATGCAGCAACCGCTTCTTCAGGTGTCGAAAAACGTTGACCTCTCAGTTTGTTTTTTACGTACGGGAATAAAAAGAAGTCATTCGGTGCCAAGTCGGGACTATACGGCGGATGACCCATCAAATCGATGTTTTGGGTGCTCAAAAATGCTGTTGTCGCAGCCGATGTGTGAGAGCCCGCATTGTCGTGGTGAAGAGTGATCCGTCTTCGGCGGTTGGTTTTCCTGATTTCTTGGAAGACAACTGGCAAACAAATGGTTGTGTACCAGTCATAATTGACTGTTCTGCGTTGTTCTAGTGGTACGGTTGCGACATGTCCAGTTTTTCCGAAAAAACAAGCGACCATTTGCTTGGAAGTGCTTCGTGCGCGAACAACTTTTGTTGGATTTGGCTCATCTTGAAACACCCAGACAGTCGACTGCTGTTTACTTTCGGGCTCAAACGCGTAAATCCACGATTCATCACCTGTCACGATGTCATAGACGTGTTTCGAAGCACCGCGACCGTATTTTTTGAGCATTTCTTTCAACCAATTGACACGAGGCTTTTTTTGGGCGATTGACAAATTGTGTGGGATCCAACGCGAACAAATTTTTTTGACAGTCAAATGTTTATGCAATATTGAATGTATGCTGGTCCCACTAACGCCTAAGGTTGTCTCCATCTTACGATAGGTCACATGACGATCTTCCAATATAAGTTCGCGCACAGCATCAATGTTTTTCGGAACGACAACTGATTTTGGACGACCTTCACGAAATTCATCTTGGAGTGAACTACGACCACGATTGAATTCACCATACCATCGATAAACACTGGTCCTTGATGGAGCTTCATCGCCAAAAATTGAATTAAGTTCATCCATGCACTGTTGCTGAGTTAATCCACGCCGAAAGTTGTAAAAAATAATCGCACGAAAATGTTGACGATTTAATTCCATTTTTGGGCCGAGATGAATCTTTTAAGTTACTCTAAACAACACAAATAGCGCTCGTATGTCAAAACGTTCTGAGTACGTATAACCTCAAAAATGTCCAACTTTACGACAGAGCTGTCAATTGCCGGATTGCAACACTAGGGTTGCCAAATCCCGAAACATAAGAGGCAACCCTCGTATTTAAACTGTTTGTGAGTATTGTGATTGTCACTAAATACTGTAGCGAGCTTAGGGTTCGCTGGATTAATTATTTTTAATAAATAAGAGCCGTTAAATCGATTTTGAATTAATATAACACTATATTAGTCCGTTAATAACAACCGTTACTTTTACCGTACACATAACGATTTCTTGACTTATCGCTTCCGTACTTATCGCGTCTTTTACTTCTTCACTGCTTACTTCTCACTTACTACCGCACTTATCGCTTGCTTCACTTTCTACTTTTTACTCCTTCATGATCTGTGTGCGACGTATTTATACCGTTTCCTCATTCTGTTTCAGCGTTTCATTTCCGTCCGTTCCATTGCCTTGAATGTTCTATTGTTCACAGTCTCCAGTTTTCCAGTACTTCCTACAATATTCTAGTACTTTGTTTCGGACTTTCTCGAATACTCTAGTACTGATTGTCATATGCGTCACAATACGTTTTATAATGCACTGTAGTGATCCTAGATCACTACTCTCACCTACCCCCCTATTACAATATAAGACAATATCACCCATACTCTATCCATGCCTAAGCCCAATTCAACGGTCCAAGTGCATATTCCTAATTGAATTAATGTACGACAAATTGAACCAAATGTTCATTTGTCGCATATTGATTCAACTAGTAATAACCTTAAAAAGAAATCACTTAACCGCCGACGAGTCAGCACGGGCGCCTCTGCCTCGTGATCCATACCATCGGATCAATTGTGTAATCCGTTTAGGGCATCTTAAGTAAACACAAGATATGTGGGGAGAAGGTATTGTACCTGACATGGGCACACGGTTCACTTCCTCCTCCATCCTCACCGAGACAAAGTCCACCAGTTAACAAATCGTAAAATTGTCACTAATTAAACTGTTCGCACCGGATATGATTACAACACAGTCGCGGGAGTGAAAATAAAACACTATGTTTATCCAAGGTAGTGAATAATCTCTTATTTGATGTAATTTATTTAATAAAAACCGTTATTTAATAATTTTACGTCGTCTATGGACATACACTGTTTCGGTATTTAACTTTTTCTGACAACTTGGCATAACACTTATATAATGAAACGTGACTACAAACACGACTCCGAGGTACATACGAGGGTGAATATTTACGCGTCCCCGCTGGTGGCGGAGAGCGGGAGTGAACCAACCGTCGTGAACGGTGGTTGAAATAGGACTCAAACGATATCCTCTCCAATGAGGATATCGTTTTTTACCTACCACCAGGGAAACGTAAAGTCTCTCATGGTGGTATAGGTGCGATCGTTGAGATCAATGCTATTCACACGTGCAGAGGAACAGCGAAACAGGGAGGCGGCAAAGACAAAAGGAAAGGCGACCAAATGGTTCGCTCTTTAATGAGGGTCATGTTTATACGATGCCTCGTCGCTATTTTCGACGTTAGAAGAAAAAGGTGCTAAAAGCAAATTGGATGTTTATGGCATCTCTGGCTGCAATAGAAACCGGGTTCATATTTGCATTAGGAAATGCTGGAGAATTTGGTTTCAGCGTCTATTGCGCTAATTATATGCAGCTGCTTGGGTTGTTTGTTGGTAAGACAAACAAAAAAGGTTGCCAGGCAATGTATATGAAAAGGTATATGGCGCGGCTAGGAAAATAGACGGCGCGATATTTATGGAATTTGTCTGGTACCGAATTGGTTCAGAATACCAAATAAGCAAACAAAGAAATCTTATGAAAAATTGTATGCGAAGGGATGCATGAAGGTAAGTTTTCTTTATAGGGATTTTAGGGTTATAATAATTGGGTCTGTTTGATGCGTGAAGCATCTAAGATGCTAATGCGAATTGCATTAGCGAAAGCTGGTGCAGACCCGGGTTATGGTTATGGGGGTTTTTTCAGGAAGGCGAGCCGTGGGATCTGGCGGAATCACCACAGTACTCCCCTCCCAGTGACGTAGTCACGAAAAAAAAGGTAGGGGCGAGGGAATGCTCGATGGTGGGTGCTGTGATGATAGGGAGGTTGCTTCGGAAATGCGCTGTGGTAATGTTAAGGGACTGTCGTGGTGACCAGTTCCTGGTTATTGTTTGGGCCTTTATCGATAAGATGGACACAGTTGTTACCGCTTGATGCCATCAAGGGCAAATGTGTGCGGCGTGGTCCATCGGCCTGTTATGGGTCTCGTGGACCAACAGGCTTATCGCCCGAATAGGTCGGAACCTATCGGAAATCCGCTCACATCCGCAGTGACGAAATAGTGTGTGCGAGAAGGAGGAGAACTTATCCCAGGGTAATTCCCATCCGCAGTGACGGGTTGCCGTGTGCGGAATGGAAAGGGACCAAGTCCAGAGCGGGTGTCTTTTGTCCATACGTTTGTATGGCGATTTGTTTGCCGCTGGGACTGGTAAAGGAGGGCGGGCCCTCAATTGCACGTTTTACCTATCGAGGGAGGACCGGTACATTGGTGCCAATGTAGCGGTAGCTGCAACCTCGACCGAATGGAAACTTGCTGTGAGGTGCCGGCCGTCGCTCTTGTTTAAAAAAAAAATAGGGGATTTTGGTTAGGGGGCTCCTGGCGGGTGGTTGATTGTGTCCAACCCCAGGGCGCCCTAGGGTTATTAGATGTGCGCTCCGAAGTATTATGCACCTAGGTATTTGAGGCGGCGTAGAGGGGCGTGTATAGCCTTTAGTTGCCGCTAAAGGGGAGCCATGGTGGCTAAAGATTGGGGAACCAGGTATGTTGTCTCAGCCCGGTGGGATCGGTTTGATTTGTGGACCGGTGTTGCTGAGACATTTGGGAGACGTAGGAGATCTAAGGACGAATGTCCTGAAATTTTAAAAAAAGGGGCAAAACCAGGTGCCCTGATGGATGCTACGCGTAGTAGCTGTGGTAACGAGGGAAGCTGGCTTGCTGAAATCGGGTAGAGAGGTCGAGCAGAGTCGAGAAGGGATGCATGGGGTTGCGTGAAGGCTGTGGTTGGCGAGCGTGAGCGCCAACCTTCAGAAAGGAGACAGAAAAGGGTGAGGGTGTTTCACACGAGACAAAACCGGCGTCCTATAGATTATATGCTACGCGTAGTAGCTGTTGTTACATAAGGGGCCGGTTTGCCGAGAATGGGTGTTGAGCAGTGGCGTGCGTGTGCGCCAATATTTAAAAAAAAAAAAAAAAAAAAAAAAAAAAAAAAAAAAAAAAAAGGGGCCTTAAAAGGGTGGATAGGGCGAGTTTTGCCAGTATTTAATGAAGGCCAAAGGTCATCACTTTGAACTCGAAGAGTCCGAAGGGTGTGATGAGGAGCCGGTTAAAGGAATAAATTGAGCCGATGTGGGGTCAAGTGAGGTTGGGTGGGGTCCAGTGTTTAAGGGGCATTGTGTCCCGATGTAAGAGACGAGCTGTTAAGAGAGGAGTCGGTTGTGGAGGAATGAATGGAGTCGAGAGAGTTGAATGTGAGCGACGTGTAGTCGAAAAAGAAATTAAATGTAGTCGGAAGAGGTTGAAAAGAAGTCGTGTGGAGTCGTAGGTGAGTGTTGTCGAAGGGGGTCTACCGAGAACGGAGTTGAAAAGGGGTTTAGTGGAGTCAACTGAAATGGAAAAACATTAAAGTGGAGGAGTCGCGTGTAGTTGAGAAGTCGAGAGAAGTAGTAAGCGGAGTCGAAAGGGTTGTGCGCTGCTTAATACCCTGAAGGGGTTTACAATAATTATTTTGTTCTTAAAAAAAAAAAAATTGCTGTAACCGTTTCTATTCAAATGAATATGGTAGCACGCACACAAAAAAAAAAGGTAAGGTAATTATTGTGCCGAGGTGCGTTTACTTTATGTTACTTGTCGATATATATAATTGCGCATAAAATTTATTGAGCTATATCTATTGCCATTTGTTTTATGTATATTATTTACAATGTTTACGATTTTTAATAATATAACTTTAATGCTTATGTGTTTTTGGTTTGTTTTTACTGACAATATGTTAACATTTGATTATGTTGTATTTTGTTGCTTACTTTATGTATATTTTTAATTAGTGTGCGTGTTTCTTGGAGAGAACAAAACAAAACTTGTACTAATACCACCGAATCACAAATAGAATTAGGTACGATGTAGTACATCTAACGTAATATTTAGTATAATACAAATTTTGCTGCTTTAGGGTATTACAAATTATTTTTATGTTTTGTCTAATTATTGTTATGCACGTTATTATGTTGCTTTATTTTTATTCTTTTAATTACTATACACAATTGTAGGGAACTGTTTGCTTACACTTTCTCTGTCTTCGTATCTTAAAGGGGGTAATCCATATGTTAATTTTTCTTGTAGATGTACATGTTGATGTATTATAGTATGTAAATATAAATAGAGTATCAGAAACTACTTAATTTTAGTCTGGATTTAATGCTGGACAACAGTTACAGGCGTTCCCTGACTTTCTATCGATAATTCTTATGCGACAAAGCGCATGTTTTGAAACAAAACTGTATAGTATAGGGTTTAACTTTATTATAATTAATATTTTATGGGTATACTTAAGTGTTTTATATAAGGTCATGTTTTCTTTAAATAACTGGAGTTTGCTTAATATACAAAGTGTTAAGTAAGACAGAAGAAAGGCAGAAATTTAGGAGAACAAAGGGGAGAATATAAAAATATTTTTAATATTCGGATTAATGTTTGTTTATTTTAAAAGAAAATAAAAGAAACGCATTCATACAAATGAACATATTTCCGGACATACGCTCATTCATATAAATATCGATATCTTTTATAGCCTTTAACAGTCAAGCTTAATAAACGGTTTTCTTAGACTGGCAGGACAACTGTTTCGAACCAGTTGTCTACCTTTACCATGAAAATCGCTTAATTAGAACTGTGTGTGGTAATTTGCATTTCAAATCGGTAATTAATTTTTGAATAACAAATGTCAATGCACACAAATGTTTTTTAGGAAACAAATTTTAAGTTTCGCTCAGAAGGAGCTTACATGAAGACAATACAAAAAGGAAAGGAGAGAAGAAAAAAAATTAAAAAGTTTTAAGGAATTTAATATTACTACATCATACATAAAATTGTAAAGGATATTAAGCAGTCTTTGTTAAGGATAATCGCAGCCAGTCGAGTTGTTCACATATCTTCAGTTTCTGGTATAATAAATTGTGAAATGCCTGCAATTCTTAACATGATCTCGGAATAGGCAACATACATCTTGTCACTGAACTTGCACCCATGTTGTTGGAATGTTGAGTTGCTCGTGGCATGGTTACGCTGGTGATGTTGAGCGATGCTTTCCGGTTCATTGTCGTTTGATATTTCGTTTGTGTGTTTCTTCCTTCAATTATCTGTTTCCTTTGGTTTTAAGTTCTTTTGATGTTATTACGATTAGGCATGTATGTTTTACATTTTTGAATATTATGTAATGCAGCTTCCATTTCTTCTTGTAGCAATTTATTTTTCGAACGCTCGTGGATTAAATCATCTTCGAGCCTGGTGACTTCATGTTGCAACTTTCGAACGGAACGTTCATCAAATTCAGCACGAGCTTCCGTCTCCTTCAGTCGTTCACTGCTGCGCTAAATTTATTGGGTAAAATAACGAGAAGAAAGGATACTTATCTTGCTGATGATGTGGCTGCAGCTGGTCCGGTGATGGAAACCGGTGTTGATGTTTCGCCAGGTGCTGTTGTTGGGGCGATATTTTTGCCCATCGATTATTTTACCGGCAATTGCCGCCACAATTGCCCACAGCTAGTCACAGTTTTTACTCTTGACTCCCGAGCGAAGGTTCGCGAGTCCTTCGCTGGTCACCAAAAGTCACGGCTTTGTTCGTAGGTTGCGTAGTTCAGAGCCGCGTATTCACTCAACAGAGTCAACTTTTGTCAGAGATCGCGTGTTCAAGTTTTTTTATATTAATAAAAAAAAACCGTCGCGGGTCACCAATGTGGGGAGAAGGTATTGTACCTGACATGGGCACACGGTTCACTTCCTCCTCCATCCTCACCGAGACAAAGTCCACCAGTTAACAAATCGTAAAATTGTCACTAATTAAACTGTTCGCACCGGATATGATTACAACACAGTCGCGGGAGTGAAAATAAAACACTATGTTTATCCAAGGTAGTGAATAATCTCTTATTTGATGTAATTTATTTAATAAAAACCGTTATTTAATAATTTTACGTCGTCTATGGACATACACTGTTTCGGTATTTAACTTTTTCTGACAACTTGGCATAACACTTATATAATGAAACGTGACTACAAACACGACTCCGAGGTACATACGAGGGTGAATATTTACGCGTCCCCGCTGGTGGCGGAGAGCGGGAGTGAACCAACCGTCGTGAACGGTGGTTGAAATAGGACTCAAACGATATCCTCTCCAATGAGGATATCGTTTTTTACCTACCACCAGGGAAACGTAAAGTCTCTCATGGTGGTATAGGTGCGATCGTTGAGATCAATGCTATTCACACGTGCAGAGGAACAGCGAAACAGGGAGGCGGCAAAGACAAAAGGAAAGGCGACCAAATGGTTCGCTCTTTAATGAGGGTCATGTTTATACGATGCCTCGTCGCTATTTTCGACGTTAGAAGAAAAAGGTGCTAAAAGCAAATTGGATGTTTATGGCATCTCTGGCTGCAATAGAAACCGGGTTCATATTTGCATTAGGAAATGCTGGAGAATTTGGTTTCAGCGTCTATTGCGCTAATTATATGCAGCTGCTTGGGTTGTTTGTTGGTAAGACAAACAAAAAAGGTTGCCAGGCAATGTATATGAAAAGGTATATGGCGCGGCTAGGAAAATAGACGGCGCGATATTTATGGAATTTGTCTGGTACCGAATTGGTTCAGAATACCAAATAAGCAAACAAAGAAATCTTATGAAAAATTGTATGCGAAGGGATGCATGAAGGTAAGTTTTCTTTATAGGGATTTTAGGGTTATAATAATTGGGTCTGTTTGATGCGTGAAGCATCTAAGATGCTAATGCGAATTGCATTAGCGAAAGCTGGTGCAGACCCGGGTTATGGTTATGGGGGTTTTTTCAGGAAGGCGAGCCGTGGGATCTGGCGGAATCACCACAGATACCCTAATTGCACTATCGGTACGCGCGTCAAGTATTCTGTGGGATGCGAAGTAAACAAACGGATCACCACAAACGCGTCCGAGTGTAGTACAATAATATATATGGGATTCGCGTCGTAGCGCGAAAATTGTGTGGGCGCGTTCAGTGCGGGAAAACTCATACCCTTTCCTTTCCTTGTGTCTGTTTTCTCTTTTTTTCGCACCTCTGTTGCGTCCCTCAGGCATCGATACTCTCGATTGATTTATAATCTTTGGAGGGTTTTTGGTATTTTGAGTGGCGTAATATTCGTCACGAAATGGATGTGACCTGGATTTCGGCACGGATCTAGTGGGGCATGTGGCGTTTCTAACAGATACACGCACAATACACAAGCAAATAGTGTGTTGGCAATTGAGCGGCCAAACGTAGTTTGATCTCTGTCGACCGAGGAATGTCGTCGGAGAAGATCTCTATACTTTCCGCCGACAGATGAATGTCGTCGGGGAAGAGTTCTATCACGTTTAATGTTGTGTCTCCTGTCGTGCAGCGATTGTTGTGCTGAAACACCGATAGAAGTAATGGCTGTAAGAGGAAAAGAATACCTATTAAATGAGCAGCAATCCAGGAAATAAACGTCCTTCAGAAGACCTCAATAAAGCGTGTTGTGTTTATTATCTTAACAAGGGAATTTATTGACTTGATTAGGTCGATTATAATGGGATTACTATTGATGCAAACGTCTCGCTTGAAAGGTTAACGAAGGATGAGGAATATTGTTATGAAGTTGGTTGACAGCTAGCAATTTTGTTGTTTATGCGTTGTCATGACAACTGTTTGCTGACTGTTGTTGAATGGTGGCGATGGTTGTATTCAATTGCGAATTCGCTGGTTGCATCCAGTGCGATTCTGCAACAAATAGTGAAGAACACCGAACGAAAATCCAATAAGAAAATGAATCAGAGCCGTATACCATAGCGATAACATAACAATTCCACATCAGTTGAGTGTACTTGAGTTTAGAAATCGAATTCGTACACACGGTAGTGGCCAGATGTGTTGGGCATTGGTTCCATTTTTTAGTTATTCTAACCGTCATAGAATCACACGTTCTTCACTATCGTAGCAAACGCTATAGGCACCTCCTACAAGGGCATAGCACCTGTAGGGTTGCTTTTGCTTATCTATCGCCGGGTACAACTAGCATATTTTTCTGATGCGGTATTGGTTTTCTGTGTCAGGCCATTTCAATGGAACGGCAATTTTACGTCGTATACTATACTTGGTTATAACCTAGTGCCTTTGTTCTTTCCACATCGTGGTCTAGCTACATACATACGAAGTGATATTGCTTATCAGATTCTGCCACAATATGGGCTCTGCTCCAATCCAGAATTTAATTTCTTGTGGCTAAAACTTCACGTTCGTAGGCATATCATACATTACTGCTTTCTACACAGAAGCCCAAACTTGGATAGAAACGCATCCTTTAACGAGTTTGATGCTCTATCTGCTTCCATCTATAAGATTTTGACTCTATATCCCCACACTGAAATCGTTATTGCGGGTGATTTTAATGTGCATAACTCTCAGTGACTTCGTCACTCCGGGCACACAACACCTGGGGGTCAGTATGTTCAGCTCTTTGCTGAGTCAAACAATTTAACTCAACTCGTTAGTGAGCCCACACGAGTACCAGATATAGATGGTCATTCCGCCGACACACTGGACCTGTTTCTCACCTCCCACCCAACAAATACACAACTGAATTTTCTTCGCCCTTGAGCACTTCAGACCACTGTGCCGTGTCAGCTAAATTTCTTCTAACCAACAGCAACGCTTACGAGGGAACTCCCAAAATAATAGTATGGTTTTATGAGAAAGCCAATTGGAAAGGTTTGAACGACTTTTTTCAGAAGTTAAATTAGTCGTTATGTTTCCTCAATAATGATTTTGACTCTTTAGCGGACACATTGACGGACACGATTCTGTTTGGCATGCGAACCTTTATTCCACACAGAGTGGAGTATCAAACCCAGGAGAAATATGTGGTTCGATTCCGGGTGCAGTGAAGCCATTAAGGCTAAAGAGTTCAGCTTCCGGTTGTATAAATCAAACAATATTGGAGAAAACCGGAAAAGATTTAAGAGAGCTAGAGGTGACTGCAATGTGTATATTCAACGCGCCAAGTTCTTGCACGACCAGAGGATGAGGCAAAAAATACCACACTCTCCCACAGGTAGTAGAAACTTCTGGGCATTTATGAAGAAAATCCAAAACTCGGTCCCCTCATCCATTCCTTCGCTAACAGTAGATAACAGACCTGTCACCAGTGCAATAGAGAAAGCGAATCTACTTGCTGCACATTTTGCAACCAACTCAATGCTGCGTGATACCACATCAGTTCCGTCTCAACTTGAGCATAAGCAGCACACCATTAGCCAGATTTGCTTCCGTACGCGTACTGTTGTCCGGGCACTCAAGGAGCTGAACGCACACAAATCCGCTGGTCCGGATGGCATTCCCACAATTCTCTTGAAGAGATGTTCCTCTTCACTCTCTAAACCATTGTGGAAACTCTTCCATTTGTCTTGTTCTACTGGCCATTTCGCAAATACATGGAAGTCAGCGAACATTCAGCCAATTCCCAAAAAGGGCGACAAATCATACCTTTCTTCTTATCGACCCATAGCTTCTATTCTCTCGAAGGTAATGGAACCACTGATTAACCGTCAACTTTCGAAATATCTGGAATCAAATGACCTCCGCGATGACCACCAATATAGCTTTCGTAGCAACAGGCCGACAGGAGATTTGGTGTGCCTTACCGAAAAGTGGAGCTATTTCCGGCAAAACTCTTCGAACGTCAATACCAATCAGCAGATTATGCTTAATACACTGAATTTCGACCTCAACAAGATATATCAATGGGGATTATCCAAGCGAGTAGAGTTCAATACCTTAAAAAGTCAGTGCTGTCTCTTGTCGTCAAAGGCGAACCCCAAAGTAAATATATTGTCGATGAATGGCACTTCCATTACGAAGCCAAGGAACTATCAACCCTCGGCACTCGAATTAAGCCGACTCTTAAGTGGAACAATCACACTTTTGAAGCAGCGAAAAGTGCGGCAAATGCATGGAGTTCCTTAAGAGATGCAAAAGATATTTCACTCCATCCAACCTGGCCACTATTTACAAGTCGTATATTCGTCCAAAAATGGAGTTCAACTCCCATATTTGGTCAGGCGCATCCAAAACTGCGCTACACGTGCTCGATAGGATGCAAAAACGAGCAGTGAAACTTATTAGGGGTCTCAGGTGTGAGTCGATCAATTCCGTCGTTAGAACATAGGCGTAACATATCGTGCCTATCTCTCTTCTATAGGTATTATCACGGTCGTTGCTCAACTGAACTTGCTGAATGTGTTCCGCTTCCTCAGACATTTTCCCGCGATACCCGTCAATCTGAGAATGCGCATCAGTTCACATTGAAAGTCAACTTCACGCGCACAAACAAACATAGAGAATAATTTTTAGCCGAACTACACGAATGTGGAATACTCTACCTGATCATGTGTTTCCTCGTCGTTGTAATGTCCAGGCATTTAAGACCAATGCACATCGACACCTCCTTTCCTTATCCGCTCGCACTGTGCTCTGCCATTTAAGGGTACTTCAAAATCCCCTTTTGTGTGCGCAAAGTGGTGAGTGTGTCATGAGGAAAGGTCTTTACGTCCCCAAATATAATATGCGTCTCAGGCGCAAGACTCTTATTTTCTTTCCCTAGATGTAGTTTTAGTATTATTTCCGTCTATTTAGTTTTATTTTGATACCCAATTATGATTCGACTGGTTCTAAAATACTTATGCTCTTGCAAAAAAAAAAAGGTAAGGATGTAAGATATATGCAACTGGGACTCCACAGCTGATGATGAATGGCCGGGCCCTCGAATCTGGCGAAAGCTTGAAATTGCTTGGCGTCACGGTCTGTGGGAATGTATCGTGGCATAAACACGTGTTGAGCATCGTTAGGTCAGCCTCAGAAAAACTGAGGTATCTTTTTAGACCCAAGAAATATTTTACTCCGGCCCAACTTGTTCTTTTATATAAATCCCAGATATTATCACGGGTACTATTCTTCGGAGATTCGTGATATTGTTCTACGCAATTCGGCTTATATGCGCTCCGCAAGACAATCCGACAGATCGCACCAGTTTGTGGTTCATCTCCCGACGGAGAGAATTTCCCTGCATCAGAACTCGTTCCGTTCCACGTGCGTGTTCCCGGAGCGTTACAACCTGCAACTGTTCAAAAAGAACTGCAACAGTTATCTGGTGGCATTTCGGGACCCCCACTCGGCGTTATAGGTTCGCTTCTCCCGAGAGAAGTGTAATAGAAAAATAAAAGAAAACTCCATACCTCCATACATGGTAAAGCTGCTTAGGTCGATTTTTCGCTTGAAATGCAAGTGGTTGCGCGACCAAGCAATGATCTGAGTTTTCCAGTGACGCACCTGTAGTCTACACATCAAAACAAAAACGCATTCCCTATAATATACACCGGATAATAGGAGCATAAATCCAAATCCACGATCACGAAACAAAATACTGCATGACACACGACAAAACGCTGACGCCGTATGAGGTCAGACAAAAAGTATAACATACCAATACACATTGTCCAGGTGTTCCGATGGATGTGTGTCATGTATGGTATACGATGTCGCGGTGCAAGTCACTCACATATTAACATGCCATCTGAGAAGTTACTCATTGTGAATTTGGTATGCAATGTGCATTGTGTTTTGAAATTAGGAACATAACTCTCAGGTCATGATTGGGAAGCCGAAATATGATGGAATGTGATCTACTTGGTATCGATATGCATATGAATGTTGATGGGGGAAATAGTATTTAAGGACAGATTTTTTGAAGATTAAAGCAGATACAAGCTGACTACAACCGAACTTGCATCTCATCTTTTTTTAGCATTCGTGCCCTGCCTTTCGAATACACTCATACTCTGTCTGGCATTAACCGATGGCATTCGTGGCCTGCCAAATAGTTAAGCAGAGATCTCTCTCTCATAACACACTCTACCCCTGTTAGCACTATTTGGACCAGGAGGATTCGGCTCAACATTATGTTTACCTTTTCAAACAGCACTTTAAACTTTACCTTAACATCGGATTTTGTATTATGGCGATCCTGCATTACTTTACACAGCAATTTCCAGTATATAAACGCTCGGCTCGGATGCCAAAAACAGATCCAGGGTGTTCGCATAATCACCTCTGGTACTCTTAACAATTGGATCATCTGAAGGAAGCAATCGCCCAGAAGCGACCAGTTTTGGTCAACAGGGGAGGAATTGTGTTCCATCAGGAAAACGCCAGGCCTCATACATCGATAGTAACTCGCTAAAAGCTCCGGGAGCTTAGTTGGAAGGTTCTTATTCGCCCACTTTATAGTCTGTGATTACCATCTGTTCCTGTCTATGGCGAATGATTTTGCTGGTCAATAATTCGCCTTAAGAAAAGCTTGTGAAAATCCACTGCCCCATTTTTGCCAATGGTGACGATGTTCCCTATGAGAGAGGCATAATGAAATTACCTTCGAAATAGCAACAGGTAATCGAATAAATCGGTGACTAAATCATCCTAAATCGGATCATTCTAACTATGCTAAATACAGCCTTCAATTTCATGCAAAAATAATGGATTTCTTTTTACTGGAACTGATATGTTAAGGGAGGGATGGGAGCGAAAATACAGGGCAGTCTCTGATTGCCTTCAACGCGGCGAAGGCCAGGACGATCCTTGTCCCTGTTCAATCCAAGTTGACATCCAGTCTCCACGTGACACCCCTGGATAGCTACTTTGGCACCCGCCAAGTAGTGAACCAATGCATGCAGCGACATTCTGAGGAAGGTTGGCGCAGGGCTAATAACCTTGCCCGTAAAAACAAATAATTATGACAAATTTAACAAGTCTCGGATATGGACCGGATACACAACGACGACCACGGAAAAGAAAATGGCTAAGTGATTTAAGAATTTTCTCATGGAACGTCGGCTTACTATACACAGCTCGAGCTGCACAGCAGCTAGTCGATGCCCTGTCCAAATATAAGGCAAGCATAACAGCATTGCAAGAAATAAGATGGACGGGGAGTGGTGTTATTCAAAGAAACGAGTATGACATTTATTACAGCTGTCATTCAAAACACCATGTGTTCGGGGTAGGCTTTCTAGTCAGCAAAAAACTGAAGCCTGCCATTATCGGCTTTAATGCAATAAACGAAAGGCTATGCACTCTTCGCGTAGTAAGTTTAAGAACATAAGCGTCATAAACGTTCACGGACCTACAGAGGAGTCCCCTGACGACGACAAGGAAGAATTATACGAGAACGTCGACCGGGCCCTCAATGCCTGCCCAAGATACGATGTAAAAATTGTTCTTGGTGATTTGAATGCGAAAGTAGGTCGAGAGTCGGTTTTCAGGCATTACGCAGGTTTCCATAGTTTGCATGAGAACACTAATGACAATGGACTACGAGTCATCGAACTGACAACATCAAACAACTTGGTCGTTGCAAGTACCAGGTTTCCGGGTAAAAATATCCACAAAGCCACCTGGGTATCATCTGATGGAGACACTCGCAACCAAATTGACCACGTGTTGATAGATCGCCGCCACTTGTCGAGCCTGATGACGGTACGAACGTACCGAGGTACCAACGTCGACTCGGATCACTATCTTGTTGGTACAGTTTTTCGAGGGCGGATTACCGTATTGCATCCGCGGATAAGGTTCGAATCAACACGACTGCCTTACGCAATGAGAATACCAGTAACACCTTTGGTGAAGACTCGCCCTCGAAGAGCTCGACGGAGGGAGAGTAAGTCCTGAGGCCAGAATGCCGGGCGTACAAGAGAAATAGACACGCCTTAAGAATACTGTCATTAGTACTGCCAACTCCATCTTAGGCACTAGTCGTAGAGATCGGAACGACTGATTTGATGATGAGTGCCTAAACGCGCCCTATGAGACTGCTGTATATCGGGCAATGCAGCAGTCTCATAGCGCGCGGGTACGCGGGGAGAAATACAAAGAGCTCGGAAGATATGAAAAAATACCACAGACAAAAGAAAAGTGCCTAGGAAAAAAACCTTGTCTGTGAAATAGAGAAAAGTAGAGAGCGAGGTCCGCACCAGGCGCGGTAGTTCTACCAAATAATCCGCAGTATGACGAGGTACACACCACGCTGCACTTACTGCAAGGATGAAAAGGGTAATCTGATCAGCGATCCAGAAGGCATTCTGGAGCGATGGGAAGTGCACTTCGATGAATTGCTAAATGGTCACCTCACAGAAGAATTGGAGGCTCCACCAATGCAAAATCAAGACCAAATGCTGCCGCCACCAAGCATTGAGGAAGCATTAAAAGTCATAAGAAAGCTCAAATCAAATAAAGCCTCCGGAGCTGATGGTATACTAGCTGAGCTGATCAAACAAGAAGGGACAGCGTCACATCACGCAATTCATGAGATCGTGGTGCACGTATGGGAGCAAGAGGAGATGCCGGAAGATTGGCTCGAAATAATTTGCCCCATACATAAGGAAGGAGATATCGCACTGTGCAGCAACTATAGGGGTATAACATTGCTGAGTACCGCCTATAAGATACTCTCCACTATCCTACAAGATCGGATAGCCACATACGCTAAAGTCATCATTGGTCAATATCAGTGTGGCTTCATCCCAGGCAAATCTGCGATTGATCAGATATTCACCCTTAGGCAGGCGATGGAATGATGAATGAATGTCAGAAATTTAATATACCATTATATCATCTATTTATAGACTTTAAGGCCGCCTACGACAGCATAACCAGGGTAGAACTATATAATGCCATGAGAGAGTTCGGCATTCCAGACAAATTGATACGACTTTGTAGGTTGACCATGACCAACGTAACTAGTCAAGTAAAAATAGTGGGATTGCTCTCCAAACCAATAAACATCTTTAATGAACTCCGACAAGGGGACTATCTGGTCTGCCTCCTCTTCAACTTGGCGTCGGAGAAAGCAATCCGTGACTCTGGCATCACAACTAGAGGGAATATTGTCACCAAGTCCAGCCAGATACTCGCCTACGCAGATGACATCGACATCATCGGTAGAACCGAATCGGCTGTAAAGGACTCTTTCACCCAGATCGAGCACGCGGCACAAAAACTGGGACTGTACATTAATGAGGGGGAAACTAAGTACATGGTGGCAACTTCTGCGAAGAGAAGACCTAACGTTGGGCAAACTATCAGGGTATCGGAGCACGAATTTGACTTAGTGCAATCCTTTAACTACCTTGGGTCAATAGTATCAGCCGATAACAATATGGAATAAGAAATACGCGGACGGCTGATCAAATCCAACAAAGCCCACTATGGTCTACCAAGCCTCTTTAAATCCCGAAATTTATCCAGAACATCCAAGCTACTACTGTACAAGACCATGGTCTTACCAGTACTCGTGTATGGATCCGAGACCTGGGTGCTCAATAAAAGGCACTCTGAATTCTTAGCCGCCTTCGAGAGGAAGGTCTTAGGGAGAATTGTTGGCCTTGTATGTGAGGGAGGACGATTCCGGAGACGTTACAACCATGAATTGTACGCGATCTGCCTTGATGCTAATATTGTAAGAAAAATCAAGTTCTGTAGACTCCGGTGGGCGGGACACCTAGCTCGAATGAGCGAAGAGGAGCCTGCCCGGAAAGTTCTTTGTGGCAGGATGTATGGAAGGAGGAAGCGCGACAGAGCTTGTCTGCGATAGAGGGATGGCATAGACCAGGACGCCCAGAGCCTGGGAGTGGCAAACTGCATGACATCGCCTCGAAATCGGGACCGGTGGAGAGGTTTGTTAAATAAGGCCAAGACCGGATCCCGGTTGTAGTGCCGATGATGATAATGATATGTTAAGGAGTTAACTATTAAACAGTAAGTGCATTTATTAAAGGATTATCAGAGAAGTTACATCTAATTGTAAATGTTTCGATGAGCTTGCGTATTCTATCAGAGAGCATTTCAACACCGATACACTTATTCATCATCATCATCGGTACTACAAGCGGGATCCGGTCTTGACCTTATTTAACAAATCTCTCCACCGGTCCCGATTTCGAGCCGACGTCATTCAGTTTGCCACTCCCAGGCTTATTTAGTAAGTCTCGAAGCTTGTTAAATATTCCATAATCATTTATTTTTACGGGCAAGGTTATTAGCCTTGTGCCAAGAAACACTTATTATAATATAAAAATATATACAAAACAAAAGAGTTGTAAGGATTACCAATAATTAGAGTAACTTACTTGAATCATGGACACATCATTAGCGCCATCTCCTATCGCTAATGTGCGAACGTGTAATTCTTCTTTTACAACCTTTACTAGATAAGCCTTTTGCAGAGGTGTAGATCTACAACACAGCACTGAAGCACAGCTTGTTGCAAGTTTTAAAAACGGCCGCGTTAGATTTGATCTGTACAAAAATGCAATGGTTGAGCAATGAATTAGTATAAACATAGCAATTTGTTGGATCACAAGCTTCATACCTTAAATCCAAAATAAAAGTTAACGTTTTCCCATCGACAACCAGAGCCCGAGGTTTTATTCGCCTATTCAATTCGTAGTTATTAGTTCGTTCAGCTTCTATATCAGAAAGGTAAAACATAATTGCCGACTCCGCAGCGTCTCTAGATCGTGCTGTTAACCTTGAAGAGGAAGGATATATGAATTATTAAAGACCGAGATTTAATTGCAACTACAATATATTAATCTAAATTTAGACATATATTACAACCGAATGTAACGTAGTGGCTACAATGCAATTCGCAGGTCTGTTTAATTATTTATAATGTATTGTAGTTTGTACGAAGAAGGTTGTCATATTAAAATGAATAGCTACTTCAATGACTAGGTGCATGTAAGGGGTTATGCTACTGTAGAGACCCGAAAACCGACTACTTCTTTGGTATTTTTTTTTTGGTTGGGAAAAAATGTATTATCAATAAAACGAAGTTTGCCACATATATGTATTAAGGTGTTTTCTTTTTCAAAAAATACAAAATGACGGCTTACTACCGTTGGAAAAAAACTAGTTTTTAAAGTTTTTCCGGGGCTTGCACAATATCTTGAACAGTTTTGATCCTGCAATAATAAAAAAAAATCTTCTTAAACTACATGAAAATGTCTAGTGTATGCCGTACGAAATTTTGAAAATATTAATTTTTGAAAAAATGGCAAGCTTTTGTGTTTGTACGAGGGTTTTTTTTTTATATTTCGGGATTAGAGAACAAAAACAAATATTGATCATCGAAAATCACTTTATTGTTTTTCAAAATATTCCCCATGAAGATCTATACACTTTTGCATGCGTTTGAACCAATTGTCGAAGCACTTTTGCCACTCTGATTGAGGTATCTCCAACACATGCATTCTGAAAGCAGCAACCGCTTCTTCAGGTGTCGAAAAACGTTGACCTCTCAGTTTGTTTTTTACGTACGGGAATAAAAAGAAGTCATTCGGTGCCAAGTCAGGACTATACGGCGGATGACCCATCAAATCGATGTTTTGGGTGCTCAAAAATGCAGTTGTCGCAGCCGATGTGTGAGAGCTCGCATTGTCGTGGTGAAGAGTGATCCGTCTTCGGCGGTTGGTTTTCCTGATTTCTTGGAAGACAACTGGCAAACAAATGGTTGTGTACCACTCAGAATTGACTGTTCTGCGTTGTTCTAGTGATACGGTTGCGACATGTCCAGTTTTTCCGAAAAAACAGGCGACCGTTTGCTTGGAAGTGCTTCGTGCGCGAACAACTTTTGTTGGATTTGGCTCATCTTGAAACACCCAGACAGTCGACTGCTGTTTACTTTCGGGCTCATACGCGTAAATCCACGATTCATCACCTGTCACGATGTCATAGACGTGTTTCGAAGCACCGCGACCGTATTTTTTGAGCATTTCTTTCGACCAATTGACACGAGCCTTTTTTGGGCGATTGACAAATTGTGTGGGATCCAACGCGAACAATTTTTTTTGACAGTCAAATGTTTATGCAATATTGAATGTATGCTGGTCCCACTAACGCCTAAGGTTGTCTCAATCTCACGATAGGTCACATGACGATCTTCCAATATCAGTTCGCGCACAGCATCAATGGTTTTCGGAACAACAACTGATTTTGGACGACCTTCACGAAATTCATCTTGGAGTGAACTACGACCACGATTGAATTCACCATACCATCGATAAACACTGGTCCTTGATGGAGCTTCATCGCCAAAAATTGAATTAAGTTCATCCATGCACTGTTGCTGAGTTAATCCACGCCGAAAGTTGTAAAAAATAATCGCACGAAAATGTTGACGATTTAATTCCATTTTTGGGCCGAGATGAATCTTTTAAGTTACTCTAAACAACACAAATAGCGCTCGTATGTCAAAACGTTCTGAGTACGTATAACCTCAAAAATGTCCAACTTTACGACAGAGCTGTCAATTGCCGGATTGCAACACTAGGGTTGCCAAATCCCGAAACATAAGAGGCAACCCTCGTAATTGTGGTCGCCGTCCCCTTGTTTGGGATCCGTTGTAACCGTATGGCGCATAGCCTGGGGGTAATTGGTGCAGGGGGAGTTGTTTGGTAGATGAGAATGAAAAGGGTTCCAGCAAATTGTTGGCGACTTGACTTTATCAATATAAATGTGTATAGGAGGCAACCACAGAACGTTGATTTGACCGGCGGTGCAGCCGCGATAAAGAGCTGGCAAAGACTGGTGAGCGAGCGATGTGTCCGCGGTGAAAGGCTGACAAAGACAGGCTAACAGACCGTTGCACACATTTGAATAGGTGACAGTCGGATGGCGTCCCTTGGTGATGACGCATTGTCAGCTGGCGGCTGACAGGCATGTGGTGAATATGCTGGGTGGTGAATGTATAGCGTTTGAAATAATAGTGAAGAAGATCGTGTGATTCGAACTGACGCTATGACAGCTCGAATCACGAAAAAAATTTTACCTAAGCGTTACACACCAGGCTACTGACCGTGTTTAGAATTTGATTTCCAAAGTCGACTATATTCCACTGATGTGAATTATTTTTGTTATTTATCGCTTGGTATACTGTTCTGATGTATTTTTCTTATTCGATTTTTCGTTCGTGTTCTTCACTATTTTGCTTGTGAATTGTGTGTATCTGTTAGAATCGCTACAAATGTACTAGACGGTGAACGTACTAGATTCTCTCCGCTATATTTACTTGCGAATCCGCAACATTCGGCCTGCCTTCGCCAATCATTGGCGAACCATTTTGTTCCAGGGGAAGGGGGCCCGGAGCCGGTGGTGTGCTTGGTGGCGGTGGTGTGTGGTCTGCCGGTGCTGTGTGGTCTGCTGAAGGTTATCGACTCAACTGATCCCTTGGTTGTTGTGTGATCACATGGAATCTCGTCGTGCATACTCGTTGTTATAGCATTATGGACTTGCGCTACATCTGGCTGGAACAAGAGTTTCGTCTAATGACGGAGACGGGGGCTTCCGTTGTCTTTTTGGGAGTCCTGCATAAGGTTCGGGGTATTGAGTGCCACGGACAAGATCTTTGGGGAACCATCCTAATTGCGGTTTGAGTAGGGTTTCGATGACATCATTTCTTGAGGTATGGCTGGGTTAGAGTTGTGTAAGACCCCACCAACCATCGGGCGGTGTTGCGCTTCTTGATGGTGAGGGTATGATGAGACACTATCCGTATCCCTCTCATTCGGATCATTTTCCAGCACTCGGTCTAATCCGCTTGGCTGGCTAAGTGATCTCCTTGCCTGCAAGGAGCTTGGTGCCATGGCTATCCACATTCTCCATTTTCTTGAGGATATTGGGCTTTGCCTTCAAGGTTGATGTAAGTGTACTGGTTGCTTTGGCTGAGATTGTTCTTCGTGCTCTTGTCTTTGATGTCGTGGGTAGCATTGCCTCATTGATTTCCATTCTTGCGAGTGATTCAACAGTTTCCAGTTCAATTTGGATCCTCGAGTCTCCACTATTACACTTATCACTTATCTCGGCGATTGTATTTAGTTTTCCGGCGTTCTTTACTTGATCGCCGAATTGACGGTCCAACACGTATTTGGCATTGGTGACACTTAGCTCTAGACCTGGCACAGGAATCTGTTGTAGAAATGGTGTTGACGTTTGGTGATTATGAGTTGCAACGGGTATCGTATTATTTCCTTCATTAGATTGTTTGTTGAAGTTGGAAAAGGTCTTTTTAAATGTTTGTAGAGCTCCGGTGGATATGGTAGATGGTGATGTAGTTGCCGTCTTTTGGCATCTGTACCGCATCTGTCCCTGGTTGGTTACGTAAAGGATTTGGATATCACTTCCAGTCATCTTATCGTTAGGTTTCGTCTCTTTGCTGGTGGTGGCTGAAGGCGTCTGCTCTTTGTCCGTCGAGAATGGTGGTGTTGCGGAAGGAGTCTGTTGGGTGTTGTTGTTTTGCATTATTGTCTAGTGCAATGGTTTGGACGTGACATGAAGTTGATGTTTGTTTTCACGTGGATGGGAAGTTGGGAGGCGGCCGCCCGGGACGAGGATTGCTGAAGGCTTGGGGGTCTGGGATGGCCCGTAGGGCCGATGACGACGGAGCCTCCCTTTCCATCGCTGGGGTCCATTGCTTTTTGTGGTCGCAAAACCGGCCAATCGATCTGGGTTGAAGTTGTAAGGTCGCAACCCATGATCAGTGACCACGTGATGGGTCTCACTACAGCGGCACCGGATGAAGTGACAGGTGCTGCGCCCGTCCGAAATAAGTGGCCGTTGGTGTGTGAGGCCGTACCAGCGTGGAGTCGGGGGCGGTGTCGCCCCTGACACTGTCCGCATGTCCTGGTGCAATGGCAATCGCGAACCAAGTGCCTGGCCGGGTCGTTGGAGCGCAGCTTCTGTTGGTGCGCTGAGAGGCGTGCTCTCTGGTTAGGGTTCGAGCGATCGTTGGTTGCTGGGGAGTACCGCCCGCCAAGCATTGCACGCTCCTACCCCTATTGTGGTGGCTACATGTGGTAGCGCTAGGCCTCGTGTTGCAGGTCTTGGGCAGGAGCTTCGCCACGTGGTGTTCTGGATTTGATAGGGTGCGTTGAAGCGCCCGAGTGGCGACCCGACTTATCACCGATGTTGCATCTTGGGGTTGGGCAGGTGCGTTGGTGAGTTTCCTGAATGGTTGACGAGGAGTTTCCCTGGGATTTGGTGGTCGGCCTTGGGGCTTTTGTGTGGGTAAGCTCCTGGTTCCTCGATTGCCTCTTGCCCTTGCAGTGCTTCAGCGGGCGTGGGGTATGTCTGATGGTTGGGTCGCGCAGGTGGTCGGTGGTGGGTGGTTGCATGGGCCTCGTGTAGGGCCCCCGGGGTCAATGCCGACGAGTTCTTCTTTCCATTTGCTTGGAGGGGTTGCGATCTGCAGTCGCACGCTCGGCCAATTCATCTGGATTGGAGTTGCAAATTCGCAATCCACGATCAATGGCCATGTGGTGGCTGGTGACAGGTCTCGTCACACCGGAACTGGATGACGTAGTGGGTGCTGCGACGAGGTCGGAACGTTGGTCGTTCCTTAAACCTTCGAGGATGGGGGTGGAGTAGAGGTTTGCCCCAATGATAATATCCACCTTGTCGGCGGGGGCGATGTTCGGATCGACGATGTTCGGATCGGCAAGGTCCAGATCCGCAACGAACGAGAGATCCCTTGGTTCTGATGGTGGCACGTACACAGAGAGGCCGACAAGATGAATGGTCTCAGTGTCCACTGTTGGGAGCTATGGAGGCGAGGAGCAATTGCGATTGTCGCTCGTGTCCTTGTAGTAAGGCAGCGAGTGCCCCCGACACCATAGGTTGGAGCGAATGGTGCTTGGCGCCGGAGGTGCAACCTTTGGGCGAGCGACTCCGAGATGAAAGTGGTGCTGGAGTACGGGTCCACCAAAGCACGGACTTTAATCTTCCGTTGGAGGTCCGATGTCACGATAACTCGAGCGGTTGCGGGCAGCACAGCTTGCTGGGGAGCGATATTGATTGTGCGTGAGCGGGCTCCTGCATGGTGTTTGATCCGAGGGGCGGGTCCTGGGCTTACTTCTGGCGGTGATGAGGTCTCGTTGATGGCGGTTGTCCGGACATGCAGCAATGTGTGGTATATCTGCTGGCATTGCTGGCACGCCTTGCTAGACTGTCAGTTGCGCAGCCGATGGCTACCCAAACAGTTGTAGCACAGGTTTCTTTTGCGTGCGAAGGACTTCCGCCGGCCAGGTGTGAGTGATCGGATGTTCTCCCAAGCGTAGATAGAATGTGAGGCCCTGCAGAATGTGCCTGGAGCCTTAGGGGTTCCGGCGGTGTTGTCCATTGGGACACGGGGCTGGTTGGTCATTAGGCCAGCGGCATTCTGTCGGGTTGCTTGGTCGTGATTTACTGGTCTGGTGTGTGGTTACTTTCCCGCTGGCGTGGTGGTGACCGTTGGCAGCTGCACTGGGAGCAGCTCACTTGGATGGGCGCAATTGGCATTGACGTTGGCCGCCATTGTTGGGGAAGCTGATGCAAGCGCGCGCTGAGCATCGAGTAGCTTCGTTCATCGCGGTATACTCCTCGCCCTCGGCGATAAAATCTTCCGCGAAGTACTTGTGTTGTTCACTCAGGGGCCGCCATATGCGTGATTTCGTTGTGCCGCCTGAGGATGGCTTCCCATTCCGCATGAGGGTCGCGTTTGGTGGTTCCTATTCTGGTCGGGGTTGGTTGCCCCTTGTCCAGTAGGTTGATGAAGGTGCGAGAGATGGTGTCCTGTGCCGCGAACTAAGCAGCGATGAGTTTTTCAATCGTCATTTGCTCACTGGTGGGAGGTTTCAATTCATTGCCCTCGTCTGGCTCTTGCTTTGGTGGAGATTCTTCACTTGTCAACACACCCGGATCACAAGCCTCACTTTTTATATTTTCCTCAATATTTAGGTTTGCCTTGGCCGATGACGATACCTCTTCGTATAATTTGGGCCCAATTTCAGCGTTGATTTTTTGCTCACTAATCCGTGTTTTCACCCACTGTTCAGCTTCTTCTTTGGTGTATTTCCTTTCTTCCGTGGTGATCATTTGAGTCATCCCCGAGTTCGTGGTTTAGTAGATCATCGTTTAAGTGGGACAGCTTGATACCACTTGCTTTTTGGACGGGAGGACTCGCCTTTTCGTGTTCCTGATCCATGCGTCGCTGGTTGTCGTATATGCATTGTTTCACACGTCGCTGGATCCGGCTCGAAGGAGCATAAAATGTTTGTAATTGTGGTCGCCGTTCTCTATATTTATTTGCGAATCCGCAACATCTTGCAAGCCAATTTAAAAAACATAGTTTTGATATAATCGCTTTTAAAGTTTTAAGTTCTGTTTCATTTCATACGATGGTGGGCTGAGAAGTTTCCGGCCTGACCTGCAAATGGTGCCAGCAGGTCTAATTGCATTCTATAGTACTATGTCGCATTAGCTTGTATATACATTTTCAGGTCGATTGCTTTGTTAGTATACATTTGAGAGGTCAGCTTCACCCCACCCCCGTACGTCATACGTCGTGACTATGTTTAATTAAATGCTTTAAATGAACTGATAACATTTTTTCTATGGTTTAAAATATTTTTGAATAGTTTATAGATAAATTAATCCAATAAAAAAAGTGCTTTTTGAAAAAATACAGTGGCACAACCCCTTAAGCATATACTTAGTGACTTGATCTTTATAGATGCTATTGGGGTTAATATCTACCTTAGTCTCTGTTTAAATGTTTATAGCATTTATGCCTCGAATATCGTTTATACGAGTACGAAAAAGCTTGACATGTTACCACATTGGTAGCTACCCTGGGGTCAAGTTATATTTAAACAAAAAATTGTTTGTAGTTTTTTATCAACGCTATTAACAAATTACGCAGTTTCATACACATTGTTTATGTAACTATTAGTCACAGTTGTCATGGTCGACGCCTACTTTACCTGATAACTTCCATTTGTGAATTAAAAAGCTTCGCTGAGTACGCCACGTTTATTGCCGTCTCTGGTTTGTCGCCGGTTAAAACCCATATTGCTATACCTAGAAGAATAAATTAAATTAAAATAGAGGAGAAGAAGAATATTATTCTTATATTCTGTTTAATATACAATAACTAGAAACCCTAATCATGCATAGAAACGTCATTGTCAATAATGACATTAACAAAATGAACTTCATCGGAGGGATCTTTAAAAATAATTATAGATTCACTCTTGAGAATGGCGAACAGGATACTAATAATATAATTAGCAAAATTTCGAAATCCAAAGAAGTTGCGCCGACTCTTCAACCCACTTCACACAACGTGAAAAGCATCAAATTAAAACCGAACACGTTGTGTGATTCCAAGTGTAAGGAAGCTGTTAGGGTGAACGTGTTGAGCTTATAGATGTGTGTTGCATCTCGCTACATAAACACCCTCACTCATTAATCAATTAACGCTTCTTCCCATCATGCAGTTAGTGGTCATTACGCGCACGTTGCGATACTGATAATATTCATTCGAATGCCCCATTAATTGCCCACACATGACGCGTACTCGTTTCCCAGAGCTACACGCTCATCAGATCATAAATTCATACTCATATTGCAGCCGATTCAACGCCCCATTGACGGGCTGTTAACTAGCGCCTAGTGCCGCACACCCCACAGCATGAAATTACACACCAGTGGCTTCACGCCCAATACCAGAATTCATGCTGCACATAAAGGACCGGCGGCATTACCGCGGCAATGTAAGCGCTCAGTCAGTGCAAACGGACACCGGAACAAAGCGCTTGCCAGTCGAACATAACGACAAAGCGAGTGCAGCCGACACCGTGACAAAGCGCTTGCCAGTCAAACTTAACGACAAAGCGTCGACCCGTTGAACGGAGCAGATGGCCCGAGGGTGAACCATCATATTTCGATTGGTTTGGTCGAGCGTAATTAAAGTTTCAGCGGTGCAAATAACCTGAGCAAGGGTAATCGTTTGTGATTTTAGTGCAATTAACGTAAGCCGTTGCACTTTGCGAAGGCCAATTATGAAATGATGTTGAAATGATAATTGAGCCATATCGATGTCAATACGAGTCATACGTTGTGGATCAAAGGCCAAACTGAATGAAACGCATCGTTTGCACTTCTACGCCCATAATTTGGGTATATAAAAAGTGGTTGCAAATGGATTAATGGCAGTCAATCAAACAGAGTAACAGATTGCAGCCTAGCATTGGAACCGCGGGCCTGTTACTCTAAATCAAATAATAAAATAGTATAGTTAACTAAGTTCTCCATTAAATAAAATAATAACTACTAAAAAACATACTTCTAATTATTTGGACTCTCCACTGGGACCCGGAACAGCAAGGGCCCATATCCAGTCAGATAAGGTTTTAATTAGCAACCTTACTATTTGGGCAAATAAATAATTAATGTTGATTCCAGGATACATAGCCTAACGCTAATGGCGAGGTGCGAATTCTTTGGTGTTACATTTGGTGCAGCCGCAAGGATACTGCCGGTGCCAAATAATTAATTAATGTTGTAGCCTAACGCCAACGGCCAAGTGCATATTCTTTGGTGTTACATGTGTACGTGTTAAGAATTACCTGAATTCCGTGGTGCTCGTTTCATACAAAGACACATCTACTCGGTTCGATTCGACCCACGCTGTCCTCTGATAAGATGATTCGACGCTGATGAGCTCCAGGTCCTGTTCGCTGGAACGTTATGTGCAGTATCTACAGTGATTGTTCACTAATATCTTTGTGTGGGGTTCACGTTGCTCAATGTAACCTTTCCGCGAAACACTGTCGTAGACACGTTTCTTCAACTTTAGCAGGAAAAAGGAATACACAAAAGAAAGATGACATTCCAGCTCAAAACTTCAATAGCTGGTTCAAGAAGAACAAGGTATGCGTTAAAAGGTGTTCACGTTTCAGAAGTTACTTTAATCGATGCAATATTTGGACTAAGCTTCGATAAGATCGATGAACATTCGACTGTAAACGATTTATGTATGTACCGAAAGCTATAGCGATCAAGGCGGCACTGTCTCAAGGAATGTTCAATGTTTACTTTTGAGAATTTGAGGTAACACAACACAATACGCCCTTGTGGCGTTTTTAACAGATACACACACAATACACAAGCAAATAGTGAAGAACACCGAAAGATAATCGAATAAGAAAAAGCATTAGCCGCATACCAAGTAATAATATAGCAATTCCACATCAGTTGAGTGTTCTTGAGTTTAGAAATCGAGTTCGTACACGCGTCAGTGGCCTGATGTGTTGAGAATTTGTTAAATTTTTAGTGATTCTAACCGTCATAGCATCGTTTCGAATCACACGGTCTTTACTATCGTCGCAAACGCTATACCCTTATTAAAACTTCCATGATTAAATTATTTTTGCAAATTAACTTTAGTGTAAAATACAACCGTCTCCACTTCGGGATATTTTCAAACTAAAACTTCTCTGACCAGTGGTGCCAATTGCTCACCGAGAAAACTCCGTCATATGTAAGGAGGAGAATCCTTTATAATTGTATATTGTTGTCGAATTTGCTGTGATCGGCTTGGGCACTAAAGTTCCGATTCATAAGTCGGGATTTTACTCTGCTACAACAGAAATATTTGTAGGAGGTTCGAAGCAAGACATCATGCGAGCCATTGATTAGGGTCACATTCGGTTGTCAGTATCGCGTAGTGATACGGCTGGTATTTGAGCTTGGCAATGAATTACATTCGATGTTTAATTTGAATCGGGATCTGGATAAGGCCTTGCAGTGGGGAAAGGCCAATCTCGACCACTTCAATTCAACGGAAACACAACATACCACATTCACAAAGAAAAGTGGATCATCGGAACCACAGCTGATGATGAATGGCCAGGCCCGCGAATCTGGGGAAGGCATGAAATTGCTCGGTGTCACGGTATGTGGGAATGTATCGTGGCATAAACACGTGTCGAATATCAACAGGTTTGCCAAGTGGAAAATTGAGTTATCTTTTTAGAGCAAAGAAATATTTTACTCCGACCCAACTTGCTCTCTCGTATAAATCCCAAATTAGATCCGCGCTCGAATATTGCTCTCATCTTTGGAACTCTGCTCCTAAGCCGACTTGACAGCATACAGAGACGAGCGATCCGCCTAATCGGAGACACGGCGCTGTCATTGGGACTACAGTCATCTGTTGTGGGAATGTATCATGGCATAAACACGTATCGAACATCCCCAGATCCGCCTCTGGAAAACAGAGTTATCTTTTTAGAGCAAAGACTTGTTCTCCTGTATGAAACCCAAATCAGACTTTTATCAAAATTCTCCCACGGCAGCCGGATGCTACACAACATTTATTAGCACAACTCCATGACTTGCCAATAGCCGACATTCCTAATTAGAGATAATATATTCCGGAATAGGGATAACATATTCTAGAACAAAGGAATAATTTTACTATAAATATGGCAAACCTGTGGGGGTTCTTACCGACCCGGTCGGTCCGTCTTTCGCTCCCCGTTTCGCGCACGGGGACGTAGATATCGCTGAGTCGAAGTCCAACCACCGATCGCGACGGTTGGTTCACCTCGCGCTTGTGGTTAGTGTTGCGTGATATAAAGTGGTTGTAATCATAATCACATAAAAGTAATTCAAATCTGTTTTTGTAATCCAACTAAATGCCAAATGACCCGTTGTGAATAAAAACGATCACCAAATCAAGTGTCATCTTTGTGTTTGTTAATACTTAAAGTTAAAAATAAAAAGAATCTTTTACAATAGACTATCTAGTGCTTTTCATTTACTTTCGATACGGTGTCCTGCGTGTGTATTTCCTTTTCCATGGGGAACAGTTTATTTTACGGCGGACCTTGTAGAACTTGTGGGACGAAGTAGAACCCCCTATCGTACGCCGGCACCCAGACTTCGTACCCCCACAAACCCTTCACCACGCAGCGTTCTTATCGAGTCTACTCTTGTTGACGGTCTGGACTTCCTTCCATAGGTAACACTCAAACCCTAAGAATTAATGTACACTAGCGAGTAAGAATAATAAAGATTTTTTTATTCTTAAACTGAAATATGTACATTAATTCGCTCGAATATTGCTCTATGTTTGGGGCTCTGCCTAAACACACCCTCAACCCACTTGAGAGCATACAGAGACGAGCGATTGGCCTGAGCGGAGATTTGGCGCTAACGTTGGGACTACAGTCGCTATCACATCGAAGGCGCGTAACTGACCTCTGTCTGTTTTATAGATATTATCACGCGTACCGTTCTTCCAAGATTCGTGGTAGTGTTTTGCGCAATTTTGTTTATATGCGCTCCACGAGGCAATCCGATGGATCGCATCAAATTGCGGCTCATCTCCCGACGGCACGAACATCTCTGCATAAGAATTCATTCCGTTACAGAAAGGGAAAGATGTGGAACTCACTTCCCGCACGAGGGTTTCCGGAGCGTTACAACCCGCAACTGTTCAAAAAGAATTGCAACTGTTCAAAAAGAACTGCAACAGTTATTTGGTGGCATCTCGTGGCGCCATGTCGGCGTTATAGGTTCGTCTCTCCTGAGAGTATATAAAAAAAAAGAGAAAAAAAGAGTACATCGTCATCAGTACGCGTTGTAGACCAGAGGAAGCGAATGTGTTGTTCCCACCACCATGCTTATTTTCTAGCTCCAAGACAACTACTTGGGGTTGACTACCGAGTGCAGCAGCGAAATCGATGTAATCACAACCGATTTCAGCAAGGCCTCCTCAAAAGGAACTGCAACAGTTATTTGGCGTCGCGTGAAAACCGTCAACGAGACGGCACGTGCGGTTCTGCCTCGTGATCCGTACCATCGGATCAATTGTGCAATCCGTTTTGGTATTCTTAGATACACATAAGATACCCAATTGCACTATCGGTTCGGGCGCGAAGCCTTACTGTGAGATCCTGAACAAACAAACGGATCTTCACACACGCGTCCGAGTGCAGTGCAAAGTTTTCTGTGCGATTCTATGCAACAAACGGATCTCCGCACATGCGTCTTAGTGCTATGAAAAGTTCGAGAATATACACGCGAGTGATGTGCAGTGCGGGAAAACTCTCTACCCTTTCCATCCCTTGTGTCTGTTTTCCTTTTTTTCGCACCTCTGTCTGCGTCCATCTCGATTGATTAATAATCTTTCGAGAGTTTTTTGTGTCGGAGTGGCATAATGTTCATCATGGAAGGGATGTGACCTGGATTTTGGCACGGATCTAGTGGGGCACTTACTACAAGGACATAACACCTGTAGTGGTTGCTTTCGCTTATCTATTGCTGGTCCCGACTTGCATCCTTTCCCGAGGCGGTAGTGGTTTTCTGTGTGGGGCCATTTCAATGGAGCGGGAATTTCGCGTTGATATGTGTAACATTCGCGGCTTGAGATGCAATTTCTCTTCTGTAACTGCCCATGTTTCTAGCCAGAATCCAAATATCCTTGCACTTAGGGAAACCCAGGTAATTACTAATACAGATATTTCCGATTTTTATCTACCTGGATATAACTTAGTGCCACTGTTCTTTCCACATCGTGGTATAGCCACATACAGGTATTCCCCGACTTACGACCGAGATAGGTTCCTGGTCATCGGTCGTAAGTCGATTAAGTCGCAAGTCGAATTTCATATAAAAAAAATTCCGACTTAGCTAATGTAATGAATTATTTGTACTGAAATATGTATGTAAATCGAATTTTTTTACTTTGTTTTTTTTTTTTTTTTTAATTTTTCTCATATATTTTAGGGATATTTGTCTTCTTTAAGTATTTTCTATAAAAAAAATTGGAAAAAAATGGTCGTAAGTGCGAATAGTCGTAAGTCGAACGGTCGTAAGTCGGGGACTACCTGTATATACGAAATGATATTGCTTATCAGCTTTTTCCACAATATGGGCTCTGTTCCAACCCAGAATTTAATTTCTCTTGGCTAAAACTACACGTTCGTAAGCATATCATACATTACTGCTTTCTTTACATCTATAACTTGTATAGAAATGCATCCTTTAACGAATTTGATGCTCCGTCTGATTCTATCGATAGGATCTTGATCTTCGTCACTCCGGAACAACAACACCCGAAGGTCAATATGTCCGGCTTTTTGCTGATTCAAATATTTTAACTCAACTTGTCAATGAGTCAACACGGGTACCAGATATATATGGTCATTTCGCCAACACACTGGACCTGTTTCTCACCTCCCACCCAACAAATACACAACTGAATTTTCTTCGCCCTTGGGCACTTCAGACCACTGTGTCGTGCCAGCTAAATTTCTTCTTACCAACAGTAACGTTAATGAGAGAGCTCCCAGAAGAACAGTATGATTCTACGAGAAAGCCAACTGGGAAGGTTTGAACGACTTTTTTGGGAGGTTAAATTGGTCGTTATTTTTCCTCCATAACGATGTTGACTCTATAGCGGACACATTGACAGACAGGATTCTACTTGGCATGCGGACCTTTATTCCACACAGAGTGAAGAGTATCAAACCCAGGAGAAATATGTGGTTCGATTCTGGGTGCAGTGAAGCCATTAAGACCAAAGAGTTGAGCTTCCTGTTGTATAAATCAAACAATATTGGAGAAAAGCGGAAAAAATTTAAGAGAGATGGGAATGTCTGCAATACATATATTCAACGCGCCAAGTTCTTGCATGACCAGAGAGTGAGACCAAAAATACTACACTCTCCCACAGGTAGTAGAAACTTCTGGGCCTTCGTGAAAAACATTCAAAACTCAGTCTCATCCATTCCATCGGTTGTAGTCGATGACAAACCAGTCACCACTGCGGTAGAGAAGGCGAATCTACTTGCTGCACATTTTGCAGCCAACTCAATGCTGCCTGATACCACATCAGTTCCATCTCGACTTGAGTATAAGGAGTACACTATGACCCAGATTCTCTTCGGAACGTGTACTGTTGCCCGCGCACTCAAAGAGCTAAACGCACATGAATCCGCTGGTCCGGACGGCATTCCCCCAATTCTCTTCACTCGCCAAACCATTGCGGAAACTCTTCCATTTGTCTTATTCTACTGGCCGTTTCCCAAATAGATGGAAGACAGCGAACATTCAGTCAATTCCCGAAAAGGGTGACAAATCATCCCTTTCTTCTTATCTAGCCATAGCACTAACTTCTATTCTTTCCAAGGTAATGGAATCTCTTATCAACCGTCAACTTTCGAAATATCTGGAATCAAATGACCTCCCCAATGACCGCCAATATGGCTTTCGTAGCACAGGTCCACAGGAGATTTGATGGCGTACCTTACCGAAAAGTGGAGCCATTCCATCCAATACTTCGGAGAAAGCAAGGTTGTTGCGCTGGATATCTCGAAAGCCTTCGACAGAGTTCGGCATCCAACCTTTTTATCAAAATTACATTCATATGGAGTGGACAATTTCCTGATCCAATGGATAAGAGACTCTCTTTCTGGCCGTTCAATCCAAGTGGTTCTTGATGGTGTCAAATGTGTCTCCCATCAAATTAACGCAGGTGTTCCCCAGGGTTCGGTACTCTCACCCACTCTCTTCCTCATCTTTATAATCTCTTGTCAATTACTCACAACCCAATTCACTCGTTTGCTGATGATAGCACATTGAGTTTCTCATACTCATACGAACACTCCCGCCCAAACTCGTCGAACGTCACTACCAACCAGCAACTTATGCTTGATACATTGAATTCAGATCTCAACAAAATATATCAATGGGGATTATCTAACCGAGTAGAGTTCAATGCCTTAAAAATTCAGTGCTGTCTCCTGTCGTCAAAGGCGAACCCCAAAGTAAATATACTGTCGATGAATGGTACTTGCATCGACGAAGCCAAGGAATTATCAATCCTCGGCACTCGAATTAATTCGACTCTTAACTGGAATGACATATTTGAAGCTGCGAAAAGTGCAGCCAAATGTATGGGATTCCTTAAGAGATGCAAAAGATACTTCACTCCATCCAACCTGGCCACTATTTACAAGTCGTATATTCGTCCAAAAATGGAGTTCAACTCCCATATTTGGTCAGGCGCATCCAAAACTACACTACACGTGCTCGACAGGATGCAAAAACGAGCAGTGAAACTTATTGCGGACCCAGACGTAAGTCGATCAATTCCGTCCTTAAAACACAGGCGCAACGCATCATGCCTATCTCTTTTCTATAGGTATTACCACGGTCGTTGCTCAACTGAACTTGCTGACTGTGTTCCGCCCCTTCAGACATTTTCCTGCGATACACGTCAATTTGTGAATGCGCATCAGTTCACGTTGAAAGTGGACTTTAGATGCACAGATAAACATAGAGAGTCATTCTTTAGCCGAACCACACGAATGTGGAATGTTCTGCCTGATCATTTGTTTCCTGGCCGTTGTGATGTCCAGACATTCAAGACCATTATACATCGACACCTCCTTTCCTTATCCACTTCCTCTCCATCCGCTCGCACTGTGCTCTGACATTTACGGGTACTTCAAAATCCCCTCTTGTGCGCGCGTTAGTGCAAAAAAAGAAAAAAATCTCGGGCGCTCTCTCGGCGCTATAGGTTCGCCTCTCCTGAGGGAAGTATAATAATTATTTATTAAAAAAAAAAAAAAAAAAAAACCCTGAAATCCAATAACAAAGCATTACGAGATAGAGACGCATTCGTCGGCGGTTGTAATCGAACTCATTGATGAATAAAGTCGAAATGTGTTTTTATGTGTTAGTCTCAGACATTTCGAACGAGCTATTGATAAATAAAACAACAATTGCGTTTCGAAAAGATGGTGTTTCTTTTGGTAGAAACAAAACCAATTATAATTTAACCTGATTTTCATGGTAAAAACTCGGCCAGAAATATGTGTCAGTGACTTTCCAATATTTTTTTTAACAAATTGGTTTACTTTTCCTTCAGGACAAAATGAAATCGCTACATAATGCTGCCCTCTCAGAGACTCTTTTCCAAATAATCTATATAGATTATTCCACGCGAAACGATTACTACCTATTCATATTTTTGGGAGCTCTTTCAAAGGGACAATGCATTGTTTTCATTAGCTTTTGGTTTTTGTAACATTGTACAGTAATATATCTCTGCAGAAATACATTGTTACACACAGAAATACAATACCATATGTCTACACACTTTGCTCACGCAAATTACCCATACATGCTATATAGCCAATAAATGTATAGACATAAATATATCATTTAAATTATATAAATATAATCATTAACCCTATCATTAATCCTGCAAAAACAATATTTTCATACATTAATTAATGTTAACACCGAAGGTATTCTCTCAGTGTAGCATACAAGAAATTCTTGCTACAACCCATAGAATCCTTTCGGTGTAGCATGTGAAACCTTATCACAGGTCTACACATTGCTAAACGCATTCCCTATCCCATACTTGAAAATGCAATCTTGCATTTTCCCACATTTTTCCTCATCGTACTCATCACCTGGACGATCGCACCCGACACCCCATCATCGCCTAGGTAATTCTACCTGCACACTATGAGAAAATCAGATTCACGTCACAATTGAAATGTTTTCATGGCCTTGGGGAAGAGAATTTTTGCAACGTTGCGATTCTCTTCGTCGTTGGCTTGGCCTTCGTCAGGTAGCTGTCTGGAGGACAGCCACGACCGTGGGAATGTATGTGGGGTTTTATGATTTGAATTAGGAGTATAAATAAAGAGTTGTATTAGGAGAAGATCAATTAGAATTAGAACGCCGACTGGGGTGCATCACACCCCAGACAAGCAATCAGAACCCGACAGCCGAAGTGTGGCGTTACTAATATAAATTAATTATAATAGAAGAAAGTAAAAATAAACGCTTCCGGATGTATAAATCAAACACCATCGGCTCATCGGGGTCCCATCTAGAAGTTCCGAAGGAAGAAGAGAGGTTCCAAAGGAGAAGTCCTAAAGGAGAAGGGTTCAAACTACGGACAGAAAAGCCGGAAGCCACAATTTACGGACTCCACGAGTCGGAAGTCGACAAACTTCCAGCGAAGAGGATGGTCCCTACAAAGTCGGAAGCGAATACACACGGGCTTAACCAAGCCGGAAGCCACAAGAGGGACAACCCAAGCAATCTACGGCCTAACAAGCCGGAAGCCGATAAGTTGTATTTGAATATTTATATAACAACATTTACACTGCGCGTAAACACTGTTTCGATTGTGATTCCTTTTTAGATTAATCGTGGGTTAAAGCGAAAGTACCCTCGCTAACATCTTCCTAATATACAAATATCAAGAGGTACATACTAAAATTAGCAGCACATATATATGTACATACATATATACAACGGTACCTGTATATACTAAAAAACAAAACAAAAAACACTGTTTGGGACGAACTCTCTTATGAAGAAGACCGATTTGTTATACGGCCCTCATATACCCACAGACCATGGATATTCAGAGCAACAATCGATTAAGTAAATAATTACAAACCTGCAGACAATAAAGATGATATGGCTTCGGGAACACCGTCTTGCAAACGATCCTCAATCCCAGTAGCACCCAGCAGTATTAAATTACTCTCTAACTTTGAATATGACTCACGCAGTCGCCTTTCCCGATTCTCTAGGGACATCTCAATCTCCTGGTGTCTAGCCCACCAATCAGTATACTCGGCTGAATTAAGATTTCTCTTCGCCATCACAAGAATCCTGAGGCCTTGCCTAGCGTATGCATCCAGTTGCTGTTGTGTTTTTTCTTTCAAAGCACCTACAAGATAAGATTCATTTTAATGGGCAACCTTTTTAATAATATTGGCACCATTACATTCTGGAGAATTTGGCAGACAAGTGGTTAGAGCCGGTAGAATTGTACTATCGGCTCCTTTACAATAGAGGACTATATCTTGAGTACCGGTACGACGGACCACAATAGACATACACTTTCGGCTGGAATCGAAGGGAAGAACTTTCAATACCTCATACTCAACAACTCCACTTCCTGGAATATTGACTAATATGTGACTAGGACTGCGATTGATCAGGCAACAATCATAGCTGTATGCGGCATTGACCAATGCCAATTCATCGGGGCTTTCTGCTTCATACAATGGACGACGATCGGTTGACTGGGATTCCGATTGTACCTTCGGCGGTCTGTAAAATTGAAAGTTGAATATGAAATGGTCAATCATATGATCTCTAACAAGACGCACTTGAATTTGTTTAGGCGGCTCCCAGGTGTCCTAGTGTTAAGAAACGTCGTGAGACTGTTGAACTTGGAATTAATCGCAGCCTTCGCACGACCCGTCGGGGACACACTGTTCGATAAATGTTTCAATTTCATAGGTGGGCTTTCAGATGTCGGCGTTGACTCAGCCGAACTACTTATTGGCGATAATGACGGAATGTGATTTTGTGTTGGCAATGCAAATGATAAATTTGGTGGTGGCGATGGTGTTACTGAACGGGATTCCGTAAGTCTTGTATACCTATCAGCAGTTATTGCTGAACGCCCATTTGCCAATGGTCCAGTAATAGAAGTATTCCCTCGAGTTGATGGAGCAAACGCTTTGGGTGTTAAATTGCCATCTTTTTGATTTTGTAATTCTATCACACCACTGGCATTCATTAGATCACGATGTGGTCCTTCGTTCACAATGACCGTGTTACATATTGATAAGACTAATAAAAACTCCTGAACGCGCTGAGCATTTTGTGAGAAATACTGTCCAGTAGTTAATTCTTCCATCTCCTCAACTAGACTAGCATTCGTTATAACGGGCGGTGCTGGCGAATGGGGTTTTGCGTAGCGTTTCTCTAATTCCGATGCCGGGTGATTGTAATCGATGCCATTTACTGTGCACCGCCGAAACAGCATTCGGTTCTCCGTTAGTGTTCCTGTTTTATCCGAAAATATATGTTGGATTTGGCCTAGTTCTTCGGTGATATTCATGGCGCGACATTCAGTCTTTTTATTGGTATCTTGATCAAATAGGTCAAGATTATTATGGATATGGTATACTTGAAGGATTTTACACAATTCAATTGTCACGTACAAGGACAATGGTATCATGACTTGTAATATTATAATGTACGTCCAAAATGTAAGTAGACCTTCATAACTTGGATCAACCACAAACGGGAGATATGGTACTGGAAATATTGTAAATGAACTTAACCATAATTTACAGCCGACGGCACCGACAACACATAAAATCAGAAGAATAATCACACACCTGCGAATTAATCAAAGAATAAATAGCGATTAGAGAAAGAGCACCTAACTTTGTGCATGATGGACTGTCTGTGTGATGTCATTCGGGCCACTTACCAGATAACGTCGATGTTCATTTGCTGTTCCACTTGAGATCTTTTATACCTCGGTCCGCTGTTGTTTAGCATAGATTTGGTTTCGTGACCAGCATAAATGGCGATGCCTTCGATGAAATCGGTGTTCTAAAATTCAGTGATTGTAATTCAATGCAAAAACGAGGCGCTATCAAGCATGCGGTGGGCACTTACTTTCAGTCTACTTTCACGTAATAAAAGGCTTTCTGTTGACAATGGCACTCGTTCGCCAGAGGGGTGAATTAACGCTCCGTGGAATCGGTATAATTTCGTTGTGGGCGCATCAGCCTCAATGCGACTTATAAATTTATTTGGAGTAAAAACTAACTGCTTTTCCGTAAGACCACGAACCACCTGAAATTGATTAAAAAAAGATAGGTCATGATCATTTTGACAAAGAAGTAAGTTCATTTAAGTCCATTTTAAGAAGTAGGTTGAGCAGAAAATGTTCATTGTCATAGGTGTGTGTTACTAAATAGTTTAGGAAATGCGAATTAAAAATAAAAAAATACTTTTTTCTGCGAAATACTGTCAGTAATCAACTTAATTATTAAAAGTAATCAATTTAATTATTGGAAATAAATAAGAACCCAAAGTCTGCCACTCTTAAATTTTACTTTATTTTTATATTTTTTATTAGTTTAAGGAAAAATAAATGTATGGTTTTTATGTTAAATTCAAAAGATTATTTAACATAGTTCGGGTTGTCTGATTTGATTTAAATGTGTACCGTTTTGTTCTATAATTTGTTGCCATTTTAAAAGTTACTTCGTAATGCCTTTCTCATGGAAACCCATATTGACGAAAAACCAAATAAGCTATTGTCACAATCTTCTCTTTATCATCATCGGCACTACAACCGGGATCCGGTCTTGGCCTTATTTAGAAAGTCTCGAAGCTTGTTAAATCTTCCATAATAATTTATTTTTACAGGTAAAGTTATTAGCCTTACGCCCTCTTCTTTATGAATTTAAAATGGGACATAATGCGTCATTGGCAATGAAAAACATTAATAACGCATTTGAGGATGTAGCGTTAAACGAATGTACTAGACATATATATCTGCTCTTTATACTAATTTTTTATTACTGAGGAAGCTTTGCATTAGTAAAAAATCTCTCCACAGAAGTTGCCACCATGTACTTAGTTTTGCCCCCATTAATGTGCAGTCCCAGCTTTTGTACCACCTGCTCGATATGGGTGAAAGAGTCCTGTACTGCCGAATCGGATCTGCCGACGATGTCGACGTCATCTGAATAGGCAAGTATCTGGCAAGACTTGCTGAAAATAGTCCCTCTAGTTGTAATTACAGAGTCGCGGATTGCTTTCTCCAACGCCAGGTTGAAGAGGAGACGGGCCAGACCGTCCCCTTGCAGGAGTCTATTAAAGATGTTTATTGGTTTGGACAGCAATCCCACTATTTTTATTTGACTAGTTACGTTGGTCATGGTCAAACTACAAAGTCGTATCAAATTGTTTGGAATGCCGAACTCTCTCATGGGATTGTATAGTTCTACCCTGGTTATGCTGTCGTAGGCGACCTTAAAGTCTATGAATAGATGATATAATGAAATCTTAAATTCCAGACATTTTTCCATCGCCTCCCAAGGGTGAATATCTGATCAATCGCTGATTTGCCTGAGATAAAGCCACACTGATATTGACCAATGATGACTTTAGCGTATGTGGCTATCCGGTCTTGTAGGATAGAGGAGAGTATCTTTATAGGCGGTACTCAGCAATGTTATACCCCTATAGTTGCTGTACACTGTGATATCTCCCTTCTTATGTATGGGGTAAATTATTCCGCGACGCCAATCTTCCGGCATCTCCTTTTGCTCCCATACGGCAACCACGATCTCATGAATTGCGTGATGTAACGCTGTCCCTCCTTGTTTGATCAGCTCAGCTGGTATGCCATCAGCTCCGAGGGCTTTATTTGATTTGAGCTGTCTTATGGCTTTTACTGTTTCCTCAACGCTTGGTGGCGGAAGCATTTGGTCTTGATTTTGCATTGGTGGAGCCTCCAATTCTTCTGTGAGCTGACCATTTAGCAATTCGTTGAAGTGCACTTCCCATCGCTCCAGAATGCCTCTTTATTCTTGTAGTAAGTGGAGCGTGGTGTGAAGCGTGTCATACTGTGGATTATTTGGTAGAACTTCCTCGCGCGGTACCAACTTCGCCCTCTACTTTTCTCTATTTCACAGCGCCTGCTTAAGGGTAATCTGATGTCTCATTTAACTGACCTAATAATGACGCATAATACTGTCCAGTTATCGTCTATCCCTTTTCCAAATAGTCAATGAAGATAATACCACGTGCATACCAAAACACAGTAGCCATAACCTTTCCTACTGATTTTACCGTCTTTGCTTTCTTTGGATCCCATTCGCCTTAACAATCAACTGTTTTGACTGTTCTTTCGTCTCGGGAGTGTAGTGGTGTATCCGTGTTTCATCTACAGTTACTAATCTGTGCAGAAAATCATCTGGGTTGCAAATCATGGGCTCCAAGGCGGTTAATGGGGAAAGTATAGGAAGCGGCATTTAAGGCTGTAGATGTGATTGAGAGGAACGGTTTAGGAGGCGGTGATTGAGAGTGTGGGTAGTGAAGTTGATATCAAAGAAGGTGGAGTTAGTGTTGGCATTTTTCAGTATCCGCTTCAATGGCTGAGTTGGTAAGGAGGTTTGTCTTGCGTTTGATTGTGCAAGCTGACAACTCTTGTTATTGTGCAGTTCGGCACAAATACTGAGTGGTAGGCAGGGACCCAAAGCCCAGCTGCTCAGTGAAATACCATCCCTTTAAGCTATACCACCCCTTTAGCTATCATGAAATGGTTGGGAGAAATTCTTGAGCAGTTTTCGGAGTTTGGCTGATGGAGCCGGTCCAGAAAAAATAGCATCTCAAGCTGCTTACTCAGCGTCATAGGTTCGCCTTCCCTGAGAGAAGTAAATTAAAAAAAGGGGGTTCATTGAAGTCATAAGAGATGCGGTGGGAGAAATATAGAGAAGACGGGAATTTCGTGTATTACGGGGATTTGTATTCAGAAGAACTGAATTCAGAAGGTTGTCGGAGTCGACCGAGTCTGAGAGGAGTCGATGAGTGTACAGAATGCCGGCCAGGCCCTAAACACCTTTGGGGAGCATATTGTTCCGCTGCTCAAAGGTTTTTCATCATCATTATCATCATCGGCACTACAACCGGGATCCGGTTTTGGCCTTATTTAGCAAGTCCCTCCACCGGTATCCAGTCCATATCCGAGACTTGTTAAATTGTCCACAATGGACTCAAAGGTTTTTAGGGCGATTAATTTGAGCCGGTTGAGATAAGTGAGGAGGATCCAAGGGTTATTCCATCCCAGATCACCGAGAGCGAAACGTAGGAAGGAATGTTAAATACGTTCGATTTTACGGATATAGATCTTTTGATAAGGGGACCATACCATATTCTAGCAGTGGACGGATGAAGGAATGGTAAAGGGATCGAGTCAAGTAGGAATTGGGGAATTGCTTCAACCAGCGTTTCACGAACCGGAGGGCTGAGTTGTCTTTCAGGTTCAGCTCGTCGATATGAGAGAGGAAGATAAGTTCTTTCTCAGATAAAATACTAAGGTCGCGGATCAATTGGACGGGGGCGAGGGTTTAGATATTAAGAGAGTGGGGGCGGGGAGGAGAAGATATGCGTTTTCGTTAAAATGTTATAGACATTTGGTGATATTAAACTCCAAACGGTTTTTTGCGACACCAAACAAATATTTTGTCCTGTGTTGTGCCGTGGTGTGAGTGGACTGGAATGCTGGTTCAATTTGTTACTGTGTCGGGCTATGCGGACTTAGCGGATTTACTTCCAGACGAAAATGAAACTCAATATCATGTTTGGTTAATTAATTAAGCTATTTTAATTGCAAATGATAATATTTACTCTCGAAAACGTTGACGAGGTAGTGGCAGCTGAAGCTGAAGGTATTTCTGAATATATATTACTATCGTTCGTTGTTTTTTGCAATGGCGGTGCTCGATGGTTCGACGCAAATGCCGGTTGTTAAACAATGACGGTATCAGGTTCAGTGAGGCTTGTTGTTAGCGGTGACGACCTTCTTGAACGTTGTTCCACAAACGTAGTGGTTAGTTGGTTATCCAATTGGTCGCGTTGAAAGTCCAATAGCGAATTCGTATTCTTTTGCTTTTGCTGCTTGAACTGGCGTGCAGAAATATTATAAAATAAGAAAAATTCAAGAATCACATCAGAATGCGTATGGAATTCCCGAAAGTCAATTATTCGTATGATTTTTCTCGTCGTGGGAGCGAACGGCACACCAATTGTTTGAGTCTCACCAGACGCTGATGTAACTTGTATCTTTTGCACTACACCTTGTTTTTGATGTTTACCGGATGTATATGAGCTTGACAGTTTTTGTATATATTCCTCGATTTGTCGTAATGAAATCAATTGGAAATACGCATCACTTTACAGCATGAGGGTTTCACTTCCGTTTTCATTCGTCGTTGTTATTCTTTTTCCGTTACTCCTTTTATCGCCACTGTTCTATCGATTACAGGTACACGCACTGTCTTGCGGATATTCCTTTGCACGTTCCGTCGATTGTCACTTCTTTCGTTTACAGTTCAATTATCCACTTTATTTGATTGTTTGGATGAATTATTCTTTGCGGCGTGGAGAATTTACTACATAATGATTTCCTCTTCACTTCTCTTTTCTTCTTACGTTATCCTTCAGTTCCATGCACTAAATAAATTTCTAATGAATTTATATTTTTCTTTGGTTGCTTTGATACACTAATCGAACCGGTGGAATCGGAAATTGTTACTTAAAGGCAAATTGACGCATGCCTTGAATAACCGAAAAATACGTCGCGCTGAACCGCTTCGTTTACTTTTTTGTATTAATCGATCACTCACCCGGTTATTGTGTTTCACGTCTCCTCTCCTTATCCCTTTGTTTCTTTGGCTCGAAGGAGCAATGTTCAAAGATTTGCTTGACGTAATGCAGAATCAAGTGGTGAGATGATAGTCTTATAGAATTTTGTGTCGTCAGCATAGAGAGACACACAGGGGTGCTTGATGACCTTTTAATGTCGTCTGTGATTAGAATAAAAAGTAGGGGGCCTGGGTGACTGCCTTGAGGGACTCCGGAGGGTGCCAAGAAAGGAATAGATCTGAAACAAACGTTGTAGAGTATATCTTCCAGGTAGGAAGAAATCCATTTTAACAGAATGGGCTCAAAACCGAGGGTATAAATTTATGAGCAATCTTTTCGAAAGCTTTGCTGAGATTGGTTGCAACCATGTCGATCTCCTTGCCACTCTCTAGGATTGAAAGTGTAAATTGTTGTAATTTGACAAGGATAGTGGTTGTTGACCGGGCAGTAAGAGATCTGTATTCTCTAGAAGTAAGATTTTTGCAGTGAAAGCTTGACGTTTCGATCAGAGAGATTTGAAAGAGCTTGGGTATATGGGAAAGTATAGCAAAAAGGGCAACAGTTCGTTAAAGCGCATTTGGGGCCCCTTTTGTGATGAAGGAGGATTTCCAAATGTTGGGGAATTCACATTTAAAAAGGGATAAATAGAAAATTTTCGAAAGAGGGATTAAAAGAACAGGTAAACATTTTTTAAGGAAACTAGCAAGGATACTGTGACGCATATGACAGTCAGTACTGGAATATTCGGGAAAGTCCAAAACAAAGTACTGGAAAACTGGAGACTATGGATAATAGAACATTCAAGATTATGGAACGAACGGAAACGAAATATCGAATCAGAATGTGGGGAACTGGTATAAATACGTCGCACACAACTCATGGGGACAAGTAGAAAGTAATAAGTCTCGAGTGAGAAGCAAGCGATAAATAAGAAGTAAAATACGCGATAAGTACGGAAGCGATAAGTCAAGAAATCGTTGTGTACGGTAAAAGTAACGGTTGTGGTTAACGGACTAATAAAGTGTTATATTAATTCAAAATCGATTTAACGGCTCTTATTTATTCAAAATAATTAATCCAGCGAACCCTAAGCTCGCTACAATTGGTGTCAGAAGTGGGATTAATTATTGTTTAAGTGAATAACTCTGTGAAAGTGTGTTGTGACTATGTCAGGTCGACATTTGGAGGATCTTCGCGTTCCTGAGTTGAAGAAGGAACTAGGGGACCGGAATCTGGATAGCAGAGGACAGAAGCAAATTCTTCGACAGCGTCTACAAGCAGCAATGGAGGAAGAAGGCATTGATGTTGACACATATGTTTTTGCGATTGCGCCAGACTGTCCGGATGAAGAAGAAACATCGAGTCAAGATGGTGCCAATGTAACGGAGAAGAGTTCGCCACAGTTGGGCATTTCGGAGATGCTCAGGATGATGATGATAAAATTGGACGCACAAGCTACAGATGTTAATGCAAAATTCGACACCGTAAATTCAAAATTCAACGCCCAAAATTCAAAATTGGACGCGCAAGCTGCAGATGTTAATGCAAAGTTGGATGCCCAAAATTCAAAATTCAACGCCCAAAATTCAAAATTCGACGCACAAGCTCCAGATCTGAATGCAAAATTGGATGCTCAAACGCAGTGGATGAAATGTAATTTTCAACACTTTAAGGAAGAAATCCAGTCAGAAATTCGAAACTAAGTAGAAAATCTGGATCTAAAAGTCACCGAAGAAATAATGCGAATCGAAAAGAGACTTGAGTGTGTTGAGAGAAATAAGACATCGCCTAGCAATCAACATGACTACAAAGATACAAGGATGCAACCGCCAACCTTCGATGGAACGGGACCCTTCTCCGTGTTTATACGTCAGTTTGACGCCGCGGCCAATTATAATAAGTGGTCGGATGAGCAAAAGTCAACATCACTAATCTTGTCACTCCGCGGGGCGGCTGCAGATTTGCTACAAATCATACCAGCAGAGAAGCAAACAGATTTCCAAGCGGTAAGAGACGGCCTTGAAGCTAGGTATGGAGACAACCACATGCAGCAGGTCTACCGCATGCAACTGCGGAGCAGAACGCAGGAACCTGGAGAAAATCTTCAACAGTTGCAGGCAGACATTGAGCGATTGGCAAACTTGTCTTATTCAAATATGACTAAGGAATTTCTGAACGAGGTAGCAATGGATGCATTTATAAACGCACTCCAAGATCGGGACTTGCAACAGGCCGTTCGTTTGGCAGGAAGGAAGACGACTAATGAAATACTGGCGTTCGCATTGGCTTATGAATCTGCTAAACTGGCTACGAGGAGTACATATAGAGTCCGAGAAACGTCCGTCCAGGAATGTTCCTGCCAAAGAATCGGGCATGTACAACGGAGAACCCCGAGACCTGATATGAAGTGTTGGACATGCGGCGAAGTCGGCCACATCTCTGTTGACTGTAGGAAACGTCAACGAATGAATGAAACATCAAGTGAGAATTGTTGTTCATGCGCTAATCATAAGAGGAGACTATCAAGGGACCAACCTGAGGCCAATAGCTCGGGAAACTTGTAAGGGCAGACTTTAAGGGGCGAAAGTCGCCTGGTGGAATGTGTAGCTCCAGCATCGTAGCTGTATCACAACTCCAACGGGATAACCAAAGTTTGGTTATAACTACGATTGTTAATGCAAGGATGACAGCAGTGACAATCGACACTGGAGCAACGAGATCCATAATTCGGCCGGATGTCGTGGGCCAAATTGCCCTTAATAAAAATAGAAGATACGCTTTGAGGACTGCCACAGAAGAATGTTCGACAGTCTACGGAGAAGTCGAGAGCATAATAGTGCTGGGCAATATTTCCATCTCCCACAAATTTTTGGTTGCCGATATTACGGACGAATGCATTCTTGGAATGGACTTCATGAAGGAGCACCAAGTTGTTCTAGATATCGGTCAAAGAACACTGCGAATCGGTAACTTGGAGGTTGCTATTACATTGCAGGACGAACAATTGCGAAGACTGAAATGTTATGCGCGTGAGGAGGATGAGATCCCACCTCGTTCTCGAGAGTGATTCCAGTGACAATCGATTTTAGATCACCGAAGCTGTACCAAATCAGCGTAAGGGGAACATCCTTGTTGAGAAAGCCCTTATCGATTCGAGGAAGCACATCGTACCCGTCAGAGTACTAAATGCGTTCAAGGAGCCGATCGCAATAAGAAAAGGAGAGGTAATCGCAGAATGTGCACCCGTGTCAATGATAAGCTCAATTCAGACAAGGGGAGAGGACCATTCAATTCAACAGCCCTCTGGTGCAACCCCTGTGGTTAATAGGCTGATGCACCAGAAAATCGGATTAACAGACGAAGAAAAGACAAGCGTTGAATCACTGCTGAACGATTTTTCTGATATTTTTTGACAGGAAATGATAAATTCGGACGCACCGGTATAGTTAAACATCGCATTGCCACGGGTGAGTCAAGACCTATAAGGCAGCCACCTCGTCGACTACCGTTGGCCAAACAATCAGAAGTAGGCAACATGATTCGAGATATGGAAGAGCAAGGAGTCATCGAGAAATCATCGAGCCCATGGGCTTCGCCGGTAGTGCTCGTCAAGAAGAAGGATGGGACAACTAGATTTTGTGTCGACTACCGCCGGTTAAACGACGTTACGAAGAAAGACAGTTACCCACTTCCTCGAATCGACGACACACTAGATACCCTTTCTGGAGCTCAGTGGTTTTCAACATTGGACCTAAAAAGCGGTTACTGACAAGTGGAAGTGAAGGAGGAGGACAAGGAGAAGACAGCGTTTACTACCGGAAACGGACTTTATCAATTCAACGTGATGCCTTTTGAATTGTGTAATGCTCCAGCAACGTTTGAACGATTAATGGAAAGTGTTCTACGGGGACTTACATGGAAGACGTGTCTTGCGTACTTAGACGATATAATCGTTGTCGGAAGGAATTTACCAGAACACATCAATAATCTGCGCTCCGTCTTCCAACGACTAAGACAGCTTAAAGCACAATACGAAGAAATGTGAACTCTTTCAAAGGAGAGTAAAATTCCTGGGACATATCGTTTCATCTGCAGGAGTCCAAACGGATCCTGATAAGATAGCAGCTGTCCAAAAGTGGCCTACTCCAGAAGATAAGCAACAGTTAAGAAGCTTTATGGGACTAGCCACATATTACCGACGGTTTGTTAAAGGTTTCGCTAACGTGGCTAAAGCCCTACACGAACTAACGGGTAAAGACAAAAAATTCAATTGGACAGACAAGTGTGAGGCAGCATTCAACACATTGAAGGCCGAGTTATGTAACACTCCAACATTGGCATTCCCAAGATCGGATCGCCCGTTTATATTGGATACTGATGGAAGTAACACAGGAATTGGAGCAGTGTTGTCACAGGAAATCGATGGTAAAGAGAGAGTTGTCGCGTATTATAGTCGAGTTCTATCTAAGCCAGAGAGAAATTACTGCGCAACAAGAAAGGAACTGCTGGCTGTCGTAGAAGCCGTTAAGAATTTCCATAAATACCTCTATGGACGTCGATTCCACCTTCGGACGGATCATGCCGCCCTGAAATGGTTGCTAAATTTTAAGAATCCGGAAGGACAAATAGCTCGATGGATCGAACGACTTCAAACGTACGATTTCCAAATTTCCCACCGTCAAGGGAAGGTACATAATACCGCTGATGCTCTATCAAGAAGACCATGTAAGTCAGATTGTAAACATTGTCATAGAGCGGAAGAGCAAGAAGGGGCGTACGACCTGCGAAATGTACAAGTAGAAGTACTAGATGGGTGGACGAGTGATGCTATAAGCGCAGCTCAACTTCAGGATGAAGATATGTCGCTAATTCTGGAATATAAAGAAAAGAACGAGCGGCCAACTTGGAACAATATTTCCGACAAGAGTGGAACATTTAAGGCATATTGGGCACAATGGAATTCCTTGCTGGTGGAAGATGGCATTCTAAAGCGTAAATGGGAAGCCGCGGACGGAAAATCCCATCGAATGCAGATTCTAGTCCCACCATCAAAAGTAAAAGATGTACTAACAGAAATGCACGACGGGGCCTCCGGTGGACATCTGGGAGTTAATAAAACACTTTCAAAATTACGATCTCGATTCTACTGGCTTCACATGAGAGATGACGTCGAGTCTTGGTGTAGGAAGTGCACAACTTGCACTGCGACCAAAGGACCAACAGCAAGACCAAGGAGCGCTATGAAGCAGTACAACGTGGGTGCCCCTTTCGAGCGAATTGCGATTGATATCTCAGGACCATTCCCAAAAACAAACGACAACAACAAATACATGTTGGTTATCATGGATTACTTCAGCAAGTGGGTGGAAGTCCTTCCAATTCCAAACCAAGAAGCAGCGACCATCATTGAGCAGCTTATCAATAATTGGATCAGCAGATATGGAGTTCCCTGTGAGCTTCATTCCGATCAAGGCCGAAACTTCCAATCACAGATATTTCAAGGCATCTGTGCGGCATTGGGCGTAAGGAAAACCAGGACCACACCTCTACATCCGCAGTCAGACGGAATGGTCGAAAGGTTCAACCGAATAATAAAAGAGCGCTTATCGAAGGTCGTTAGTGATCACCCACGAGATTGGGACAAATATGTACGAACCTTTCTCATGAGTTATAGATCGGCTAAACACGATACGACAGGCCATTCTCCAGCAAGAATTATATTTGGACAAGGGATACGATTACCAGCCGATCTGCGATTCGGAATACCTCCAGACGCCATAAGACCGAGGACTACGTAGCCGAATGGAGAAATTGCCTCGATGAGATTCATCATTTGGTTCGAAAGCAAATCAAGGTATCAAGTGACAGGATGAAAACAAGGTACGACGTTCGAGCCAACGCATCCGGATTTAATGCAGGCGATAGCGTATGGCTTTATAACCCTCATCGGCAAAAGGGAAGGTCTCCGAAGTTACAGCAACATTGGGAAGGACCATATAAGATTCTCACAAGAATTAACGACGTTGTCTATAGGATTCAGCGAAGGCCGAACGCCAAAATGAAAGTGGTACATCGTGACCGACTGGCGACTTTTGTTAACCCAGAAGACCAGTGAACTTAGTTCGGGACGAACTAATCTAGGCGGAGGGTAGTGTGACGCATATGACAGTCAGTACTGGAATATTCGGGAAAGTCCAAAACAAAGTACTGGAAAACTGGAGACTATGGATAATAGAACATTCAAGATTATGGAACGAACAGAAACGAAATATCGAATCAGAATGTGGGGAACTGGTATAAATACGTCGTACACAACTCATGGGGACAAGTAGAAAGTAATAAGTCTCGAGTGAGAAGCAAGCGATAAATAAGAAGTAAAATACGCGATAAGTACGGAAGCGATAAGTCAAGAAATCGTTGTGTACGGTAAAAGTAACGGTTGTGGTTAACGGACTAATAAAGTGTTATATTAATTCAAAATCGATTTAACGGCTCTTATTTATTCAAAATAATTAATCCAGCGAACCCTAAGCTCGCTACAATACAATTAGGGTCCGGCGTGAAATCGTCGTTAAGTTAGAGTAATTAGTTTTCGATCGAGTGAGGATCAATAGAATGGGTTAAAATTGTGCTGGGGGAGAAGTGAGGGAAAAATGAAATAATTGAAGTGAGGTACTACTGTAGGATTGTTTGAAGTGAGCGGCGAAAAGATTAGCTATAGTAAGTGGGTCAGTAGTGATTTCCGATTTGTAGGTAGGCGAAGTTGGATAGCTATCGTAACGTTGTTTGTAATTGATGGATTAGAAAAAGGCTTCGGGGTTTTTTGTCAAGTTAGCTTATGTATCGGTTAAGTAGTTTTGGTAAAGCATATTGCAAATTTCGGTGATGAAAGTTCGAGGATAACATCCAAGGAAATTAGAAAATCTTTAACCGTACTCTTTCTGAGGAAAGGAAACCACATCTTGTTCCTTTCATTGTGGAAGGAACGAAGCCTGTAATTGTATTAAGAGGGTGCCAGGGTTGACATTTTATAAAAAAGGCTACGGGGTTTTTTGTTAAGTTAGGTTGTGTAGCGGTTAAGTAGTTTTGGTAAAGCATATTGCAAATTTCGATGATTAAAGTTCGAAGATAACATCCAAGGAAATTCTTTAACCGTACTCTTTCGGATGAAAGAAAACCACATCTTGTTCCTTTCATTGTGGAAGGAACGAAGCTGTAATTGTATCAAGAGGGTGACAGGGTTGAGATTTTATGCCGAGAATGAGGAACGTAGTGCGAAATAAATTGTAAATTTCTGTGTAAAAGGTCGAATAGCATTTTCTCCAGCTGATCCAGCCTAGTTGAAGGAAAGCCTGCTTAGATAATCGTTATTAAGCCGGAAATTTGTTTTGTAAAAGCCATAGTAGTAGAAATTACTAACCTAGACGCTGGAAAAGAGTCGAGAAAAAATGACAAGAGAAGAGAGGTGTGATAATTATAGATAGCTGAGAGGTCTAGGGGACTGAGTGAAACTGAAGAATTAATAGGGTCGATTTTGAAGGTAAAGTGATGAATCAGTCTAAAACTTGACAGAATCTAGTGTAGCGATCCTAAATATCTACTCCCATCCAAATCCCCAATATTACCAATAATCCCATCCAAATCCCCAATATTACCTATAATCCAAATCCAAATTTCATATTGAATCATATGAGCGATAAATTAAACCAAAAGTTAATTTGCCGCACATTGATTCAATTTCACATTAACTCATATCCCAACCCAATTGAATCATAGGCACGATAAATTTAAACCAAAGTCCATTTGTCGTGCATTGATCCAATTCCCAATAATCCTGACATCATGAAATGCTTAACTCAAAATGCATTTCATGATTTCCCTTCCAGGAATTTATTTTGTCACTTCCAAGAAACTTATTCTAACTGAAGCACACGAAATCTTGTGTGTGATTCTTGGAATTTTTACATTAAAAACGTTGACAAATCTCAACGACAAAAAGTATTAAAGGACGGTACATTTCAATTTCAGGATGAGTGAAGTTCTAGAAGGCCTTTACGCCGAATGAAAAATAAAATATTCAACGCAAAATAATTAAAATAAAGACAATGGTATAACCCCAAATAAAGGCCGGACGTTTGACTTTCACGATATACTAGTGCTGGGAAGCTTGCGCCTGCCGCGCTACTTAATTATTTATAACACCTTTGACTAAAGCAAGGGATCTTAGGTCCCTAACAACCGGACGTTTCACTTTCACGAAGGACACTAGTGCTAGGAAGCTTGCGCTCGCCGCGCTATTCATTGCGGCCCCCAACACGGAAACACCAATGACGGATGAGTCCACGGTGACCAAGGAAGAACAGCGTACTTTGCCCCGGAGTAACAACCGATGTCCCGAAAGGAAACAACGCTCTACATCCAAGAAACTCACGGAAACCGAGACCCCCGGCTCCGGAAGCCTCCACGCCCTTTTGGAGGAAGTTGCGAGGTCACATTTCTCACGCCGTCCAATCCAACGGGAAACGGCCCCAAACAGGATCGCCCACAGGGCACATTACACTAAATGAGGTAAGCCATAACTCTCAATTTGAAAATATAGCACCTCAACACTAGAGTCAGTTAGCCGACCAATTAAAAGACTTTTCTTGGCAGAAGCGGGATAGGAAACGTAGAAAAAATGATCTTCGGATAATGTGCATTTTAACTGTAGGAAGTTAAGCTCACCAGAAACGATGATCTCATCCTGGCAAACACTAAACTCAATTATGTGATCAATGGTGTTGATAGCCAGTTCTTATCCTTCGATGGGCTGAAGCGGGATAGGAAACGTAGAAAAAATGATCTTCGGATAATGTACATTTTAATTGTAGGAAGTTAGGTTCACCAGAAACGATGATCTCATCCTGGCGATCATCACTAAACCAAATTATGTGATCCACTGTGTTGATAGCGAGTTCTTATTCTTCGATGGGCTGGGATGGTAAGATGTAGAAACAAATAATATAAATTGATTTGCGGGGTAGTATACTTTTTGTGGGGGATGGGAGCGAACATACAGGGTAAAGTCTCTGCTTTCAACCCGGCGTAGGCCAGGATGATCCTTGCCCCTGTTAAATCCAAGTTGACATGTTAGGAATAAAATTTGCTCCGTTGGAGATGTGAAACATTTTCCGAGTGAGCACAGTGGCCGAAAATGTCAAACCTACAATATTGAGAGTAATCAAGTCGCGAAGATTAAGATGAGCCGGAGACGCGGCACAAATGGGCAACGATAGGACCGTGCATAGAATTCTTGATGGCAAACCAACGGAAAGGAGGCCGACAGGACGGCCGCGGCGGAGATGGGAGGACAATGTTAGGTTGGACCTCGAGGAGATCGGATCGGATGGTCGAACGTGGAAGGAGAGCACACAGGACAGGGAACAATGGCGGAGCCGAGTCGGTGAGGTCATGAACTTCCGGGTTCCTACAGGCCAATAAATAGAATAGAATACTGGCCGAAGACGGCAAAGTCGTTCGATATTTGTTTCGCGGAATTTTATGAATATTTTTCAGGACTGGGACCTCGTTTTTTTTTTTTTTTGGTTTCGGTAGGACGGTAGAAATCTTCAAAAGATACCTCTAGACCGATCCAGGGGCATGCCGGTGCGTAGCGACATTCGCTGAACTCTGAGGTTAGCTCAGTGATATTTATTGAGGGGGGTGTTGGGGGATCGAAAATGGATCAAGAGGAGAGAGAAGCTGCAGGCGGAGGAGGTGATCACAAAGCGGGGAGTAGGGTACGGTGGGGTGCTTGAAGTGTTATAGGCATCTAACGACTGGGGGGAACTGGAGTAGATGAGGACTTGGAGACTAAATATTGAGGAGAGCCCATAATATGGGAACTGCGGAAATTGGGATACCAGTCTTTGGTTTTATGGACGAACAATGATATACAACTAGGGGGGGGGGGGGGGGTATAAATTTGGGGTTGTGGGGCCGTACGAAGTAGGTGGTAGGGCGGGCATTGGGGTAGTAGAAACACAATTTTTGCGATAGGATTGGTAGTGACTGACAAGAAAAAAGACGACACCTACGTTGGCAGGATGCTGTTGATCAAACCGCAAAAATCATTGGAAAGGTACGTTAGAAATCGAAACTTTTGAAATAGACAGCTAAGGGATCCCGGATATCGGTTGTAGAGCCGAACAAGCTAAAAGTAAATAAATTAAATGGTCTTCTATTTGTGGATTTGAGTGACCTTTATCTTGGAAATACGAGAGCAGGTCAATAAGCCCTTAGAGAATGAGGACGATTTTCTTTTACTTTCTCATTTAGCTGACCTAATAATGATGCATAATACTGTCCAGTTATGATCTGTCCCTTTTCCAAATAGTCAATAAAGATAATACCACGTGCATACCAAAACACAGTAGTCATAACCTTTCAAACTGATTTTACCGTCTTTACCTTTACCTTGGAGCTCGTTCGCTGTAACAATCCACTGTTTTGACTGTTCTTTCGTCTCGGGAGTATAGTGGTGTATCTATGTTTCTTCTACAGTTACTAATCTGCGCAGAAACTCATCTGGGTTGCGACGCATACGCATGCGCAAAAGTTTTCAGATGAGAGCAAATGCGGTACCCATCTCGCAGATATTTTTTTCATACCAAATTTGTCATAAAATTGAAATTTGAAACAGATTGAAAATTGACAGATACCGCGTGAGGAACGATGTTTACTAAAAACAGACCATTAGCGATGCTTCATGCGCCATTGTAGATGTTTCTAAGGACTTATTGACCCACTCTCGAAATTCGAAAACCAGCAAAAGGTCTGATTTGTATACATTTTTCTGTAACCAATATTTATGATTAAGCTCATAAGATGACGAGTAAATGTTCCATCCTTATCTGAGGTTACACTTTGCAATGCCCCTGATTAATTGGAATAGTCGATTTTGTTTTATTCCCTTTTTCGGTGGAATCTGGAAATGATATCGATTCCATGTTATGAAACGGCGTTTGAGGGATCTCGTTGGCGACTTCTGAACGAACTTCTAGTCAAAACTGCCAAACGCACTCGCGAGATGTATTAACTGAGCTGTTAGGTCATCTGTTGAAAATGTCTGATATATAATAATTGGAGAACCCTGTTTCTCTGAGACACATTTATTGTAAAATATTGTACAGCCTGACTAGGATAACCCTGAATTCTAGTAGACGTGGTATAAAATATACGATGGAAGAATGGCAAAGAATACTTAATAACCTATAGTGCAAAAACTGACGTGGAAATTGCACCGCTGTGGAATCTTGAAAAGTAAAAATTAATGACCCTGAGAAAGTGCACATTTATCACTGTATGAAAAATGAAGGACAACGCGTGATTACCCTAAAACAACCTAATGGGAGCCCATTAATTTTTAAACCATACTACGATATTAGGTGCAATATTTTACAGACAGATTAAAAACTGTCATAAGAAGCCACAACCTATTAAGTTATTTATTGCGAAGCATGCAATGACTTGGAAAATATGTGTTGGGTTTTATTGAAGGGGTGAAGGTCGTTAAAAAATGTCTAACTACTAGGTCGACCGTGGGAATTATCCGTTGCCAGCAAGGAAACCTAATTAAGAAATTATAGATACAGCCAATAACTTCAATTTAGCACGAAAGGATCAAAATTTGACAATATTGACACTCAAGTTGTCACAAATGTGCAAAAATAAGCGACACAAAGGGAAACATTCGCCTTTACAGATAGCACCGCTGTTGGGAGGATTGTTGTCATTTATCAGTTTGCTATCATGCTATCAGTTCGATAAGGTGTGCAATATATTTCATTGAGTGGGTTTGGAAAGTTTGAAAGCAAGAAGGGGGCTTGCACACATTATAATTGATTTCCTTGTTCTTGAAAATACACAAAATATTTTAGAACGACTCAAGAGGATGAATTGTTGTTAATTACTTTGTTTTTTAAAATTTCACTTTTCAGAACAGAGCGTCTGTTAATTTTAACATGTGGGGACACACTGCTGCATCGAAGTTGGAAATCATTTTTATTACAAAAGCGTCGAGTGTCCTAGGCTTAACTTTCTATTCTGTGTCTGTTATCAAAGACACTTATCTCCGAAATTTCTGACAAAGTGATTATGGCTGATAATTTCACTGCCGACTTTCGATCTGGTGCACAGAAAAAAAGAGAAAATCCGTAACCTTGATAAAAGGGAAGTTTCTACCAATGTCAGTAATATTTTGAAGGTATTGACTACGTATGTATGAAAGTCTCTAAAATCGAATATCTTTTTGTTACAATAGACGTATGTGGGGTACTGCACCTTGTTCCAGCGCAAAATTATTTGATTACCTTAAACTTAAAAAAAGCAAATAGAGTCCTACAAATACATGACCAGCAGAAAATTTTTATTGGGTATAAACTGAAGGTTGAACATTTTACGAGCTCCACAAAAACAATCAAAAATGTTCGAGTGGCCTTCTTTGAAGATATGAGACAGCAATTTTAAAAGCATTAATAAGTGTTTTTCTAGTTCAAAGCAAACCCCAGTCACTGATAATATACGTCCGTATTATCATGCCAATCACTCTTAAAGTAATTAAATTGCTATATCGATTTTATCAAATAAAACAACAACTCACCTCACGTCTCTTTAAATTCGTCTCGCCGTCCAAGTCGCAGGTATCTATGTAACAAACGCCATGAGAGTCGCTCGTCCTAAGAAGCAGAATATCTGCTGGAACTGTTTCATTGTTCGACAAGTGAACAATATCTCCAACTCGAACATCTTGCCATTTAATTTTTTTATACCGCTCCGACTCGCTGCAAGAAAAAAGACATTATTTCCTAAGTCATTAGATAAACGATTTTGTACTCGAACAGAGTTATTATCAGAAGAGGAAAAAACATCAAATTAGTGATAAGGTCTTCTTATTTGCACTACTTATATTTAGGGGCGGATAATCAACTTCTTTATCAAGTGCTGCAAGCTGATTGATTATCCAGAGGCGCAGAACGTGTATCACGCTATAATAAGGTGTGATATTTCATGCACAACCTTAAAAGCAATATAGTGGTCACGGTTGACCTCTACTGAGGAGGACATTCTCCACCACACGATTTACTAAGAGCGCGGTTCGTGCTGGCATTATTCATATTCCTGTCGGCAGCTAAAGAGACAACGGCAATCTTAACAGTGCCATTAAAAACTTTACTATGTAAGGGTCTAACTCAGAACTTAATCAAATAACCAGATTTCTTCACTAGTCATTGCCCAGCCTAACTCAGGCCAAGGACGAAATGACCATTTAAAAGAGTAGATACTTTTTTAGAGATGATATCATCATTGGAATATGTAACATTAAGGCAAACGTTAGATAAGTTGGTGGTTAGATGATGTAGATTCAGTTTCATGTCACCGTTTTTTAAACCTTGGCTCACTCAATAACACAAAGGTAACATTAATTGGTTGCCGTTCATTGACTTAACTTACACAGGAAGAACTGGTTTCATTCTGTGGCAGAAGCATGCAAAAAGAATTTATGACAACCCGTAAAATATGGTCACACAGGGTGGTTGAGATGTAACTTGAGATGGGAGATTGAGATGTCAGAGCTTTTTAATTCAATTAATGGCAGACACTACATTATAAAAACTCCCTTTTCAAAACTATTTTGAACTTAGCGGAATGGTTTACGATTCCACAGTTGTTAGAAATACAGCAATATAAAGCAGGGGAACGCCGGGGGGTTAAGTACAACTTGAGCTTATAAGCTGACATTAATAAACTTAGCTAATTCTTTTTTGATTACTTGAATACTCAAAGACATAAAATCACTGACACATTGTCTAAGCTAATAACTTCAATTTGCGAGTGTTTTTTGTGTTATCCTCTTATCTCTATTTAACGTATATTTGTAACATGTTCACACCTAAGATATGATTAAAATATAACTAATCAAATGTTACATATTAGTTCTAGAAGACATTCACGAAAATAGCTTTGGGTTGTTACAAGAAGCGACTTTAATTCAAATTCTACTAACGTACAATCAGTTTTAAAGAGAATAGTCTTATTAACACCAAATTTGTTAAGACCAGTATTGATAAAAACTTGGCGCACGGCTAATAAACTTGCCCGGAAAAACAAACTATTATAGCAAATTTATTAAGCCTCAGACATCGCCCCGAAATCAGGACCGGTGGAGAGTCTTGCTAAATGGGGCCAAAACCGGATCCCGGTTGTAGTGCCGATGATGATGGTGATTGATAAAAACAATCTTAATAAGAAGTCTTTATTAGAACTGTCTTTATAACAACTGTCATATTAAGGACAGTTTTATTAAGGAGAAACTTACTAAGGACAGTCTTATTAGGAAAAGCCATAGCGAGAACAGTATTAGTAAGAATAATTTTTATAAGAATAATTTAAAAAAAGTCTTGACAAGAACAGTCTTCATTAAAATTGCCTTAATAAAAACAGTCTTAGTAATGGCAGCCTTTGTAAGAAGAACCTTAGAAAGAACAGTATTAGTAACCATATGGTAGTTTTTATAAGAACAATCTTAAAAAAGGTCTTCATAAAAAGTCTTTATCAGATCTGTCTTAATAACAACAGTCTTAGTCAGATCCGTCTTGTTGAGAACAGCCTTAATAATAATTGTCTTTATTAGAACCTTTTTAGTAAGAAGAATCTTGTTAAGAACAGTGTTTATAAAAACAACCTTTATAAAAACGGTCTTTATCAGAACTGTCTTAATAACAACAGCCATAGTGAGGGCACTCTCTGTACGAAGACCCTTAAAAAGAACAGTATTCGTAAGAATAGTGTTATTAACAACAGTCTTAGTAATACTCTTGATAACCTTATTAAGAAGTCTTAATAAGATCAGTCTTTATTAGAACTGCCTTAATAACAAATCTTAACAAGAACAGTATTTATAAGAAGAGTCAGTTTTAATAACACTGATCTTATTAAGAAACATTTTGTTTAGAACGGTATTAATAAAATAGTCTTTATAAGGAATCCTAGTAAGTGACAGTCTTAGGAAGAATAGTCTTGTAAGAACAGTTTTTATAAAAACAATCTTAACAAAATTCTTCATAACAACTGACTTTATTAGAGCGGTCTTAATAACAACAGACTTCGTAAGGACTGTCTTCGTACGAAGAGTCTTAGAAAGAATACTGTTAGTACGAATAGTTTTTATAAAAACAATAAAAAAACATGTCTTTATAAGAACAGTTTTTATTCGAACTGTCTTAAAAACAACAGTTTTAGTAAGGACAGGCTTTGTAAGAATAGCCTTAGAAAGAATACTATTAGTAAGAATAGTTTTTATAAAAACGATCGTAAAACAAGTTTTCATAAGAATTGTGTTTATAAAAACTGAAAATTTTTCTTTAGAACGGTATTAATAAAAACAGTTTTAATAAGAAATTTTAGTAAGTGACAGTCTTAGGAAGATTTGTCTTGTAAGAACAGTTTTTATAAAAATAATCTTAACAAAATTCTTCATAATAACTGTCTTTATTAGAACTGCCTTACCAACAACAGCTTTAGTAAGGACAATCTCTGTAAGAAGAACGTTGAAAAGGAAAAAAACAATATTAGTAAGAATAGTCTTATTGGCAACAGTCTTAATAATAGTCTTATTATGGAGTTTTGGCAATAGTAGTCTTAGTAAGAACAGTATTTTAACAACAGTATTAATAAGAACAGCCTTTATCAGAATTGTCTTAATAACAACAGTCTTAGTAAGGAAGGTCCTGGTATGAAGAGCCTTAGTAAGAACAGTATTTGTAAGGAGAGCCTTGGAAAGAACAGTATTAGTAAGAATAGGTTTTATAAGAACAATCTTTAAAAAGTCTTCAAAAGTCTTATAAGAAGGGTTTTAAAGGAATAGTCTTATAAAGAACAATTTTATTAACAAGGGTCTTAGTAAGAATGGTCTTGACAAGAACAGTCTTACTATGAACAGCGTTAATAAGAACAGCTTTTATTAGAACTGTCTTAATAACGACGGTTTAGTAGGGGCAGTCTTTGTAAAAGCATAATAAAGAACAGTATTAGTAATAGTCTAGCAACAGTTTCAGTAAGAAGACTATTACCAAGTCAGACTTATAAGAAGAGTGTTAAAGGAATACTCTTATTAAGACCAATCTTATTAACAAATGTCTCAGTAAAAACGGTCTTGATAAGAACAGTCTTACTAAGAACAGCCTTGTAAAGAACTGTCTTTGTTAGAACTGATTTACTAAGAAGAGCCTCGTTAAGAACAGTGTTAAAAAAAGAGTCTTAATAAAAAAAGCTCTTATTATAACTGTCTTAATAACACCTGTCTCAGTACGGACAGTCTTTGTAAGAGCAGAACAGTATTAGTAAGAATAGTCTTTTTGGCAACAGTCTCAGTAAGAAGTCTTGGTAATAGCCGTTTTAGTAAAAATAGTCTTAATTGGAACGGTCTCTTAGAACTGCCTTAATAACAATTCTTAGCAAGAACAGTCTTTATAAAAAGAGTCAATTTTAAGAAGAATGATCTTATTAAGAAAATTTAGGTAAGAATGGCAAAATAAAACCGCTCTTAATAAGAACCTTAGTATGAAAACCTTCTGTAAGAAGAGCCTTAAAAACAATAGTATTAATAAGAATAGTTTTGATTAGAATAATCTTAAAAAAGTCTTCATAAGAATTGTCTTAAGAACAACCGTTTTAGTAAGGAACGTCCTTGTAAGGAGAGTCTTAAAAAGAACAGTATTAGTATGAATAGTTTTTCCAAGAACAATATTAAAAAAATCTTCATAAGGACAGACTTTATTAGAACTGTCTTAATAACAATAGTCTTAGTAACGACAGTCTTTGTAAGAAGAGCTTTAGTAAGGGCAATATTTGTAAGAAGAGCCTGAGAAAGAACAGTATTAGTAAGAATAGGTTTTATAAGAACGATGTTTAAAAGAGTCCTCAAAAGAACAGTCTTTATAAGAAGAGTCTCAAAATAATAGTCTTATTTAGAACAAGGTTATTAACAATAGCCTTAGTAGGAATGGTCGTTATAAGAACAGTCTTACTAAGAACAGTGTTAATAAGAACAGCTTTTATTAGAACTGTCTTAATAACGACGGTTTAGTAGGGGCAGTCTTTGTAAGAGCCTAATAGAGATCAGTATCAGTAAAAATAGTTTAGTAACAGTCTCGTTAAGAAGTCGTGGTAATAGTAGACTTAGTAAGAATAGTTTTAATAAGAACAGTCTTTATTAGAACTGTCTTAATAACAACAAGAATAATCTTGTTAAGAAAAATTTGGTAAGAACGGTATTAATAAAACCAGTCTTGATAAGAAGTGTTAGTAAGAACAGTTTTTGTAAAAAGAGCCTTAAAAAGGATAGTATTAGTAACAATACTTTTGATAAGAACAATCTTAAAGAAGTCGCCATAAGAATTGTCTTCATAAAAAATGTCTTAATAACAACAGTCTTAGTAAGGAAGGTCCTTGTAAAAAGAGCTTTAGAAAGAGTAGTATTAGAATGAATAGTTTTTACAATAACAATCTTAAAAAAATCTTCATAAGAACACACCTTACTAGAACTGTATTAATAACAACAGACTTGGGAAGGACAATCTTTGTAAGAAGAGCCTTAGAAAGAACAGATTAATAAGAATAGTTTTTATTAGAGTGCTATTAGTATTAGTGCTAAAAAAAAGTCTTCGCAAGAATAGGCTTTATTAGAAATGTCTTAATAATAACATATCTTATAAAGAACAGCCTTTATAAGAAGTCAGTCTAATAAGACTCATCTTATTAAGAACGGTATCAATGAAAACAAAACGGTCTTTGTAAGAAGAGCCTTTGAAAGAAGAGTATTGGTAAGAATAGTTTTTATAAGAACCATCTCAAAAAAGGGTCAGCGGCGTTTCTAACCGATACACACACAATATGCAAGCAAATAGTGAAGAACCCCGAAAGGAAATTCGAATAAGCAACGCATTAGAGCCGTATGCCATAGCGATAAGATAACAATTCCACATCACTTGAGTGCACTTGCGTTAAGAAATCGAATTCGTACACGCGGCAGTGGCCTGGTGTGTTGAGCATTGGTTGAATTTTTAGTGATTCTAGTCATCATAGCGTCAGTTCGAATCACACGTTCTTCACTATCGTCGCAATAGGTCCTTAAGAATACTCTTTATAAGAACTGTCTTATAACAACAGTCTTAGTAAGGACAGTCTTCGTAATAGGAGCCTTAAAAACAGTATTAGTGAGAATAGTTTTTATAAGAACAATCTTTAAAAAAGGCTTCATAAGAACAGTCTTTACTTATTAGAGCTGTCTTAATATCAACATTCTTAGTAATGACTGTCTTTGTAAAAAGAACCTTGAAAGAATAGTCTTAGTAAGGACTGTCTTTGTAAGAGCCTTAGAAAGAATATTTTTTACAGGAACAAGCTTAAAAAAGTCTTCTTTATTAGAACTGTCTTAATAACAATAGTCTTAGTAAGGACAGTCTTTGTAAGAAGAACCTTGAAAAAACAGTATTAGTTATCATTACGACTCTTCTTTTTATGACTCTTCTAATAAAGACTGTTTTTGTGAAAACTTTTTTTATGACTGTTCTTATAAAAACTATTCCTACTAATACTATTCTTTCTGAGACTCTTCTTACAAAACACTGTCATTATTAAGACTGTTGTTATTCAGACTATTCTTACTACGGCTGCTATTACCAGGGCTTCTTAATAAGACTGTTGCTAATAAGATTATTTTTACTAAAGACTGTCATAACTAAGACTGTTGTTATTAACGCTATTCTTAATAAGACTATTGGTACTAAGGCCGGTCTTATTACGAAAATTCTTTTTACGATTTTTCTTTTGAAAACTATTCTTGTGAAGATTTTTTTTATGACTCTTCTTATAAAAACTATACTTACTAATTCTATTTTTTCCAGGGCTCTTTTTACAAACACTGCCATTTTTAAGACTGTTGTTATTAAGACTATTCTTACTAAGGTTGCTATTACCACGACTTATAATAAGACTGTTTCAAAAGACTGCTCTTACTAATACTGTTCATTTCAAGGCTCTTATTACAAAGACTGTCCTTACTAAGACCGGTCTTATTACGACTATTCTTTTTATGATTTTTCTTATGAAGACTTTTCGAGTGAACACTTTTTTAAATATTGTTCTTATAAGAACTATTCTTTCTAAGGCTCTTCCTAATAAGACTGTCCTTAGTAAGACTGCTGTTATCAATACTGTTCTTAACAAAGTTGTCGCTAATAAGACTATTCTTATTGTTGTTAATAAGACTATTCTTATGTTATTAACTGATTGTCAGTAAGTGGAAATTGAATTGAAGTCGTTTCTTATAACACGACAAAGCTATTTTCATGAATGTCTTCTAGAACTAATATATATCATTTGATTAGTTATATTTTAAACATATTTCATCTAACGGCTAGTAAGGTTTAAAAGTGTTACAAATATACGTTAAATATAAATAAAAGGATAACGCCAAATACACTCGCAAATTAAAGTTATTAGCCTATATCATGTGTCAATGATTTTATGTCTTTGAGTATTCATACAATCAAGAAAGAATTAGCTAAGGTTAATTATTATCAGCTTACAAGCTGTTTTCAAAATATTTTTGAAAGGGGCAGTTCAAAATAGTTTTGAAGAGGCAGTTTTTACAATCTAATTTCTTCCCTTAAGAAGTGTCTTAAGAAGAACAGTTTTTGAAGAACAGTCTTACTGAGAATAGTCGTAACAAGAACACACAACAGGCGTATGATTTAAGTAAAAAGAGTCATCTCTTTAAGAAAACTGTCTTAATAAGAACTGTCTTAGTAAGAACAGTATTAATAGGAAGTAGATAATACACAGAATGTCCAAAAAGACATTTTGAATTGGTTTTGCTCCCTGTGCCAATGCAACCACTGAGAGACAGGAATCAATTCCTCCTGAAAAGTGTGTGGTGCGTGCGGAATTTTAGAATAATAATAATTCCGGATTTGAAAAATTACTAGCAGACCTTCTCCAAGATCAGTAAATTACAATCCCGTATTTTCTTAACGTTAGTTAAGTTTCTAATATTTTTATATATTGTTATAATTTATTGCACAATCAAATTCTTATCTGTAAGTTACTAATGTTATTTAAATTAATGTTATATTTATAACTTTTCAAATAGTTGTTCGTAAATTACTTGTAACTTCCGCTAATCCGTCGCAAAATGGGGGTATCTTCTTGAGTTCGTCTCACTTGTGAACAATAGAATTTTGAAATAGATATACCTTGATTGTACTATCTATCGCCGGATCCGACTTGCATTCTTTTCTGAGGTGGTATTGGTTAATTGGGTCAGGCCGTTTCAATGGAACGGGAATTTCATGTCGATCTGTGTAACATTCGCGGCTTAAGATGCAATTTCTCCTCTGTGTCTGCCCATGTCGGTAACCAGAAACCAGCAATCCTTGCACTTACCGCGACTCAGGTAATAACTAATACAGATATTCCCGATTTCACTATACTCGGTTATAACCTAGTGCCTTTGTTCTTTCCACATCGTGGTCTAGCTACATACATACGAAATGATAGTGCTTATCAGCTTCAGCCACAATATGGGCTAACCAACAGCAACGCTTACGAGAAAACTTCCAAACAAAACAGTATGGTTCTATGAGAAAGCCAACTGGGAAGGTCTGAACGACTTTTTTGGGAAGGTAAATTGGTCGTGGGGGGTAAAGTCTCTGCTTTCAATCCGGCAAAGGCCAGGACGATCCGTATCCCTGTTCAATCCAAGTTGACATGCAGTCTCCACGTGACACCCTTGGACAGCTACGTTGGCACACGCCAAGTAGTGAACCCATGCATGCAGCGACATCCTGAGAAAGGTTGGTGCAAGGCTAATAACCTTGCCCGGAAAAACAAATTATTATGGACGATTTAACAAGGCTCGGATAACGACCGGATACCGGTGAAGAGTCTTGCTAAATAAGGCCAAGGTCGGATCCCGGTTGAAGTGCCGATGATGATGATGATGAAATTGGTCGTTATTTTTCCTCAATAATGATGTTGATCCTATAACGGACACGATTCTGTTTGGCATGCAAAACTTTATTCCACACAGAGTAAAGAGTATCAAACCCAAGAGAAATATGTGGTTCGATTCCGAGTGCAGAGAATTAAGACTAAAGAGTTGAGCTTCCGGTTGTGTAAATCAAACAATACTGGAGAAACCCGGAAAAGATTGAGTAGAGCTAGAAATGACAGCAATGCGTATATTCAACGCGCAAAGTTCTTACATGACCAGAGAGTGAGACAAAAAAATACTACACTCTCTCACAGTTGGTAGAAACTTCTGGGCATTTGTGAAGAACATCCAAAACTCGGTCCCTTCATCCACTCCTTCGCTAATAGTCGATGATAGACCAGTCACCAGTGCAATAGAGAAAGCGAATATACTTGCTGCACATTTTGCAGGTAACTCAACGCTGCCTGATACCACATCAGTTCCGTCTCAACTTGAGCATAAGCAGCACACCATGAGCCAGATTCGCTTCCGAACGCGTACTGTTGCCCGGGCACTCAAGGAGCTAAACGCACACAAATGCGCTGGTCCGGATGGCATTCCCCCAATTCTCTTGAAGAAATGTTTCTCCTCACTCTCTAAGCCACTGCGAAAACTCTTCCATTTGTCTTATTCTACTGGCCGTTTCCCAAATAGATGGAAGTCAGCGAACATTCAGCCAATTCCCAGAAAGGGCGACAAATCGTCCCTCTCTTCTTATCGACCCATCGCACCAACTTCTATTCTCTCGAAGGTATTGGAATCACTGATTAACCGTCAAGTTTCGAAATATCTGGAATCAAATGACCTTCTCAATGACCGCGAATATGGCTTTCGTGGCAGCAGGTCCACGAGAGACTTGATGACGTACCTTACCGAAAAGTGAAGCCATTCCATCCGCCACTTCGGTGAAAGCAAGGTTGTTGTACTGGATAACTCGAAAGGCTCCGACAGAGTTTGGCATCCAGCTCTTTTATCAAAATAACATTCATATGGAGTGGACAATTCCCTGATCCAATGGATAAGAGACTATCTTTCTGGCCGTTCAATCCAAGTGGTTCTTGATGGTGTTGTGGGGTAAGTTGTCGTGGCGTCAGCATGGACGCGAGTTTTACTACCAACCCACCATTCACTTAATGTTCCACCGAATACAAACCGAACAAAACTCCGCCACATTTCGTTCGCAACCAGGAAAACCAAACACACGATTTTTGTAAGGTATTTTTATTGTTCTCGATAATTGTGTTTATCGTTACTAGAACAAGGAAAGGGAATAAAGAGCATTCATGGGATACGATTTCGGTAAAGCAAACAAAACCGAAATCGTCGGATGCATGTGCGTCGCAGCTAAACAAAGAGAAAACGTTTTAGCTAGGTTACTGGGAAATGGTGTTTATGGCATCGCTAGTAAGGGTACGTATTGAATTCCTATTTGCATTGTTTATGCAGTAGGATTTAATTAATGCCAAGAGACGCGGGATGCGTATTTGCTTTGGTTTGCACATTGTGCGAGTCAGAGAATTTTATTGCTGGGAGAAAAATGTCGCCAGCTAAATGTATACATAAAGAAATTTATCGTATACATGAATGAAGCTGGGAATAGGCGACGCAATGATAATTATCCCTGGCTGGAATGGTTACATGATATGTGAACCGAGAGTTTTTCTTTTCAGGATAATTTATGATAAGGAAAGTAAGAACTCTTACAGGGGATTTGTAAGCGAAGGAATGCTTGAAAAGGTAAGAATTCTTTTGCAGGTACTTTTGGGTTATAATAATTGGATCTATTTGATGCGTGAAGCATTTAAGATGCTAATGCGAATTGCATTAGCGAAAGCTTATGCAGACTGGGTTGTGGTTATGGGGGTTTTTTCAGGAAGGCGAGCCATGGGATGTGGCGGAACCGCCACAGTGTCAAATCTGCCTCCCATCAAATTAAAACAGGTGTTCCCCAAGGTTCGTTACTCTCATCCACTCCCTTCCTCCACTCGTTTGCCGATGATAGCACATTGAGTTTCTCATACTTATACGAACATTCCCGACCAAACTCTTCGAACGTGAATATCAATCAGCAGATTATGCTTAATACACTGAATTCCGACCCCAACAAGATATATCAATGGGGATTATCTAAAAGAGTAGAGTTCAATGCCTTAAAAACTCAGTGCTGTCTCCTGTCGTCAAAGGTGAACCACAAAGTAAATGTACTGTCGATGAATGGCACTTCTATCGACGAAGCCAAGGAACTATCAATCCTCGTCACTCGAATTAATTCGACCCTTAATTGTAGCGACCGCATTTTTGAAGCTACGAAAAGTGCAGCCAAATGCATTTAAGAGATGCAAAAGATACTTCACTCCATCCAACCTGGCCACTATTTACAAGGCGTATATTCGTCCCAAAATGGAGATCAATTCCCATATTTGGTCAGAGCCATCCAAAACGGTGCCATACGTGCTCGATAGGATACAAAAACGAGCAGTGAAACTTATTGGGGACCCAGCTGTGAGTCGATCAATTCCGTCGTTAGAACATAGGAGCAACTTATCATGCCTATCTCTCTTCTATAGGTATTATCACGGTCATTGCTCAACAGAACTTGCTGAATGTGTTCCGCCTCCCCAGACATTTTCCCGCGATACCCGTCAATTTGAGAATGTGTATCAGTTTGCGTTGAAAGTCAACTTCAGGCGCACAAACAAACATAGAGAGTCATTCTTTAGCCGAACCACACGAATGTAGAATGTTCTGCCTGATCATGTGTTTCCTCGTCGTTGTAATGTCCAGGCATTTAAGACTAATGTACATCGATACCTCCTTTCCTTAATCACTTCCCCTCCTTCCGCTCGCAGTGTGCTCTGACATTTAGGGCTACTCCAAAATCCACTTTGCGCGCGTTTGTGTACAAAAAAAAAAAAAAAAAAAAATGACACCAGATAACAGTTTGTTCTCTTTCACTTTTATTCTTCTTTAAATTATTAACAATTCATTTTACTTTTTAGTCGTTCCCGCTTTTTTACCAGTCCCCACACTCTTTTCTCCCCCTTTTCCTTCTTTTACACATGTTTCTGAACTGTCATATGCCTTTTTTAACACGGTTTTTTTAAAACAACCCCCACCACACTTGTGGGCGATATGTATGTGTGTTGGCAAGGCCACGGGTTCATCGATATTCCCACCTACTTGTTCCACCGAGAGCGAAAGGCACCAAGTTCACCCGCAGGCTTTAGAGAAATAAAAAAGTCAAGCACTGATATGTTGTTTGAATTAACGTTTATTTATTTATTGTGGTGTAGCTTTACAAAATCCGTTTGAGTTCGTGAACCTTAAGCAATTAGTAATTCAAAACTAAAATGTCACAATCTCACATATGAATTCCTCGCACTTGGGACAAACTTTAATCCAGTTAAGTTCGTAAGTTTTAAGTAATTAGCAATTCAAAAATAAAATGTCACAACCTCACATAATCGTTAGCGTAGTTAATCAAACACCTAGCCGTTTAAATATTGCGTACGCACATCGCGCGTAGGGATTCTGAACCAGGTGACATGGCAACAGCACAAACGTTTGAATTGATGACGCCGGTAAATAGTGTAAAGACTGCACTCGTATACGCTATCTTAAATACACACCCATCAATTTGCGACGACAATTCGTTGAGCTCGACGACCCGACTACTCAGGGTTGCGCAATGGAAGGTATGAAGGGGACGTCTGTCCTCTGGGGTGGCTATTACTCGACTAACTAGTTAAAGGCAAGAAAAAGTTCATTGCGTCGTGGCAGTGGAGTCATAGCTAAAATAATCTCACTGCCACTTACTCGGAACTTGGAAGGGATTGCTATGTTTGCATACGGAACTCAGTTCCAGCGAATCCTCGCCGTATAAGCTGAGTTGGATTCGTTGGTTGTGTATACCGGGAAATTGGTTTCGGCAGCATAGCCAAGTGTGATCAAGGGTCTTGATCGTTGTGATTGTTTCGTGGAAAATTAGCTGTCGCTTGGTTGCAAGCGAGAAGTGTAGTTTAAGGAGGAAATGAAGCGAAATGGTTTTCGGGGGAAATTTGAATTGTTTGGACAAGGAATATCATTTAGATAAGATATTAACCGAAGCAATTTCGGGGAAATGTATGCGGCTCGGTATAGTTGTTGGTGATGGTTAATGCTTGGGAAATGGGTTCCTGGTAAATTGGGGGATGTATGCAATTGCGGATTGGGGACGGATGCTGTTGCATATTGGGATGGGTGCGCTTGCAGGTTTTGCTTGGTTGCGAATGTGTGTATTGCAGGTTTTGAACGGGGAGTTGGGTTGAGGTGACGCGCTGTTAGCGGTCAAGATTGGTTGGCATTGTGGGTTGGTTCTCAAGTGGTATAGAGAACCCCCACACACTCAACTGTCAATACGGTTGTTTTAACTTTTTCATTTGTTCCCATTCCTGACTTTTATCGCCACGAAAAGAACCACGGCGTTGATCGATCTTCGAATTATTCGGAGATATCATCGCCGGGGAAAGAACCGGGTTTGTAGGCACCAGTTATATGTTTTTGTTCCATGTTTTCAATTGTTAAATGTAAGTTATGGCGCAAGGCTAATAACCTTGCCCGGAAAAACAAATTATTATGAAAAATTTAACAAGCCTCGGGACTTGCTAAATAAGGCCAAGACCGGATCCCGATTGTAGTGCCGATTATGATAATAAAATGTAAGTTAATGTTTTGTGTATGTGTTTATTTAGTTGAAATTGTAAATTGAATAAATGAATGTATTTGTAAATTAATGTTATTGTAATATTTCATGTATTATGTGTAAATGAAAAGGTACATTGTGTTTTAGTTGAAATTGTAAATTGAATAAATGAATGTATTTGTAAATTAATGTTATTGTAATATTTCATGTATTATGTGTAAATGAAAAGGTACATTGTGTTGTGTATTTATGTTTAATTTGAAAATTTGACAATTTGTAAGGTATGCATTTAATTAATGTTTAATAAGGTAAATGTTTACTTGTAAAACGTAAATGATTGTTTTAATTTAAAAATGTAAATTGTTTTAAATGTTGGTATTTAATATTTAAATTGTTTAATGTCTTGTATGTTATGTATTTTTGTGTGTTTTAATGTTTTCCCGCTGGGACAAAGGTGATGGGGGAGTTGCTACGTAACAATATCTCGGGAAATGCTTTTATTTTTCTTCAGGCGCGTCCATCTGCCAAGCCGCCAAAAATGGTCGACGATTTCTGTGCCATCTTCAACAGCCATCTTCTATGGCAAACCATATTGAAAAATAGCACCAAAAGGAACATCGAAAATTGGAGCTCACTGCACAACCAATCGCAGGACACAACTCAGCCACTAAAGCTCTATATTAAGTTAAATAAGCATTAAGTTAATATGAGAACAATAAAAAGATGATAGCATTTAGTCCAAAGTAAAATTTATAAATTAAAAAGAAAACATGGTTACCCTTATGCCTATTTTCGGGGGTAGATCAGGCAAGGTATTAAAGAACGTTTTCGTGATACATGATTACTGAAAAGTTAGTGGTATAATGAAATTACAATACATTTCAAATTCCCAATTTTATTGACGTCACACAAAGAATGCGTTAACCACATATTTCTTCTGCCTTTAGATCGCTGCCACTGTTCCACTGACTTTTATTCTTCCGTGATAATTGCGCACGGGTAGTCAGCCGCCCGAACAAATCCAATTTAAAGAGCGCAACAATTATTTCTGATCAACCAGGCAAGATATTTGTACGAGTTTGTAAGATTGGTAGAAGTTTCCGTGATACGAGTAGAGCTTCATGAAAATTCCATTAATTTCTTGCGCGAGAGTATATGAACTTGTAACTTTATTTACTGACCTTGACACGGACAACGAACGAACATTAAGTGAACAGTCAGTAGCCCATAGATATGGACAAACATTGGGATGACCGCACGACACTTACGAGCATATGTTGCCTATAATACACCAGGACATTGTGTCACTCAAAATGATGGAAACCCCATGACCACATTCACCAAACACAATCGACAACATGTGTGGTTAAACAACAATCATCATATTTTATTTATTACATAGAAAATCATTAGTCGCATGCAACCCACAACGACGGAATCTAAAGTCTGTCGAAAAATCAAGGCGCATATAATGCGTGAGGAAGGTTTTCGGATACGCGGTGGAAGGTATACCACTACCCATTAAATAAACCAGTGATAAAACAATAATTACCTGGTGATTGACTGGATAGTGAATTTAACGATTGGATTCTCTGATACGTTTTGCTCTATCGGCTTTTGTTAAAGGGGTACTGAAGGTTAGGCTAGGAATGTCGGTGGAATTTTTGAATAAATCATTACCACTGCGAAGGCACAATACCTAAACAGGATCCTCCTTTTTGTTGGTCTTAGTTCGACGACATTACATTATTTACGAAACTGAAAGTCCAAACCGATTATATTTGATTTTCGATTTGATCATAAATTGATTTCGAAACGCCTTGTTAAAGAGCATTCGTCCCTGTAAAGACAAATTTTCAGAGTGTTTCACGTATTCAGAGGTTTTTAGATCATTAAATAAATACGACTGAAATCAAATTATTGCTGCAGAGTTAAGTACATGTTTTGTGGGTAAGGCGATATCGTCCAATTAGCTGAACTTGAAAAATTAATTGTTTTCACCTTCACAACAAATTGAATGTTTTAATTTAGCTTCTCTACTGACATAATGTGAAGACATTTCCTTCTGCAATATAAATGTAATTGGTGACTAACACAACCAAATTACGATGCTTTTAAACCCTCTGAAACGAGTTTCAAGTTGCCGATTTTTTTGTTCATATTAGTTTGCGGAAGAAGAAATCTATTATTGTTCCTCTATAAGCCGAAAAGTGATATATATATTGCGACGCATATGACAAGCTGTGATATCTGGCAGGTCTCCAAAACAAAGTGTGGCGGTTCCGCCAAACCCCACTGTCAACTTACCGTAAAACCCCCATAACATTCACCCAATCTCCTAACTTCGCTAATGCAACAGCATTAGCACCTGTAAATGCTTCACGCATTATATAGATCAAATCTATAATCTAAAAAGTCCCCGTGAAAGAAAACTTACCTTCATGCATCTCTTCGCATATAATTTCCTGTAAGAATTTCTTTCTACGTTTTCAAGAATCCCAGGCAAATTTCAATTTCCCATACCTGCACCGCAATCTCCACCCAGCATACCTGAAACATTTCCTTTCCCAAGGACATTTAATGCATACAACGCGTTAGATGAAATTCATAAAAACAGCTCCTTAATGTGCATATGCACCATAAATACAAAACATTCGGCACCCATTGTTATCAATGGTAATGCAACGTCGGGAGGCTTGTTTTTACAGCTGCAACAAGCCGACCGGCGATTCACCATCAATAGACAAACAATCATCAATTTCGTACGTCGCCACAAACTAATTTTCCTGCATATACAAATGCAGGCAAGGGATTCGTTTCTGTCACCAATCGCATTAGCAACGTCTATTATAGCGACGATACACAGCGTAACATGACCCTCATCACCGGACGAAGAATTTGGTCGCTTCTCCCTTTCTTCTTTTTTTTCTCGTTTCAGGGTTCGTTTATCCTTTGCTAAATGCAACGATAAACACGATGATGGGTACGATCACACACATACCACCATGATCTGCATTACGAGATCTGGTTCTCTCTTGTGGTAGGTAAAACATATCCTTAATGGAGAGGATATCTACGACGACACCATAAACTCACCCCAATAAGCGAATCATCTCTGCACGAGATGATTATCGCTAAGTCGTATTCTAACCACCGATTCGGACGGTTCGTCTTCCGCTCCCCGTTTCGCACCACGGGGACGCGTACATTCTCCATTTAACGTGTCGGAGTGTAGTTGCAGTGTTCTAATGTATGTTAACGTCGAACTTTACTAGAAAAAAATAAAATTTTAAGAGACATGTCGTTTAATCCCAGTTTGTGTTAAGAAATGATTTAATAAATAAACCATCTAAATTAGTAAGCAAACCTGAGTGTTTCCGTTTAGCTGTCTTGTGGCGGAGTTTCACTCCTTGTGTGGGTGAACAGTTTTATTTTACGGTGGACCTTGGCGAACTTGTGGGGACGAAGTAGAACCCTGTGCCGTACGCCGGCACCACGACCTCGCCCCCCACAAAAGTACTAGAATATTCTAGAAAGTACTGGAAAACTGGAGACTATGAGCAGTGGAAAATTCGAGGCTATGGAACGGACGGAAACGAAACGCCGAATCAGAATGAGGAAAAACGGTATAAATACGTCACACGCAGATCAGAGTAAGCAGTAAGAAAGCGAGAGTAAGGAAGCGATAAGTAAAGAAACGCGAGGAATTAAACGATAAGTCTCGAATATTAGTGAAGTAAATAAGTCTGTGAAAGTGTATTGTGATGATGTTAGATCGATATTTGGAGGATCTTTGCGTTCCTGAGTTGAAGAAGGAACTTGAGGACCGGAATCTGGATAGCAGAGGACAGAAGCAAATTCTTCGACAGCGTCTGCAAGCAGCAATGGAGGAAGAGGGTATTGATGTCGACACATATGTTTTTACGATTGGGCCAGGTGGAGAAGAAACAGCGAGTCAAGATGGTGCCAATGTAACGGAGAAGAGTTCGCCACAGTTGGTCATTTCGGAGATGTTCAGGATGATGATGACAAAATTGGACGCGCAAGCTACAGACATTAATACAAAATTGGAGGTGCAAGCTACATATGTAAATGCGAAGTTGGATGCCTAAAATTCAAAATTCGACGCACAAGCTACAGATCTGAATGCAAAATTGGATGCTCAAACGCAGTGGATGAAATGTAATTTTCAACACTTTAAGGAAGAAATCCAGTCAGAAATTCGAAACGAAGTAGAAAATCTGGATCGAAAAGTCACCGAAGAAATAATGCGAATCGAAAAGAGACTTGAGTGTGTTGAGAGAAATAAGACATCGTCTAGCAATCAACACGACTACAAAGATACAAGGATGCAACCGCCAACCTTCGATGGAACGGGACCCTTCTCCGTGTTTATACGTCAGTTTGACGCCGCGGCCAATTATAATAAGTGGTCGGATGAGCAAAAGTCAACATCACTAATCTTGTCACTCCACGGGGCGGCTGCAGCAGAGAAGCAAACAGATTTCCAAGCGGTAAGAGACGGCGTTGATGCTAGGTATGGAGACCACCACATGCAGCAGGTCTACCGCATGCAAGTGCGGAGCAGAACGCAGAAACCTCGAGAAAATCTTCAACAGTTGCAGGCAGACATTGAGCGATTGGCAAACGTGTCTTATTCAAATATGACTAAGGAATTTCTGAACGAGGTAGCAATGGATGCATTTATAAATGTAACCCAAGACCGGGACTTGCGACAAGCCATTCGTTTGGCGGGAAAGAAGACGACTAATGAAATACTGGCGTTCGCATTGGCATATGAATCTGCTAAACTGGCTACCAGGAGTACATATAGAGTCCAAGAAATTTCCGTCCAGGAATATTCCTGCCAAAGAATCGGGCATGTAGAACGGAGAACCCCGAGACTTGATATGAAGTGTTGGACATGCGGCGAAATCGGCCACATCTCTGTTGACTGTAGGAAACGTCGACGAATGAATGAAACATCAATTGAGAATTGTTGTTCATGCGCTAATCACAAGAGAAGCCTTCATCGTGATTCAGACTTCGACAGCACCACGACCGAATGTAAATCCTTGCATCAACAGATAATTGCTCTTAAGACAGCCGAGAAAAGGTCATTGAAGAGAACAATCGCTTATCAACTGATCTAGCAGAGAGGCAAGCTGAAATTTTGACCCTAAGGCGTCGCCTTCAGGATTCGGAAGTAGAAATTGATCGTTTAAAACAAGAGGCGTACGACCTCCGAAATGTGCGAGTAAAAGTACTAGATGGGTGGACGAGTGATGCTATACACGCAGCTCAACGTCAGGATGAAGATATGTCGCTAATCCCGGAACACAAAAAAAAAAAGAACGGGCGGCCAACTTGGAACAATATTTCCGACAAGAGTGGAACATTTAAGCTATATTGGTCACAATGGAAGTCCTTGCTGGTGGAAGATGGAATTCTAAAGCGTAAATGGGAAGCCGCGGAAGGAAAATCCCATCGAGTGCAGATTCTAGTCCCACCATCGAAAGTGAAGGATGTACTAACAGAAATGCACGACGGGGCCTCCGGTGGATCTGGGAGTTAATAAGACACTTTCAAAATTACGATCTCGCTTCTACTTGCTTCAAGTGAGAGATGACGTCGAGTCTTGCTGTAGGAAGTGCACAACTTGCATTACGACCAAAGGACCAACAGCAAAACCAAAGAGTGCTATGAAGCAGTACAACGTGGATGCCCCTTTCGAGCGAATTGCGATTGATATCTCAGGACCATTCCCAAAAACAAACGACAACAACGAATAGATGTTGGTTATCATGGATTACTTCAGCAAGTGGGTGGAAGTCCTTCCAATTCCAAACCAAGAAGCAACGACCATCACTGAGCAGCTTATCAATAATTGGATCAGCAGATATGGAGTTCCCTGTGAGCTTCATTCCGATCAAGGCCGAAACTTCCAATCACAGAAGGCATAAGGAAAACCAGGACCACACCCCTACATCCGCAGTCAGACGGAATGGTCGAAAGGTTCAACCGAACAATAAAAGGGCACTTATCGAAGGTCGTTATTGATCACCAACGAGATCGGGACAAATATGTACGAACCTTTCTCATGAGTTATAGATCGGCTAAACACGATACGACAGGCCATTCTCCAGCAAGAATTATATTTGGACAAGAGATACGATTACCAGCCGATCTGCGATTCGGAATACCTCCAGACGCCATAGATAAGACTGAAGACTACGTAGCCGAATGGAGAAATTGCCTCGATGAGATTCATCATTTGGTTCGAAAGCAAATCAAGGCATCAAGTGACAGGATGAAAACAAGGTACGACGTTCGAGTCAACGCATCCGGATTTAATGCAGGCGATAACGTGTGGCTTTATAACCCCCATCGGCAAAAAGGAAGGTCTCCGAAGTTGCAGCAACATTGGGAAGGACCGTAGATTCTCACAAGAATTAACGAAGATTCTCACAAGAATTAACGACGTTGTCTATAGGATTCAGCGAAGGCCGAACGCCAAGATGAAAGTGTTACTGTGGGAAAGGAGAAGTAGGTTGCACCGACGTACGGCGCTGATTCACTTCTTCCCCATCATGTACTGTTCACGCGGGAATGTTATGGGGGTTTTACGGTAAGTAGACAGTGGGGTTTGGCGGAACCGCCACAGTACATCGTGACCGACTGGCGACTTTTGTTAACCCAGGAGACCAGTGAGCTTAGTTCCGGACGAACTAGTCTAGGCGGAGGGTAGTGTGACGCGTATGACAATCAGTACTAGAATATTTTAGAAAGTCCAAAACAAAGTACTAGAATATTCTAGAAAGTACTGGAAAACTGGAGACTATGAGCAATAGAAAATTCGAGGCTATGGAACGGACGGAAACGAAACACCAAATCAGAATGAGGAAAACGGTATAAATACGTCGCATGTAGATCGGGAAGAAGTAAGAAGTAAGCAGTAAAACACGTGATAAGTACGGAAGCGATAAGTCAAGAAATCGTTAACTGTACGGTAAAAGTAACGGTTGTTATTAAGGGACTACTAATTACATTAATTCAAAATCGATTTAACGGCTCTTATTTATTAAAAATAATTAATCCAGCGAACCCGAAGCTCGCTACAATATAAAAGCAAAAATCAATTGAGCACATACAGCAGAAGTAAATGATAGGAATGTCCGTTGCTGTGGGCTTCAATTATCTTCAGAGACTTTATCCTGTATGTTCGCTCCCAACCACCCTCAATTATCATTACTCCCTCTTTTTTTATTTAGTTGCCCAATTTTGTTTGTAGGATCCTTTTGATAACAGTATACCACAATCTTAAATAAATTGTTTTCCTCGCATCCACAACTCAAAAGACATACTATCTTAAATTAAAAACCATTTGTTTTGTTAGAAACTTTAAAAAATAAAAACAAAATTCTGGGAATGCAAAAACAACCATATATTGATTAAAACAAATTCAACATAAAATAAAATTGAAAATTAAACTTGGTTGGGACAACATTTTGTAGTATTCCAGAATACTACTGTCCTTATAACTATTAAGTTTAATGCTGAATCTCTTTATTTATCTAACACATCCTTAAAACATTCTCCTAACATATCTAACATTCTCATTTAATACATATCATAAATAAACATCCACAATATTCTATATCAAATCAGTTTCAGTACATTTCATAACATGCCCCTTTTTTCATTTGAAACATGGCTCTTTGATTTTCGTTCAAAGTTTATTCAAAATTTAAAAGTCACAGTAGAGTAAGTAATACTTTGATAAAATTGATTTTGTTGAAATTATAATTTACAGTAGATTAGAACTCAAAGTTATATAAGAAGAGGGAAAAAAAAATTTTATTGAAAAGTCAGTTTCCAAGTTAGAATGAATGGAAAGCTTTCCCGAACTTTTTACGCCGCTGCAGGCGTACCACAGGGCTACATTCTAGGCCCCATCTTATTCAATATTTACACCTCCGATATTCCCCGCCCTGTGGACGGGAGAGTAAACCAAATATGCTATGCGGATGACGTCCTGGTGTACACGTCAACCAAAGGCCCTAACCTCGCAACAAATCGACTCAACCGTCACTTGGACGAACTGTATCAGTATTACAGTCGATGGAAAATACGACTTAATCCATCCAAAGCAGTAGCCATAATTCTGAGTAGTAAACACTCCCAACCTACTTCTCGATATTCACAGAATATTCGAATAAAAATGGGAGATACTACGATTAGACCACAGAACAAGATGAAATATCTCGGGGTCACTTATACCCGAAAAATGAATTTCATCAAACATGTGACCCACATTCTCCAAAGGGGCCTTGGTCGGTCTAAGCAACTGCACAACATCCTGAAGTGGAGGAACAAAGTTGACACCAAAGTTAAGCTTCTCTGCTATAAGCAGCTAATCCGATCTGGAATATCGTAAGCCTTTCCCATATGGTCCTGCATATCTTCGGCTCAAATGGAAAGACTTTTCGAAAGGAAACTCCTCAGAAGATGCACCAATCATTCTAGAAGGCCTGACGGTCGTCATTACCCCAACTCTCACCTATACGAAGGCGCCTCCATTACCCCTATCGACGAGTACTTGCTTCAATTAGCATATAAGTACCTCGAAAACATTCAGAACAGCGAGAACCTACTTGTACGGGACTCTTGCGTTCTTGACCCTTCCCTCTCTCGATCTGTTCGGATCAAACCCCCACAATTTCTTCTTCAGTACAAAACTGAAGAAAGCACCCTTCCCAACAACATTCCCCTCTATAATAGAGGATTCCTGGACCCATCCCATAGGGTCTACAATTAACAAACCAAACACACGAACGCACAGTACAAGACGGCACAAACACAAACATACACACCGACCAAAGAGCAGATTATCAGACGCCAAAGACGTGATCTGCGTTTACTACCGCACCCAAGACCCACCGGTCTTGTACGATTTCTTTCCCACCATCCCTCTATAAAAGTAGTTAGAGAACACTTGGACTAACACTGTCCACACTATCCTTGGATACCCCCCTTTTTTCTTCTCTTTTCAGATGCCGCGAGACCGAGCCCAATATCCTCACGGATGTGGGTGATTCTGGTTATCGCAAGATGACCAGAAGTCAGAGACAAGATGAAGGACACATATGTCCTGTCTCGCCAAATTCGGCCTTCTCGCCACATTTTTTTTTTTTGAAAAGTCAGTTGAGAAGTTGAGATACAGACGAGTAGAAGTTAGTTGAGATTATACAGTTGAGAAGAAGAGTTTGAGAAAAGCAGAGTTTTGATAGAAGAGTTTTGAAGAAGAAGTTGTATTATTAATTAAATATAGTTTGAGTTGTTTAAATAAATATGAACACTAAATAATAATAATAAACGCTTTTATTATAACCTCCACACTCTTCCCTCGATAGAGGAAGCACGGCGATTTGGGAGACGCAACAATTTATAAAAATTGGGTTGAATGAATTTCCATCTATATAAGTTAATCCATCGCTGAGGTAGAGCTGTTTTAAAACAGTGATTTGAACGAGTTTCCTCACAAATGATAGAGTTTATCATCTGTTGTAATGTAAATAGCTTGAAACAACTTTTTTTTAGTGATTCAGAATTGATAAGTCCCTAAGGAGCATAAAAATGCGAGGTAATTCCAAGGAATACTTTTTATATGTGAATTAAGACAGTTTCTACTTGAAGCAATTGTAAGGAACAAATCAATCAGTCGATAACGCGTTAGGGTGTTTTCTAAGTTTTTCCTATATTCCACCTCAATGCTGGTGGGATTGTGGGTAGTGTTGGGCTAGGCACCAAGCACGGGTGCGGATTCAGCCAACACCCACTTATAGTTCTCCAAAAAAATTGTTCACAACGGAGACCGAACACACGAAAAGCAAAATGTTCACCAAAAAGGAAATTGAACTCCGGATTGTTAATAGCAAAAAAAACGTTCTTTTATTATCTTCTTGGTTTTTATTTACACTGGTGATACGATTAATTTTACAATGCTTGATACGCTAACTGTGGTGATATTTATTTGTTTTTACACGCTCAAAGGCACCATCAACAACACCGAAATCCCGACTGTCTTGCGGATTTGTTAACATAAAAGCAAAATACAGTAATTGCACAAAATGACGAAAGGCCACTGGTGACGGTTTTAATTGAATGTTCCGTTTAAAAATAACTTAACCGGTACGGCGTGATTAGGAATAATAGAAAACTAATAGATAAACTGCTGACGGGAATAAAATATCACGACTCAAATTACGACTTGGCACACACACGCTGCCTCCAAGGAAAAAGGCTGACTTTTGCGCAACGACAGCGACGCGGGTGACTCCTTCTGGACTCGTGACTAAAATCTGACTAATTAATCCCATTGGAAATCATTAAAGGGAAAGAATCCCGAAAGAAACTGGAAAGGAGGCGGAGTTACACGATTAACTTGATGTAGTTAATCGTGATTGGACCGGACGGGGTAGTCATACATTATGCATGTGTGGGTGTGCCATGCATACGATCGTTCGGCGACCGTGTGGATGGCGGCACATCGCTAGTGCATTTTCTAAGAATGCAAACACTAGCATGTGGGGTGTGAAAACCCAAACCAATGATTTGGTCCTCCTAATGGAAGGCCATAAATCATCATTTCGGTTGCCGATGATTAAACATTGCAACGAACATAGGGTGCAGCCATTGCCAGATGTTGAAAGTAAACATTTTCTGGCTGCATCTTGATCGTTGCTTGAATACGGCCTCTGAACATGGGGATCGATAATTGGAAGCCAGCGATTGCTGGTAATCCGGGACATGTTTGGTTTGCATCAGCAGAAACCTTGTCGGTGGTAGCAAATCAATAGGGGCAAATAGCCGCATGCATGTTATGCCGAGGGTAAACAAATACAACGAGTCACAAGGAACTCTTGTTGATTGTTGTTTCCATAGCTTAAGGCTATGGAAACGAGATGCCCTGGCAGAATGTATGCCCAAAGATAGGATTTCAGATGCCATGGCAATGTGATGATTTTGCCGTGGACTTATGCTTTTTATTTAGGAGATAATATGCGCCTCGGGGGTGAATTTTCGATGCCACGGTAAGGTGATAAGCTTTGCCGTGGGCTTAATGTTTCTTAGGGAATATGGTCTGGCCGAGGGTAAGTTTTCGATGCCACGGCAAGGTGATAAGCTTTGCCGTGGATTTAATGTTTTCAGTGGTGGTGATGGAGAAAAAGGGGTTTGGAAGGAAATCCCCTACAGAATAGGTAAGCTGCCTAACAGAACTTCAAAACAGTTATCCGATTGGGTAACCGTAATAATTCCGGCGATTTGGCTGGGGGTAAATGCCGTAGCAAGGTTACGCAACCTTGCTGAATTTCGACCGAGAGGTAAGTCGTTCGCCTGGAAAAGTGGGGATCGAGCGATGCCTGGCTCTTCGGGCCCTGAAAAGCCCCACATCACTCCCTCCCCAGTGACGTAGTCACGAAACAGGTAAGGCAGGTTAGGGGGTGGTTAGTTGGTTATGGGCGCGCGTTTGAGCGCGAGTACGGGGAGGTTGTGCTGGTGGAGTAGGAGTGGTGTCGGTAGATGGAGGTGATTCTGGAGCGGAGGCTTCCAGAAAACAGGGCTTAAGCCTTTCGACGCTGACCGTGGATCGCTTGCCTCTAATGTCGATCTCGAAGACGCGGTCACTGATGCGGCGGAAGACTTTGAATGGGCCATCATAAGGTGGGTCGAGGGGTTTTTTGACCTTATCCACCCTGACAAAGACGTGCGTGCAGCTGTGCAGTTCAGGGTGGACGAAAAGTTTTTTGGAGCCGTGCCTGGTTACAGGGGTTGCCCTAACCTTACGTAACAAGTCACGGAGATGTCCCAATTCACGAAGTTGGTCACGCGGTGTTTTGCCATTCAGGAAAAGTTCTCCTGGAAGAAGGAGGTTGGTACCATAGGTAAGCTCTGCTGCCGAAGCACCCAGGTCCTCCTTAATACTTGTCCTCAGGCCGAGGAGGACAGTTGGAAGGGCGTCAAACCATTGAGTGTCATTATGACACATGAGTGAGGCTTTAAGAGATCTGTGCCAGCGCTCTATCGTCCCATTTGATTGCGGATGGTAGGCGGTGGTACGACTTCTTTGGCAGCCGAGAAGATCTGTTAGCTGCCTAAAAATTGTCGCCTCAAATTGTGGACCTCGGTCCGAAGTAATGGTGGTTGGTACACCGAAGCGTGTGACCCAAGTTGAGTAAAAGGCCTTGGCGACTGATTCGGCAGTAACTGCCCGGAGAGGTGTCGCCTCTGGCCATCGCGTGCAGCGATCCATCATAGTGAGGATATAAGAAAATCCTCTTGATGGAGTAAGCGGTCCCACTATGTCTATGTGGACATGGGCGAAGCGTGCCGTGGGAAGCTTGAATTGCGCTGGCTCCAGTACGTTATGTCGCGCTACCTTGCAGCGCTGGCACTGGAGACAAGCACGGGCCCAACCGGTGAGATCTTTATTCATCCGGGGCCAAATGAATTTGCGACGGACAGCAGCGGCTGTTGCTCGGCCGCTGGGGTGGGCTGGGTTGTGGTAAACCTGGAACACGCCCTTACGAAGTTTCTCGGGAATGTAAGGTCTAGCGGTTCCAGTGGAGACATCACACCAGATTTCGCCCAAAGGGTCGCGAAGAGTAATTTTCATAAGCTCTAGTGCCGTATCGGCAGTTAGGAGGGACTTGAGCTGTTCGTCCTCCTCTTGAGCTAGGGCAAGATCAGCGTTATTCAAGGCGGTACGCAAATGAATCGTATCGATTCGAGACAGGGCGTCCGCCGTGACGTTCTGTTTACCGGAGATATGCCTGATCTCCGTAGAATATTGCCCAATGAGGTCTAATTGACGCTCTTGTCGGGGGGAGGCGTTTCCCGACTTCTTCCGGAACGCATAGACCAATGGCTTGTGGTCTGTTAAAATAGAGAGCGTACGTCCTTCTATCATATGACGGAAGTACTTAACAGCGCTGTAGATCGCGAGCAATTCACGGTCGTAGGCGCTGTAACGTCGCTCAGTGGGACTCAGTTTCCTTGAAAAGAAACCAAGTGGTTCCGGTCGGCCTTCAATGTCCTGTTCAAGGACGGCTCCGATTGCGGTATCCGATGCGTCGCATTGGATAGAAAGTGCCGCTCCCTCGAGAGGGTATCGGAGTAAGGTGGCGTTTGCCAATTGTTCTTTGGACAGTTGGAATGCTCGATCTGAGACTTCTGTCCAATTAATGGGGCGCTTATCATTGCGCTTAGCTCCTTTTAAAAATTCATTGAGCGGAGCTTGAATCTGGGCAGCATTCTTCAGGGTAGGCCGGTAGAAGTTCAGCATGCCCAAAAATCGACGAAGCTCACTCACGTTTGTTGGTCGAGGGTACTTCATGAGGGCCTCCACACGGTCTGGAAGTGGGCGAATGCCCTGGTTGTCAACGACATAACCCAGATAGGTGATTTGCTCCTTGGCGTATTGACACTTATCTGGGTTGATGACAAGACCGAATTCGCGGAGGCGCTCTAGGACCTGACGTAAGTGGCGTTTATGTTCGGCGAGGTCTTTGGAGGCGATGAGAATATCATCAAGATAAGCATGGCAGCAATTAAGACCACGTAAAGCCGTGTCGATATATCGCTGGAATGTCTGTGCGGCATTCCTAAGGCCGAAAGTCATCACTTTGAACTCGAAGAGTCCGAAAGGTGTAATGACTGCGGTCTTGGGGATGTCTTCAGGTGCCACCGGAATTTGGTGGTATGCCCTGGTGAGATCCAGGGTAGTGAAGACATTGCACCCTCGCAACTTGTACGAAAAATCGTAGAGGTGTGCAATTGGGTATCTGTCCGGGACAGTTGCTGCGTTCAACAGCCTGTAATCGCCACATGGGCGCCACTCACCAGAACGTTTCTTCACTAAGTGGAGTGGGCTTGCCCAGGGACTGTCCGACGGTTGGCAGATACCTAGTTCGATCATATGCTCGAACTCCGCGCGCGCCGCTCGTAATTTTTCCGGAGCCAGTCGCCGTGGACGCTGGCTCACAGGGGGACCACGTGTTTCTATATGATGAAACACCGTGGCTTTATGTCGGCGCTGGTTAGGCAGAGGAATTGTTGTACTTACAAATTCCTGTACCATAACCTGGAATGGGTCTATGCACTCTGTGGCCCCTGAAGTTGCCGCTGGAGATGCCGTCATGGGCAAGGGGGATGCGGTTGGAGCCACAAGTCTGTTATGGGTCGAATCGACCAACAGATTATGTGCACCTAATAGGTCGGAACCTATCAGGGGTTCGTTTACGTCCGCAATGACGAAACGCCAAGTGATCGGACGACAAAGACCCAATTGAAGTGTCAGCTTTTTACGTCCGTACGTAAGTATCGGCGTATTATTTGCAGCTGACAATTTAAGTGCGGCTGGCACGCGGTTGCGCGGAGCAAACGATCGCGGGAGGACAGAAATATCGGCGCCGGTATCGACAGTAAAAGCGATATTCAGTTTCGAATCCCGGATGGTTAGGCGACTTATCGTATTAGTGCCGGCCGATTGCGCGAGGGTGTCGCTCGGCAAAATTAGTTTAAAGAGCGCCTTTGTTTGGTGGGAGGATGCGTCCAACCACAAGGCGCTTTGCAATTGAATGCGCGATCACCATATCGCTGGTGATTGGCGCACCAAGGCAGAGTAACGGCATTATCAGGTATGTTCTGCCTATTAGTATTGCCGTTACGGGGAGGTCGAGCCGGAGTTCGCTGGGAATTGGCCCGGTGAGGGCCGTTTTGGGTGAAATTGGCCCTCTGTGGGGCATTTTGGGGAATATAGGCCCTCTGAGGGGCATTTTGGGAGAAATTCTGCCGATTGAGAGGACGGCTCGGCATGGCTCGATTCTGGGCGCTTCGAGGATTGTTCCTCACCTCCGCACGCAATTGAGTTATCTCGCGGAGGAGTGAGGTTTGGAGCGCCCGGAGGTCAGCAGGAGTTAGTTGAGGTGGCGAATTTCTTTGGTTAAGGTTGGGGCCTGCCACGGGATTCCCCTGAGGGAAATTGGTTGAGGCGGGCCTTCTAAGAGGTAATTGAGCTTGAGGAGAATTGGGGAGTTGAGACCAATTGAGGGGCTGTGAAAGGCAGACGAGGGTGCCGTGCAGGCTGGGCGGCGTGTTGAGAAACCGCCGCTACCTGGTACGCTGGAGGCTCAGAATACTGATCTGAGCTTTCCATAATTGCGTCCGCAATTTTGGATAAATAGCCCAAACTCTGATTGGGTTGGGCTATAAGTGCCGAACGGGCATGCTGGGGAAGACACCTCAAAAAGTGAGGCTTTATTAGGTCGTCCCCAATCCTGGTCCCCGCTATAGAGCGTAAATGGGTCAGGAAAAGAGATGGTCTCATCCCAGAAAGGTTGGATACAGCGGCTAAACGTTGTTGCCGCACACTTCCTGGCTCGTCCAATGCGTCGAGCAGAGCTTCACGCATGTTGCTATATGGGTTGCGGCCGGCCGACCTTATTATGTGTGCAACATGCGGTCGTTGAGTGCGGTCAAGCACTTTCAACAGCTCAACTGCACGAAGTTGTTCGTCGTGCAAGGCTGAGGCCTGGAAGATGCGGTCTGCCACTGCAAACCAAAGGTCTGGGTCCTCCTCATCGAAGGGGGGAAGTCCTATATTAGGGTGACGAGTCCCATTCCCGAGGCTGGAAGCATCGTGGAATTCTTGGGACTCTGAAGGTCTTTGGGGTTGTTGTGAGGTGCTGGCACCAGTTGTGGGCATTAAAATGCCGGAATTTGCCAAAGGGCAGATACCAGGGGCGTTGGAAGAGGTTGGGAGAGCGCTGGAAGGTTGGGGTCGGTTAACGACACTGGGGGCAACCAGTGGTGCCAGAGGGGTAGATTGCGCCGGCAAGTCCTGGTCAGCATCGACTTGCTCAGCAGGGAAATCGACGCTGGAGGCGTCGTGAAATTCGAGGGGCTCGGATTGTTCCTGAGCCTTTCTGGCCATGGTGTTTCGGGTGTTGACCATTGTAGGTTATATGACGCGAAACTAGAGCTGAAGGCGTAAGAGGACGCGAAGAAAGGTGAAAGTAGGCCAAGTAAAAGAGTCAAAAGAGGACGCGAGGAGTTGGGGAAAAGGCCAAAATAGTCAAAAGGCGTCGCAGGGAGTCGAGAGTGGAGTTAAAAGGGGTTCGTGCAGAACCGTGGTTTGCTTCGAGAGGCGAATAGGTGGTCGTGGGGAGTCGTGATATGAGTGAGCTTTTACCGGGAGTTGCGTGTTATCTATACCCTGAAGGGGCTTACAAAATTTATTTTAATTTTGCCTTTATTGCTTGCTGTTTATTTATTTAAGATAACTTTTGTTTATTACTTGTTGCTCTATTGTGTTGTAGGATTATTATTTTACTTAAACTGATGTGCGTACCTTCTAAGAAAAACGCTCAAGTACATAAGTTCCTTCTTTAAACCGAAAATGCAAATGAAAACGAAATTATTTTTAATGTACATTTGAATTATTGTAAAATTTGTGCATCTGTTCCTTTTTGTTTTCACTCGCAGGTATAGTAATCTAGTTTTCTATATAGTGTAATTCTAGAATGCAAACTTGATTTTATAACTTGCGCCTATGAATATACGCTAGGAGTTATTATGGCACCAAAACGATTAATTAGTATTACATAAGTTTATATTTTTAAGATACATCGTTTGGGTACGGAGATTATAACCCGGTTGTACCAGCATGAAAAAGTGAGTAAAAAAAAAATTACAATTACGGTCGAATCTTTTATCTTTTCTTTCTTTTGTGCTATGGTTTATTACTCACTTAGGTTAATGCCAATATCTATATTTATTTGTATAATAATCTCATGTAAAAAGTAAATAAAGTAAAATGTGCTTCGGAAGTTATAATAATAAAAATAATAAAGATTGCTATTGAAAGGAAGCGGTTCAAAAATCCAAACTTAGTTGGTTTCGATGAACACGCGGAACTTTTGTGTTTCTCTGTTTTTATATGTTTTTGTAAATGTAAAATATAAAATAATATATGTTAAAAGTAGTAATGAGTTAAATGGTGTGAGTTATCTTAACAATTTGTGTTTATGCACGGTTTTCTTAAGTAATTTTTATTCCGATAATTCAAAAATTTGGTTAATCCTAATTCAAAAGGAACATAGGGATGTCTAAAACAAATGAAAATTCGGTGCTTTAAGTTGTACCTGGTTTGTAAATATTTTAAAGGTGTTTGTTTCGGTTTTGGTTTTTAACTTTTATTAATATTTGTGTGATAGGTAACTCAGTAAATTCAAAATTACTTGTACTCCAGAATAAGTCGTGAGTACTTTTAGTGATTACGCTTAATATATAATGTAAGTGTGGACAAAAATTAATAGAAAATCCTGTATTTATCACATTCCTTTCTAAACATATTTCACAATAATATAATAATTTGTTTTGCCATTTAATCTTGCCAAAATCCTTTACCTTAAATACTAACAACTTCTTTCTTCTTTCTTAATATCACAGTCACGTGCAAAGGAAAATATTTAGAATTAGAATTTTTATCTTATGAGAAAACACGAAACAGGAATCAAATCAATCGTTTAAAACGTAAAATATGGGATAATTTAATACAATGTATGTGTATATAAAAAGCACCTTGTTAGCTTTGAGAAAAAAAAAGAAAATGGATTGCACGACGTAAACTAATGCAAAAACACCACAAAAACAATTGTTACCAGGAAGGAAATAAAAACAAAATTTGTTATAAAAAGTATAGAATAAAATAAAATAAAACAAAACTGAATCTAACACAAAAAAGGGAAAACATAAAAATTTGATTCAAGGTAAAAAAAAACCTGGTGTCCTGTGCTGTCTCCAAGGCTGGTGTTCGATGCTGCAGGTGACGTTGATAACACTGCAGCGTTGGGGTTGCTGCACTCCTTACTGGTTCCGTCGCACGGGTCACTTTCACCGTTTGCTGTCACAGGCACTGTCTTTTGATTTAATGGATTAGGTTTTGTTTATAGCTCCTCACTTGTTTTGACAAGGTTCAAAAAGGGTGGCGCGAGCACACAAGAGTCAACAACATTGGGTTATTACGGAAGTTGCGTGTTCACTTTTTTTAACTCAATAAAAAAAACCGTTGCGGTCACCAATGTGGGTAGTGTTGGGCTAGGCACCAAGCACGGGTGCGGATTCAGCCAACACCCACTTATAGTTCTCCAAAAAAATTGTTCACAACGGAGACCGAACACACGAAAAGCAAAATGTTCACCAAAAAGGAAATTGAACTCCGGATTGTTAATAGCAAAAAAAACGTTCTTTTATTATCTTCTTGGTTTTTATTTACACTGGTGATACGATTAATTTTACAATGCTTGATACGCTAACTGTGGTGATATTTATTTGTTTTTACACGCTCAAAGGCACCATCAACAACACCGAAATCCCGACTGTCTTGCGGATTTGTTAACATAAAAGCAAAATACAGTAATTGCACAAAATGACGAAAGGCCACTGGTGACGGTTTTAATTGAATGTTCCGTTTAAAAATAACTTAACCGGTACGGCGTGATTAGGAATAATAGAAAACTAATAGATAAACTGCTGACGGGAATAAAATATCACGACTCAAATTACGACTTGGCACACACACGCTGCCTCCAAGGAAAAAGGCTGACTTTTGCGCAACGACAGCGACGCGGGTGACTCCTTCTGGACTCGTGACTAAAATCTGACTAATTAATCCCATTGGAAATCATTAAAGGGAAAGAATCCCGAAAGAAACTGGAAAGGAGGCGGAGTTACACGATTAACTTGATGTAGTTAATCGTGATTGGACCGGACGGGGTAGTCATACATTATGCATGTGTGGGTGTGCCATGCATACGATCGTTCGGCGACCGTGTGGATGGCGGCACATCGCTAGTGCATTTTCTAAGAATGCAAACACTAGCATGTGGGGTGTGAAAACCCAAACCAATGATTTGGTCCTCCTAATGGAAGGCCATAAATCATCATTTCGGTTGCCGATGATTAAACATTGCAACGAACATAGGGTGCAGCCATTGCCAGATGTTGAAAGTAAACATTTTCTGGCTGCATCTTGATCGTTGCTTGAATACGGCCTCTGAACATGGGGATCGATAATTGGAAGCCAGCGATTGCTGGTAATCCGGGACATGTTTGGTTTGCATCAGCAGAAACCTTGTCGGCGGTAGCAAATCAATAGGGGCAAATAGCCGCATGCATGTTATGCCGAGGGTAAACAAATACAACGAGTCACAAGGAACTCTTGTTGATTGTTGTTTCCATAGCTTAAGGCTATGGAAACGAGATGCCCTGGCAGAATGTATGCCTAAAGATAGGATTTCAGATGCCATGGCAATGTGATGATTTTGCCGTGGACTTATGCTTTTTATTTAGGAGATAATATGCGCCTCGGGGGTGAATTTTCGATGCCACGGTAAGGTGATAAGCTTTGCCGTGGGCTTAATGTTTCTTAGGGAATATGGTCTGGCCGAGGGTAAGTTTTCGATGCCACGGCAAGGTGATAAGGTTTGCCGTGGATTTAATGTTTTCAGTGGTGGTGATGGAGAAAAAGGGGTTTGGAAGGAAATCCCCTACAGAATAGGTAAGCTGCCTAACAGAACTTCAAAACAGTTATCCGATTGGGTAACCGTAATAATTCCGGCGATTTGGCTGGGGGTAAATGCCGTAGCAAGGTTACGCAACCTTGCTGAATTTCGACCGAGAGGTAAGTCGTTCGCCTGGAAAAGTGGGGATCGAGCGATGCCTGGCTCTTCGGGCCCTGAAAAGCCCCACAGGATGCTTTGCGGTATATTGGTGTCACAGTTTGCAAAATTGAATATTGACTAACACGAGTATAACAATTAGGTCGAACGATGAACGCCTGAGAAATTATCTATAGATAGTTATATTACGAGGGCTGTCTTTTATATTTCGGGATTAGAGAACAAAAACAAATATTGATCATCGAAAATCACTTTATTGTTTTTCAAAATATTCCCCATGAAGATCTATACACTTTTGCATGCGTTTGAACCAATTGCCGAAGCACTTTTGCCACTCTGATTGAGGTATCTCCAACACATGCATTCTGAATGCAGCAACCGCTTCTTGAGGTGTCGAAAAACGTTGACCTCTCAGTTTGTTTTTTACGTACGGGAATAAAAAGAAGTCATTCGGTGCCAAGTCAGGACTATACGGCGGATGACCCATCAAATCGATGTTTTGGTTGCTCAAAAATGCAGTTGTCGCAGCCGATGTGTGAGAGCTCGCATTGTCGTGGTGAAGAGTGATCCGTCTTCGGCGGTTGGTTTTCCTGATTTCTTGGAAGACAACTGGCAAACAAATGGTTGTGTACCACTCAGAATTGACTGTTCTGCGTTGTTCTAGTGGTACGGTTGCGACATGTCCAATTTTTCCGAAAAAACAGGCGACCATTTGCTTGGAAGTGCTTCGTGCGCGAACAACTTTTGTTGGATTTAGCTCATCTTGAAACACCCAGACAGCCGACTGCTGTTTACTTTCGGGCTCATATGCGTAAATCCACGATTCATCACCTGTCACGATGTCAAAGACGTGTTTCGAAGCACCGCGACCGTATTTTTTGAGCATTTCTTTCGACCAATTGACACGAGCCTTTTTTGGGCGATTGACAAATTGTGTGGGATCCAACGCGAACAAATTTTTTTGACAGTCAAATGTTTATGCAATATTGAATGTACGCTGGTCCCTCTAACGCCTAAGGTTGTCTCAATCTCACGATAGGTCACATGACGATCTTCCAATATCAGTTCGCGCACAGCATCAATGGTTTTCGGAACAACAACTGATTTTGGACGACCTTCACGAAATTCATCTTGGAGTGAACTACGACCACGATTGAATTCACCATACCATCGATAAACACTGGTCCTTGATGGAGCTTCATCGCCAAAAATTGAATTAAGTTCATCCATGCACTGTTGCTGAGTTAATCCACGCCGAAAGTTGTAAAAAATAATCGCACGGAAATGTTGACGATTTAATTCCATTTTTGGGCCGAGATGAATCTTTTAAGTTACTGTAAACAACACAAATAGCGCTCGTATGTCAAAACGTTCTGAATGCGTATAACCTCAAAAATGTCCAACTTTACGACAGAGTTTTGAATTGCCGGATTGCAACACTAGGGTTGCCAAATCCCGAAACATAAGAGGCAACCCTCGTATGTGAATTAAGACAATTTCTACTTGAAGCAATTGTAAGGAACAAATCAATCAGTCGATAACGCGTTAGGGTGTTTTCTTAGTTTTTCCTATATTCCACCTCAATGCTGGTGGGATGCTTTGCGGTATATTGGTGTGACAGCTGGCTAAATTGAATATTGACCAACACGAGTATAACAATTAGGTCGAACGATGAAAGCCTGACAAATTATCTATAGATAGTTATATTATAAAATCGGTAATTCATTGAAAGTTGTTACAAAAACCGGTTTCAATAAAAGGAAGAAAATGTATTGATATCACAAATGCTCTTGAAACAAATCGCTCTTTGTAAATGAAAGTAAAACCAGCTGCATAATTAATAACTGACCAACAATTGAATCGAAGGACAGTTACCACCTGTGGTTTTCGAGTTAAAGAGTCTTCCGGTCTCAATTCCTTTACGCAACGTAGTTCATGTATTTCCGTACGACCCCAATACAAGCCGCCATTATGTTTCGACGATATTTCATTTTCTTATTACCGATAGCACGAACAATGTGGGGGTTTATTCGATTGCGACTTGTTGTTCAAATCCAATTTTCGCTTTATATTGATTTGTTTTTTTTTTTTAGTTTTCTTTATTTATGCGAAAACGCATAAATATAATATTTACAACCCCTTTCCCATTTTCCAACTGCACACAAGCACATTGCCTTTGGGGCTAAGCAACTGGAGCTAACCGCAAGTCACAACTTAAACAGACAACGACTGGCAAACTACAGCGAAATAGATTTTCTAATTAAGTTATCGGGGGCATTTTTAAAATTAACTCTGAATAAAAATAGAAAATGCTAAACAGTGCACTGACAAGGAAAGTACCTAAACGATGCAAATCATGGAGCTGAGGAAGGCTCGTCTTCTTTGCCTGATGTGAAAATAATGTCGCTGATTAAGCGGGGGTTCATCGAGAACTATTATTTGTTGTAGCGGTAGTACCAGAAAGGAGGTTAACCTAGAGGGAATAGATGAAATTCGCCAGTTATGGGCGTTTTTACTGTTAATACCATCTTTGTGTTTCTTTGAGGAGTTTTTATCACAGCATCTGGTGTCAATAGGAACTATATGTAATGGGTGCGAGATATACCGATCAGATAAAGGGAACTAGTGTCTGAAAACAACAGTTTTGTATGGATTTTCCAATCTGTCGATGGAACGACAGGATAGACATGCAGACAATAAATATCCAGTAAACACGTTCCAAATACCGAAATAGCATAGTTATCTTGCAAGTATGGGGAATCGAGAACACACTGAAAAAACAGTGGGTAACACTTTATAAGAAGAACTTGAGAAGAAGAAATACACCATTTGATTTAATATTGTTATGATACCTATGTACCAAAAGCAGCCCCACCATTGGAAGAAAAAAGGACGATAGGAAAAACAACAGGTTTTTCTTTATTATTTTTTTTTTATTTTATATCATATTTTATTTCTTCCTCTTATTATTATTGTTTACTTACTCGTTAGGCTCAGTGAAATGATCGGGAGAAATCCCTGACCATCTTTCGGAGCTTGGCTGATGGACCGGTTCGAGAAAAGGTTGCCGTCATGCTGTACATTCCGCGATATCGCCGAGAAATCTTCGACGGCGTTTCGGATTTGTGGCTGATGGCCCGGACTGACACGGAGATAAGTCATGATGGTACCTTCTGATATAAAGAATTCCGGAAGTAAGATAGTCTCCCATTCAAATCTCCGGGGGGGCACTATGTCAGGGGGAACATCATGCAGATATCATAATAAATAATCGAACTTTAAGAGGTTCGTCATCGCATAACCAGACTCGCTCTCGAGGCTCTGCCCCCGCTCGACTGGTGACGGCATTTTGTAACATCAGGGGCATCGGTTTCACCAATATGAATGTAAACGCCGTCCACCAATATTTGCAAACAACGAAACCTGATATCCTTGCCCTAACTGAGACCCAGGTCGATTCGTCAACTGATTCTACATATCTTCGTTGCTCATGATAGGACTTACATTCGAGATTTCGTTTTAAGGGCGGAGTCTGCGTCTTCGCGCGGTCCAATCTGGCTTGCCAGAGGATGGAGGCGTTGGAACCTAATAATATGGACATAATATGGTTGAGGGTCGTGCTGAGGAATTCCGTTAAATCTCTTTGCTGTCTTTACCGCTCCCCGAATGACGATCGACCGGCACCATTTTTCGAACATCTTTCACATACCGTCGACCGGATACAGATCAATCACCCAGCTTCTGAAATTGTAGTCCTTGGCGATTTTAATGTGCACAATTCCGGATGGTTGTTACATTCTAACAGAAGCGACGAGGCTGGGAGGCTGGCGGAGATGTTTGCTGTAAGCCACAACTTGACTCAACTCGTGGAGGAACCAACGCGAGTTCCGGATGCCCGATGCGATTATGCGAACACCCTGGATCTGTTTTTGACATCCGAACCGAGTATTTATACCGTAGAGGTTTCTGCGTTACTGGGAAATTCAGGTCACTGCTTGGTGTCTGTCGCGCAAGCACTTGCATATCAAGCGAATAACCGCCCTAGACAGCTTCGCAATGTATGGAAGTATGGGGCTGCTAACTGGGACGATTTGCGGGATTTTTTCGCATCCTTTCCATGGTCCGAGGTGTGCGTCGGAAACTCCGATGTTAACGCTTGCGCGGAGTCGTTATCAAAGATTATTCTTCTGGGGATGGAGATGTATATTCCACATTCCATCAAACGAAGTTCGTCTGATAAACCTTGGTTTGATAAAAAATGCGAGCAGATTACAGCCGCAAAAACTAGAGCTTTTAAGCAATGGCGTTCCACTCCCACCGATGTTAACAGAACGAATTTTGTTAGAATCAGAAACGCGTGCAACCAGGCGATTGATACCACGAACAAGGCTCATAACGACAGGGTGATCAATAAGCTCGTTCGGTGCCCAACTGGTTCGCGCTCCTTCTGGTCAATGGCAAAAGCTGCCAGCGGTAACTTCGCATCCTCCCCATTCCCCCCGTTGGTGACAGACAGCGGTACGTTAGTCACAAATTCAAAGGATAAAGCTAATGTGTTCGCGAATTTATTTTCCGCGAATTCAAACTTCGATCCCGCCCTTTTGGAGCCACCTGTGATCTCGCCGGTGCGGTCTTCGATGCGGGATGTGAGATTTCGTCCGCGCACTATTAAGCGCATTCTACGTGAACTGGATTGTAGAAAGGCAACCGGCCCGGACGGAATACCAGCAATACTCCTTAAGAAGAAGTGCTCCAGAGCTATCGCCGATTCTTGGCAGACTCTTCCGCTTATCTTATGCATGGAGGACCTTTCCTGCCTGCTGGTAAATCGCTCGAGTTCAGCCAATCCCAAAGACGGGAAAAAAGTGTCTCCAACAAAATTACCGTCCGATAGCATTACTGTCTATTTTATCTAAGGTAATGGAAAAAGTCATCAATACAGAGTTAGTTAAGTATTTGGAGTGCAACGGACTTCTGAATGATCGTCAATACGGATTCCGTGGCAGGCGGTCCACGGGAGACCTTTTGACACTTATAACCGATTTATGGACATCTGCGATTGAACGGCATGGTGAGTCAAGGACGGTCGCATTGGATATCTCCAAGGCTTTTGACCGCGTCTGGCACGGGGCATTGCTGAGCAAACTTCGTTCATACGCACTTTCCCAGTAGCTTTGGGACTGGAAGGAGAGCTTCCTCGAAAATCGATCGATCCGGGTTGTTGTGGACGGCGAGTGTTCGGATCTGTATTCTGTTGATTCGGGGGTGCCCCAAGGTTCTATTTTGGCTCCAACCTTGTTTTTGCTTCACATAAATGATTTGTTGGAGACAACGGATAACAAAGTGTTCAGTTTTGTGGGTCATAGTACGCTTGTTTCCTCCTTTTCGAGTGTTCAGCCGATTGATGCATCTATGTCGCACCAGCTGAGATGTAGACATATTAACTCTCTGAATCAGAATCTAGATAAGGTCCTGCAGTGGGGAAAGGCCAATCTTGTCGACTTCAATACAGCGAAGACACAATATACAACATTCACAAAGAAAAGTGGATCATCGGTTCCACAGCTGATGATGAATGGCCAGGCCATTGAATCTGGGGAAAGCTTGAAATTGCTCGGCGTCACGATCTGTGGGCATGTATCATGGCATAAACACGTGTCTAGCATTGCCAGGTCAGCCTCAGGAAAACGGAGCTATATTTTTAGAGTCAAGAAATATTTTACTCCGCCCCAACTTCTTCTCCTATATAAATCCCAAATTAGACCCGCGCTCGAATATTGGTCTCATATTTGGAGCTCGGCTCCTAAACATACCCTCGACCTACTTGAGAGCATACAGAGACGAACGATCCGCCTGATCGGGGACTCGGTGCTGACGTCAGGACTACAGCCGCTATCACATCGAAGGCGTCTACCCGACCTCTGTCTGTTTTACTGATATTATCACGGGTACTGTTCTTCGGAGATGCGTGGTATTGTTCCACGCAATTCGGCGTATATGCGCTCCACAAGACAATCCGACGGATCGCACCAGTTTGCGGTTCATTTCCCGACGGCGCGAACATCCTTGCATCAGAACTCATTTCGTTACAGAGCGGTGAATCTGTGGAATTTCCTCCCTGCGCAAGTGTTCGCGGAGCGTTACGTTTTCAGGTCATGATTGAACGGCCGAAATAGGCATGTGACCTACTTGGTATCGATATGCATCGGAAGTCTTGATGGGAGAATTAGTACTTAAGAACCTATTTTTGAAAGAATAAAGCAGACACAAGCTGTCTACAATCAAAGTTGCGTCCCATTACTATTTTTTTCTTTTTGGCAGATATTTACGGTATTCGTACGCTGCCCTACGAATATACTCCGTGCATTCGTGACCTGCCATATAGTCAAGGGGAGATCTCTCCTTTACCACCTACTACCCCTGTAGCACTGTTAAAACGAATTGGACCCGGCATAACATTGTGTTGACCTCCACCTCCACCTGTTGCAAATGGCAACACTTAATTTCTTAAAAACCGTTAGAGGGATGGGCGCGCGAGTGGCGGGGCGTAATAAACGTATAAGCAATTCCAACAACAACGTAGTAAACAATTCCCCGCTCCTCGCGCGCCCCACCCACTAACGGTTTTGAAGAAATCAAGTGTTGCCATTTGCAAAAATGTATGGCCCACCCTATATTAGGCTGGCATGGATTCCCAGACATGCAGGCATAGTTGGAAACGAAAATGCCGATGCAGAAGCGAAACTAGCTCTTATGCAACCTCAAATCACTTTTTTTTTTAACCCAACAAAAAAGGTATCGCAAATCATCTGAAAATCTCCACGAACACCAAAAAGGAGAACGCTTGGCTATAATATTCCTACAACTATTCAACGCTCACGGCGCAAGGCCAATAACCTTGCCCGTAAAAATAAATTATTATGGAAAATTTAACAAGCCTCGAGACTTGCTAAATAAGGCCAAGACCGGATCCCGGTTGTAGTACCGATGATGATGATGATGATGATTCAACGCTCAATCCAAAAGCTGCAAAGGCAATTTTCCCCACTGGCCTACCGAGGCCAATGATAAAAAAGCACATATGTTAAGGCATAGAATCGGACATACCAACATTCTCATAAACACTTAATTACTAAAGAACCTGATTGATTGCGATGAAAGGCCAACCTTTACTATTCCACACATGCTTCAATGCCCACACATCAACTCAATCTCTTTATCAATTTCTGGTAAATCGCAGAAGGAACATTTAACCGCAATCTCATATAACAAGATAAGATTTGTTAATGAAATTATTTTGAGGCTTGAAATATGAATTTAATTTAAATTACTTTAATCTATCCAGCTGAAGGCCCTGGTAGCTAGTGCTTAATCTTGAAAAATTGTTGATGATGTCATTAATTACGTATCAATAAGGTTTTAATAATAATAACATTGCTTTGCCCCCAGATGTTTGACAAAGCGTACATTACATTTTTCTAAGATGATCCGAAAATTTATAATTTAAACGTTTTGTATAGTTTGGCTGAAAGAAACACATCTGAAATTTTACCGCAGATTATTTTCCACTAAAGCCTTCAAAATCCTCGAAACATTTACAAACACTTTACCCTAAAGAAAATTACTTATTATCAATGTTCCGACATGTGCTCAAATTATGGAAACTGTTTGAAGCTTCAGATTTCGTAAGTACAAATTGTTGTATGCATCCTAACCAAACTCAACGTGGTATCGTCAGCGAAAGAGTGAATTGGGTATTGGATATTGGATAAGAGATCGTTGGTGAAAATACAAAGTATACAGCCTTGAGGAACACCAGCTTAATGTTATAATGTGCGGATTTGTTGCCATCAAGTATTATCAGAATCAATGCTGAGAACGACACTGTTTTGTTAATTAAATAAGAGATTTAAGATTTATGTGGTGTTAGTTAAGCTTTTATTTAAGTTAATTACGCTGGATTTTAAGCAGTCCTTGCTTAACTAAAACGATAAATAAATGTTTATTTAGTTATTTTATTTTTAATGTTTGATATAAAAAAAATATAAATACCACAATCGTGGGGCTCATAAGTACCCAAACGTACTACTTCAGAAGTATAAATCATTCCTCAACATAAGAGATAAGAAAATAAATAAATGCCTGCGAGTTTTTAATATCTTTTTGTGTATTCCATTCGCATATATAAATGTATTTATAACCTGTTTTTAACTAGTCTGTAATAACAACTTTAGCTACTTGCGAAAACATGGCCGACGAACAACTGCCGGAAGCCAGTAAACACAAGACACAACCTCCGACAGATTCAAATTCACCTGCACGAACTGGCTGTCCAACAATACTTCTATGATGCGATAGAGCACTTAATTAATACCACGTTTTAATTAGTTCTATTATTAGAGTAAGAATATCATCTAATGAAACTAGTTCGATCGCACACATGTCTGTTGTATGCCTCAGAAAGGCAGCCCTGGAATATAAAAAACACTTTGCATATTATTCCTCCCGCATGGATGGTCTTCAAATAATCGAGGTCTTGAGATGTCTAGAAAATGCGCCTTTCTTTGATTGTCTAAAAGTAGTCCGTTGCGCACGTTGAATGCCTTGATTGCCTTATGAGATTTTTTCCAGCCGTCGAAATAGCAACCATAATATGATGTACACGAATATAAGATTTGGCATTTCTCGAAAGGTATTTTTAGTTGTGCTATAAATGCAACATCCTTCTTGAAGACATCCAGCCGTTAAGGTAAAGCAAGGCTTATGAGATTTAGTGTTGAGATTTATGTTGAGACATCGGTGGTATTTTTACATTGCCACATGTTTGTGTGGAGTAGGGCATAAATTGTGCATTTCAATTAATTTGTTGAAAGCCATATCGCATTCAGGGACGACAGTACAAAAAAAACAACCCAAATTTTATGTGGGAATTCAAATTGGCATTTTTGAGATCCACTTAGGAATCCTCTATGGAGTTGAGGTGTAAAGAATGAATGTGGAATTTAGTTCCAGACAAATGATGATTTACTACTGGTTTTCGTTATAGCGTGACATCAGATGGAGGTTAAAAATAAATTTAGCTGTAATTTACATACCAAGGTTTATAACCTTAGTAGTGTAGAGTTACCTCAGGCTTCGTAGCATGTGGCTAGAAATAAATTGCAACATCTCAATGGAATTTAAAAATTACACCTTGCTGAAGATCAATTGAGTACCTCCTGACATGAAATACGAAACTTATTTGTTTCCATTCTATGGTTGAAACTGTCTACTTATCGTTTTGTGTTGAAAAACCATTAGAATGAGCAAATTACTGTTTTCAAATATTCTATCCTTTTCAGGCTTGGAGCAACAATTGTATGAATCTCTCCTCTTTCATTGGTTATCACAGTGGTAGACATTTTCCATAGCCGTCTAATAAAAACACAATAACCGAATTAACCGAAAAGAGAGCTTATATAGTATGTTAATTTCTAGATACAGAACGTCCCAAAAGTCGTTTTCAATATGTTTTGCTCTTCGAATGCTATCGCTGGCAGAGGTGTAAAGCATATGCCGATAGCTAGCACCGTCATTGCGAATTCATTATTATGAAGCGTTTCACGAGAGTAGAATGTGAATGGAGTACATGTCAGTTTCGAAAAACAATAATTCTGTTGTAGAGTGTGGCAATCATAAAAAACATGTTCTCTGCCACTCAATAGTTCACTGTTGAAAACGAAGGTCCAGACTCCCCCAAGGTAGAACCTAGCTCGGCTTTGATGTTGGTTCTCCTTTCAAATGAATATATTGAATCACATACTGTTAACCAATTTTTTCCATGTTTACAAATTTATTGGCAGCGTTCACAATTGATGGGTGCCAAACAAGTATTAAACAACGTAGAAAATAAATTCGCGAACCCTTAAGCTTTATCCTTTGAATTTGTGTCCAGTATCCCGCTACTCGCCTAAGGCTAATAACCTTGCTCGGAAAATTTAACAAGCCTCGGGACTTGCTAAATAAGGCCAAGACTGGATCCCGGTTGTAGTGCCTATGATGATGATGATGATGATGATGATGACCCCGCTATCCGCCACTAACAGACGAAAAGAGGAGGAAGCGAAGTTACTGCTGACAGCCCTTATTGACCAGAAGGGTTGCGAACCAGTTGGGCACTGAAGGAGGATATTGGTCACTCTGTCATTGTAAGCCTTCTTCGTGGTATCAAGCGCCCGGTTTCACGCGTTTCTGTTTCTAACAAAATTTTTTCTGTTAGCCTCGGTGGAATCGGAACGCCATTGCCTAAAAGCTCTATTTTTTGCAACTGTAATCTGCTCGCGTTTTTTATCAAACCAAGGTTTATCAGATGAATTAAGTTTGATGGAATGCGGAATGTAGATCTATAGCGTTAAGCGAAGATGATTAGAAATGTAACCATGGCTCAACACATCAGGCCGCTACCGCCTGTACGAATTCGATTTCGAAAGTCAACTACAGTCAACTGATGTGGAATTGCTAGGTTATTGCTATGGTATACGGCTCTAATAAATTTTCTTATTCGATATTCGTTCGGTGTTCTTCACTATTTGCTTGTGTATTGTGTGCGTATCTGTTTGAATCGCCGCAGATCTCCGTCCCGAGAAGAAAAATCTCTGTGACCGACTCCGCGCATGCATCGACATCGGAATTTCCAAAGCACACCTCCGATCACGGAATGAATGCGAAGAAATCTCGCAAATCGTTCCGGTTAGCAGCCCCATACCTCCATACAATGCGAAGCTACTTAGGTCGGTTATTCGCTTGAAATACGAGTTGTTTCGGGACCGATACCAAGCAGTGGTGAGTTTCCCAGTGGTGCAGCAACCTCCAGGGTATAAATGCTTGGCTCAGATCAAAAACAGATCCAGGGTGTTCGCATAATCACCTCGGGTACCTGGCACTCGTGTAGTTTTCTCCACGAGTTGAGTCAAATTGCAGCTAACAGCGAACATCTCCGCCTCGTCGGTTCTGTTAGAATGTACCAATCAGCCGGAATTGTAAACATTAAAATTGCCAAGGACGAAAATTTCAGAAGCTGGGTTGTTGATCTGTATCCAGCCGACGGTACGTGAAAGATGTTCGATGTGGGGTATGTGTAAGGAATTAGAATCAATACGTTGGGACACCAAGGCCGTTGTGTGGGATCTGTGCAGAATCTTGTTGCGCGCACAAAAAGTCAGTGGGAATAGATGGAGTACCAAATATCGTACGCAAGTATCTACCACCATTATCAATGGACATATACACAGTTCTATTTAACAACGCATTAACAGGTCAATTGAAAAGTCCCCGGCCTCCCATAGTAAAACAGATTTTTTTGGCAAAATTCGTTTTTTTTATTCAACATAATTCCCTTCGAGGGTGATACACTGATTATAGCCCCTCCAACTTTTCGACACCTTTTTTGTAGTACGATTTGTCCTTTGCTTCAAAATAGGCTTCAGTTTCGGCGATCACCTCTTCATTCGACGAAAATTTCCTCCCAGCGAGCATTCTTTTGAGATCTGAGAACAGGACATAGTCGCTGGGGGCCAGATCTGGAGAATACGGTGGATGCGGAAGCGATTCGAAGCCCAATTCATGGATTTTTGCCATCGTTTTCATTGACTTGTGACACGGTGCATTGTCTTGGTGAAGCAGGACATTCTTTTTCTTCAAATGCGGTCGGTTTTCGGCGATTTTGTACTTCAAACGGCCCAATAACGCTGTGTAATAGTCGCTGCTGATGGCCCTTCCTTTTTCAAGACAGTCAACGAAAATTATTCCGCGCGCATCCCAAAATACAGACGCCATAACCTTGCCAGCCGACTGTTGCGTTTTTCCACACTTTGGGGCGGGTTCATCGTGTGCAGTCCACTCGGATGACTGTCGATTGGAGTTCGGAGTGAAATGATGGAGCCATGTTTCATCCATTGTCACATATCGACGCAAAAACTCGGGTTTATTACGCTTGATCATCTCCAAACACTGCTCCGAATCATCAACTCGTCGTTGTTTTTGGTCAAAAGTGAGTTCGCGCGGCACCCACTTTGCACAGAGCTTTCTCATACCCAAATATTCGTTAATGATATGATGTACACGTTCAGTTGATATCTTTAGAGTGCCTGCTATTTCATTCAATTTCAATTTACGGTCATTCAAAATCATTTTGTGGATTTTTCTAATGTTTTCGTCGGTAACAACCTCTTTTGCGCGTCCACTGCGTTCACCGTCTTCGGTGCTCATTTCACCACGTCTAAACTTAGCATACCAATCCTTGATGGTTGATTTTCCTGGGGCGGCGTCTGAAAACTCGTCATCAAGACAAGTTTTTGCTTCAACAGTATTTTTTCCCTTCAAAAAGCAATATTTTATCAACACGCGAAATTCCTTTTTATCCATGTTTTTCACAATAACAGAAGTTGCTTCACTCAAAATACTATAATTCACAAACTAATGATCCGACATCTGTCAAATTTATACACGTCTTTTGAAGGTTAGGGCTGACTAAAAATCATATGGATTTAATTCTAGTGCCGCCATCTATGTGTCGGGCCGGGGACTTTTCAATTGACCTGTTAAATAATGCACACTATCCCACGCGTTGAAAAACAGCAATCATTCAGCCTATACCGAAAAGGGGCAAGGACTGTAAAAACCCAATGAACATGCGTTCGATAAGCTTACTCCCAAGCATCAGTAAAGTATTCGAGAAAGTTATAAACAAAGCTTTGCTTAAATGGATGAATGACAACATTATTCCAAATAATCAGTTTGGCTTTAGGGCTGTTCATGAAACCACACATGCCGCAGCTAAACTGGTTTCCGACATACAATGGAATTAATGCAAGAACCAATGCACGGAGGCCTGTCTGAACGACTTGGAAAAAGCATCGAAAAAAAAGTGTATTTTTATGGAGTTGACGCTTGTCTTATTCAAGATATAAGACACCATAGTGTTTTAGTAGTGCGACTATAGTGAAGAATTCCCTTCAAACCCACGCTATTACACTTAAAATCACACTTAAAGTTAAAACCAATGCCTAAACAGTTCTCGACTAATAATTCTATGCTATGCTATGGTATACGGATCTGAAGAGTTCTTTCTGATTCTATTTTCACCCCTCAAGTTTTTCCTCTGTTGGCCGTACTTTGTTTTCAAAGATCTCTTATCAAATATGTGACGACATTGTGGCGGTCCTGCGAACCGCACAAACCACTGTAGGGTTAAACACCTTTCACCCAGCCAAAGGGGACATACTAAAGGGGAAATGCATACAGGCGTCCTCGACCGCACGTATCGACATACACGTGGCCCCACTTTCTTGACTGATTCCCCATGCCTGCACGGCTATCGAAGGACACTACCCAGAAAAGAAATTGTTTGACGAGCCATTAACTCGGCAAACACAACTGGCCGGCGTGGCAGCCCAGATGCCGACAGCCAGAAATTCTCAGGCGATAAATGTATGCCCACGGAATAAACAAATTTATGGCCTTCCTTGAGCCAATCGCAATTTGGTTTTCCTTATCAAAAGGACTATTGTGTGGACAAAGGTTAAACACTAAACCAAACAGCCGACACCGTTCCTACAGGAAAATAAAAACCATGTAAATATCGCAGCCGAAGATAATGACTTCGGCCGAGGAAATTACCAGGGTCATAAACCACACGCGGGTAATGTGCACAAAGGAATACCGCAGATGTGTGAAAATTCTGACGATCCTCGGCATATCTCCGGCCACACGGACAGCAACGTTCGCGTATGTGTGTGTGGGTGCATCCGTGCGCGTATGTGTGTGTGGGTGTATCCCTAGGAACAATACGAAATCGTAGGACAAGTGAGGGTGTTGATCTCCTGGAAAGGAGAAATCCCTTGGTAAAGAGAGGACACCAAAGGAAAAGAGAATGGTAGAGAAAGGAAGAACAACCGGGTGAGTTTTCCATCTCTTGAAGAAATTTTTAAGTTAGTCGAGTAAAACGTTGAAAGGAGTGGGGTTCCCAAACGCGAACGAAGTCGAGTGTTGCAAAACCGATCGCGAGTGTTGCTAAAAATTAATATTAGTAAATAAAAATAAATAAAACTGTAAACATTTATAAAAGGTTTTTTTTTGTTTTGATTCTTAAAGACAGTGTTCGGGGGAACACAAGCCGCAATCGTTAAAAAATCCGCCAAGTTGGTGACCCCGACGTGATCGTAAAAAGTGAACCCAACCACACCCAAAGACAAAAAATGTGCGTTTAACTATTGTGTGAAATATACCAGCGGTGACGGTTACAGTGAAATAAATCGACTAGTGGCTTTGCATACGCGATTATTCAAACAATTTTGAATGTAACACTAAAAGGATCCCGCCGAGTCCTCCATCAAAAGTGATTCCACACCTAAATTAAACGGAAAACAATAGTACAACACACTCACGGTGGACATTTAAAACAATACCGGACAGTGCCATAGAAATCGAAGCAATTAGTAACTGTTGCAGTGCAAGTGCAGAGTGTCCAAATTACCACAACATACACCACCTAACAGCAGCCTCCCTCCTGCAGCGAAGAGACAAGGATTCGCAACAACACCCACAAACGACCGATTACATGAACTGAGGCAGATTATTAAGCCTTTCGCTTATCAAAAAAACAGCTGGCTAATGCCATCTTGCTTCGGTATTCCATCGAAGGAGCCCCATTGTCCACACAGTGCGACGCTTCCGACACCGCAATTGGTGCCGTAATCGAGCAAGAGTACAACGAAAAATGGGAACCGCTGGGTTTCTTCTCAAAGAAACTGAACCCGACCCAGTGACGCTACAGCGCCTATGGGGGAGTTACTAGCCATATACAGTGCAGTGAAGTACTTCCGGCACATGATCGAAAGGCGCCAACTCACGGTCAAGACAGACCACAAACCGTTGGTATACGCCTTCCAGTAGAAAGCGGCAAACGCGTCCCCCCGACAGGAACGTCACCTAGACTTTATCGGGCAATTTAGCACCCGGATCGAGTACGTTATGGGAGCCCAGAATGTAATTGCAGACGCTTTTTCAAGAATCGACGCAATCCAACTTCGTGCTGATATCGACAATGCGGACCTAGCACAGGATCAACGAGAAGACCGCAACTTGAGTCCCTACTGAAAGCGGAGACAGTACTAGATTTGGGTAAACTCCTCTTCAACGACTCCCAAGACGAAATCTGGTGCGATGTTTCGATGGGGGTAGCTCAACCCCTATACCCCAGAGAAACTGCGATGGAGTATATACGAGACGCTCCACAATCCGGCTCATCCAGGCGGACGTGCAACCGCCGCAGCCGTCCGACGTAAATTCGTCTGGCCACACATGACCAAAGACGTAAGTTGCCTGCAATGTCAACGCTGCAAGGTCGACCGACACAATATACTGCAGCCAGCACAGTTTAAACTCCCCGAGGCACGTTTTGCCCACGTTCACATCAACATAGTGGGACCGCCAACACCATCGAGAGGATATACATACCTCATCACGATGATCGACCGTTTTACACGTTGGCCAGAAGCAACGCCACTGCGAACAATAACTGCAGAGAGTGTAGCAAAAGCATTCTACACGACTAGGGTCACACGTCTCAGTGTCCCAACTACCCCAACGGCAGACCGAGGACCTCAGTTCGAAGCAGCAATCTTCAAACAGCTGACTGGCCTACTCGGCTGGCACAAAAGTCACACGATCGCTTATCACCCCCAATTCAATGGGATGATAGAACGATGGCACCTGTCACTCACAGCCTCGCTGATATGTCACGATGACAATCAATGGCTCGACGTCCTACCCAGTGTCCTCTTAGGTCTACGAATGGGTATTAATGGGGACCTGGGGGCATCCGCAGCAGATTTGACTTACGGAACCAATCTGCGCCTCCCAGAAGAATTCTTCGCAGGCGGAGAAGCTCCGCGCGATCTTTTACCAAGTGTGGAGAACCTACGCAAGCTCATGCACAAGATCAGGGCAACGCCGCTCGCCAGACACGGCACCGAAAGGCTATTCGTTTACCCAGAAATGAACAGCTGCACGCACGTTTTCATCAGGGAAGACAAAGTAAGGAAACCTTTAGAGCCCCCATATGAAGGCCCATATAAAGTGCTGGAACGATTAAACGAGTGGGTATTCTCCATCGACATCGACGGAAAACCGTACACCGTCAGTGTCGAAAGACTAAGGCCGTGCTACCTCGAACCAACACCCGATAGGGTACCAGGGGAGGCACACCAGCAACCTCCTAGTGCAAGGGCAACAGCCGAAAACTGCCCGGCGTGTCATTTGTCACCTTCCACTTCAACGCAGGGAACGGCAAACACCGAGCAAGAACCAAACCACCGCATAACGGTTTCATCCGAAGCCACAGAAATCCTCCACGGACTAATGACAGCGCCCCCAACCAACGCGCCCGAGAATTCTCAATGCGCGGGAACCGCCAATCCAACGCCCCGAAACCGCAATTCACGACAACCTCAAACAAAAAAGTAGAATGATTTCCTTCGCTCCTTTGCCACCCAAGTATCGGCCTAAGTGGAGAGGCCAACACATACCAAACTACTAGGCTACCCCACAACATTAAGTACCCCGGACGATTTCTGGGACTGCGTCACTTGGGACGGGGTGTAACCTCCTAGTGCAAGGACAACAGCCCAAAACTGCCCGACATGTCATTTGTCCCCTCCCAGTTCAACGCAAGGAGCGGCAAGCACCGAGCAAGAACCGAACCACCGCATAAAGGTTTCTGGCACATGCGGGGGGGGGGGGCTGTAGCGGCCCTGCGAACCGCACAAACCACTGTGGGGTTAAATACCTTTCACCTAGCCAATGGGGACATACTCCCGTGTCCTCAAACCCACGTGCCGACAGACCCAATTTCTCGACCGATTTCTCATGCCTGTACGGCTATCGAAGGACACTACCAGAAAAGAAATTATTTGACGCCCCATTAGGTGGACAAACACAAGTGGACTTCGGCCGAGGAAATCAACAGGGGCATAAACGAGCGCGGGTCTAATTTGGGATTTATATAGGAGAAGAAGTTGGGCCGGAGTAAAATATTTCTTGGCTCTAAAAAGATAGCTTAGCTTTCCTGAGGCTGACCTGGCGATGCCGGACATGTGTTTATGCCATGATACACTCCCGCAGACCGCGACCCCGAGCAATTTCAAGCTATCCCCAGCTTCGAGGGCCCGGCCATTCATCATCAGCTGTGGAACCGATGATCTACTTTTCTTTGTGAATGTTGTATATCGCATTATTTAATGTTAATAAATAATTATTTGAAGATTTAAATTAGTAAATAAGTAATTCCAAGAAAATGCTGGTTAAGGGTCATCATTTAAAAAAAAATCGATTGTCTTTAATCTATCGAATATAAAATTCTTTTTGATAAAATTAAAATTTAATAAATTTATTAATATTATTTATAAAGTTAAATATAATTTATATATATATATATATATATATATATATATATAAGGAAAAAAAGGGATTTTTATCTATTTAATTTACAAATATTAAAAAAAAAATTTTTACATGAAATTTTATCTATTTCTCCGATTTTTCAAAAATGAGATTAAAAAATGAAAAATTTTTAAAAATTACGTAAGTTAATTATTTATTTGAAAATTTATTTTATTTTTTTTAAGAGATTCTTTTTTATTGGTAATTTTTCTTTTAAAAAATGTATTTACTAAATAAAATTATTTAGATTAATCATTTTAAAAACCATTAAATTTTATTTATTAATTTATTTTTTACTTTTTATTATTTAATTTATTTCAGAAATGTTTTCTCAAAATGTCGAGTCAATTCAAAGAAAATTGAATGAGATAGAGCATTTTTAATCTCCGCCTTTCTGATCGGCTCCTACCCTTACTAAACGCGTTTATCTCAAAACAACGTTTTCCAAGCCGGTACAACACGGTATTTAAAAAAATAATAAACCGATCCTTCTAAAATTTAACACATTTCTTTCAGAAAAGATTTACTCGTAAGTACACAACGGTTAGAACTTATTTTACAATAATGAGGGCCGTGCATAAATTGTATAACGATACTAGTGTAGTGATCCTAAATCACTACTCCCATCCAAATCCCCAATATTACCTATAATCCCAACCTTATTCACATAGTGAATCATATGAGCGACAATTTAAACCAAAAGTTAATTTGTCGCACATTGATTCAATTTCCAATTACCTTACATCCCAATTCAATTGGATCATATAGACGATAAATTTAAACCAAAGTCCATTTTTCGTACATTGATTAAATTCCTAATAATCTTAACATCATGAAATGCTTAACTCTAAATGCATTTCATGATTTCTCCTTCCGGGAATTTATTCAAATAAATTCCTATCAACTTCCCGGAATCCTATTCCAATTGAAGCACACAAAATCTTGTTTGTGCTTCTTGGAATTTTTAAATAAAATTTGACAAATCCCGATGACCCAGAGAATAAAAGGGCGGCACATTTTCATTTCGGGATGAGATGGGTGCTTGCGGCGACTCTAACAGATACACACACAATTCACAGGCAAAATAGTGAAGAGCACCGAACGAAAAATCGAATAAGAAAATACATCAGAGCCGTATACCTTAGCGATAACATAACAATTCACATCAGCGGAGTATAGTTGAGTTTAAAAATCAAATTCTAAGATCGGCCAGTAGCCTGGTGGGTAACGCTTAGGTACAATTTTTGGTGATTCAAACTGTCATAGCGTCAGTTCGAATCACACGTTCTTCGTCACTATTATTTCAAACGCTATAATTGGTGACCCCGGCGTGATATGTACACACAGCATACACTTTCCCATAGTAAACAGAACTTCACACACGATCACGACCTCTGCATAGAGCACAGCCTCCGACGTTCTCTCGTTCTCTCGTTCACTCCGTCGTTCGCATACGAATCTGATCGTAACGAAGTTACTGCGGAGGGAGTGTTGTGGCGACTCTAACAGATACGCACACAATTCACAGGCAAAATAGTGAAGAGCACCGAACGAAAAATCGAATAAGGAAATACATCAGAGCCGTATACCATAGCGATAACATAACAATTCACATCAGTGGAGTATAGTCGAGTTTAAAAATCAAATTCTAAAATCGGCCAGTAGCCTGATGGGTAACGCTTAGTTCAGTTTTTGCTGATTCAAACTGTCTATTAACTATTATTTCAAACGCTATATGCTCCCCACCCAAGTAGTTAGAGAACAATTGAACTAACCCTATCCACACTCTCCTTAGATACGTCCTTCACCTTTCTTTTCAGATATCTTGAGACTGAGTCCAACATCTTCACGGATGTGGGTCATTCTGGTTATCGCAAGATGACCAGAAGCCAGAGACAAGATGAAGGACACATTTGTCCTTGTCTCCCTAAAGTCGCCCTCTCGCCACCCATTTTATTTCGGGATGAGTCGAAATCCAGGAGGCCGAGACTACGGCCAAGGAGGAAATCAAAGAATAAATATAAAATAAAAAGTCCACTTAAAGCCTTGGGATTTCAGTTGTTTTTCTGTTAAGGTACACACATTTATGTGTTCAGTTTCGCTACGCCCCACACTAGAAGGAGACCCATCACCTGTCGGGAACTAAGGTCGGAAGCAACCGCCCAGGAGCCTAGACTGAAAATCAGCTCTTCGGGGAAGCTCTCACTAAAGAGGCCGGCCACATCCTTTACGCCGGCCCCACACCTCCAGCCGGAACAGGCGACCAAACCACCCCAAAGGGAGGTAAGCAAAAACAATTTAATAGATTATAACCTAACACTAGTCCCCTGCCAAACACCACAATAAGTAACTAACTAAACATTCAAAAAAAAAAAAAAAATATAAATAAAAAAATAAATAAATAAATAAATAAATAAATAAAATAAATAAATAAAAAAATAAATAAATAAATAAAAAACGGAACTCGTAGAAAACCACTGTACGTTAACTGCTTTCAAGCTGAACCATTCATTTGAAGTGCTACTGATTGCTTGATCAAGCAATCGAATCCGTTTCCCTTTAAAAGATCAATTTCATCACCTCAATGTTTAGCATGTTCTTCTTATTCGATCGCCACGCACGGCCATAAAACTTTTTGAATAATTAAAAACTGGGTCAAAATAATTGATCTTCGGCTAGAATGACGAAAACCCGACACACGGAGAAGGAAAATAATGGAAAAGTAATGAAACAGAAATTATTTAAGCTGATTGCGGAGCAAAATGGTTTCTAAAAATGAAATTGGTATTGAAATCCCTTAGGATGAAATGTTATTACGAACATTCAAGTGCGTGGCGTGATACTGCTCATTCTAAGAACAATCTGAGGAAAACAGAACGCACTTGAAAAGAACACAAATTAGTGTGTTAAGGAAGAATTTATTATATATTATAATATATATGATTGCTGTATTAAATTATTTATTTATTTTTTATATCATTTATTTTTGAACAAATAAAATTAATCAAGTGATTCTTTTGAAGTGTTCATAAAACTACCTCATGGGTAGTGATGCGTCGGTTCCATTGGTGGTTGGGCTTTTGAATTGGGGATTGGTCATTATTATTCATTTTTGTAAAATTGTTGAACGCGATGTTTATGTCGGGTGATGTCTTCCTATATGTCTATTTATTTCCGGAAAAAACAAATTTTCAAACAATCCTGGTTTTGATACCAAACGTGTCATACATTAATGTATTGCGTATCACATAATTGTATCATTCATGTAAAGTTATGTCAGCGAAGTATTTATTAAGAGGTAAATATATCCTTTTTAAAACGTAAATAACATCATTAATCTTTATTGTATTATGATGAAATGATTTCGAGTTTCGTGTTACGTAATTTAGGAGTTCAAGCGATTTAAGGCGGAACAAACAACTTCTGATTAAAATATCAGACTGTAAAGTGGTTCCCGTGGTCAATAAAGCTCACATAATAGATATGCCCATGTTTCTTATATCGATTGGTATTAATAAAATCGTAATAAAATGTTGGTTTAGAGTGCTAAAGAGTCGTCAGATTAGTGTAAGAAAAAAAATATCGGAATCGTAAAGCTAAATTTTTGGCATTTAATCTTTTACCAAAAACGTTTTTCGAGAGATGTATCAAATAAATTATTATCAAACACACAAAAAGGAACGTGCCCACGTTCTCAAGTACGGTTTAAGGACGTCATCCATTTATTTCACTGCCATTATTGATATTTTTATGTATAATTATAGGACATTTTCGTTCAGTCGATTTGGACGAAGAATTGTATTAAATTTACGGATTAGTTACCTTCGATTTTTCTACATTTGATAGCACCCCAAAATCTGTTTTTATGACCCCGTTTGTGTAAAAAAATGAAATATCATTTGGTTCTGCTAAACTGTATTTCGTTTAATTTTTCAACTTTCTCTTAAACTAAAACAAGGACAATTATAAAGTTAATACTTTCTACATCACCAAAAGTGAAAAACTCATCTTAGTGTAGTCGCCAATGAAAACTATAGCAAAATTATGAAATGTGATACTATAGCAATCTACATGTATACAATTAACGTCACACCGGGATATTTATTAAAGACTCATTATTAAGAGCCTCTGCTATTTGGGCTCAGGAAATTATGAACATTTTGACGCTACACCTTGGTAGTTGGTTGGGTTGTTATATATTCGTTAATTAAGAAACTGTGAAGAGCATACACATGCGTAAACAAAGAAACACTCCGCAGCTAGTGCTTCTCATAAGTATTAAGTCGCAAACTTAAAGTCGGAAATGAAATAAAACGCAACGACGGACGAAGTGAGTGAGTTATTGTTTATGCATACTAAATATTTATGAATGTAAATCTGACTTTTAGAATGATGTCGTCATATAAAGTAGTGAAACGTTCCAAACAAGAAGTTGTTTACCCTAATTAGGGGAATAAATTGTGAAGCAGAGACAAACCCTTTGTTCGACAACAAATAAAGGAGAGCGTTTTATATCTATATTACTTTACCGACACATATGATTTTTTTCTTAACTTGCCTAATTTATTTAGAAGCTTATGTCATACTTCAAGGAAGTTTATAAAAAAAATCCCTAACAAACAAAACACATTTTGTGGCAGCGAATACTAAATTATTATAATTTTTGTGTGACGTCTCTGACACCAGAATTAACAAAGTTGTGGCCTTGATAACTTTCATATGTCAAATGTTTATAATATTTGTTGTTAGATATTGACTTATCGGTTCTTTTCAAGTTAATTTTTAACACACTCTCTGATTTACGAATATCCCGGGAAAATATTCGGAAATGTAGAACAATGATCGTAATAACACCTATAGACAGAGATAGGCAGAATAGTTTGTGCCTATGTTCTATTGGGGATAGGGTTTTAAAAGAATTTCACTAGTCAAAAAACACAAATTTAAGAGATATACCAGGTGTACCGGTTTGAAGACAGCTTTCTTTTTTAATTTTTTTTGGGAAAGTAAAAAACATTTTATTCGAAATATTGGCCATTGCTTTCTACACATTTCGACCACCTTTCTGGTAAATTGTGGATACCACGCCAATAAAACCGGTCGTCTTTTGAGGCAAACCATTTGGAGACCCAGTTTTCGACTTCTTCGTAGGAATTGAAATGCTGCTCAGCCAATGCGTGTCCCATTGATGAAAACAAATAGTAGGCGGAAGGAGCCAAGTCTGGCGAATACGGCGGGTGGGGTAACACTTCCCAGCCGAGAGCTATTGTTTCTTTGACTGGTTTTCCTGCATGACTCGGTGCATTATCATGCACCAAAATTACCTTTCCGTGTCTTGTGGCCCATTCTGGTCGTTTTTGGTCAATACATGGTTCAAATTGATCATTTGTTGTCGGTAGCGTTGCGCATCAACAGTTTAGCCAGGTTTTAGAAGTTCATGATACACCACCCCCTTCTGGTCCCACCAAACACAGAGCATTGTCTTTTTTTCCAAACCGATCAGGATTTGCAGTCGATGTCGACACTTCTCCTGGATGTACCCATAATTTTTTGTGTTTAGGATTTTTAAAATAAACCCATTTTTCATCATCAGTCACAATTCGATGCAATACTGACTTCCTTTCGTGTCGTAGAAGCAACATTTCACTTGTAGTGTTTCGCTTTTCCATCTGCCTGTCATTCAGCTCATTTGGCACCCAGTTTCCTCACTTTTGGATCTTTCACAAAGCTTTTAAATGGTCAGAAATTGTTTGTTGTGTAGGATTTAACATTTGTGCCATTTGTTTTTGACTTAAAGTGTCATCTTGATCCAACATTGCTTGCAATTCGACGTCTTCAAACTTTTTTGGTGGTCTTCCACGTTCTTCATTTCGCACATCAAACTCATTATCTCTGAACCGCTTAAACCATCTTTTGCGTGTTGCTTCCAATAGGGAATGATCGCAATAAGCCTCGACAAGCATTCGATGCGACTCTGCAGCACTTTTCTTCAAATGAAAAATGCTTTCCGCAAATCATCATTTTCTGGTACAAAATTCGACATTTTTAACAGGATTAAATAAAATGATGTTGTTTGTACAATGACTTGATGCATACTAAATATGTTTGACAGATGTCATAGCAACCAAATAAAAAAAATATATGGGCTCGTTCACAACAAACGTTCCCTATCAATACATTCGTATCTTGACGCTCACTTCACACCGGTACACCTGGTAAAAGAAAAAGGCCTCTTATGTATATACAGATAGATAATATTAAATATTAATTGAGAAAATATTGTACGCCGAAAGGCGAAACAAAAAGACATTGTACAATTTAGAGTGCTTGTGAAGAGCCCGTGGGGGGATGGGAGCGAACATACAGGGCAAAGTCTCTGATTGCCTTCATCCCGGCGAAGGCCAGGGAGATACTTGTCCCTGTTCAATCCAAGTTGACAAGCAGTCTCCACGTGACACCCCTGGATAGCTGCTTTGGCACCAGCTTATTCGAATTTCTTTTCGAAGTTCTTCACTATTTGGCGCAAGGCTAATAACATTGCCCGGAAAAACAAATTATTATGGAAAATTTAACAAATAAGGCCAAGACCGGATCCCGGTTGATCTTCACTATTTGCTTGCATATTGTGTGTGTATCTGTTAGTAAGGCCACAGGCTCCTCTTCGCTCATTCGAGGTAGGTGTCCCGCCCACCGAAGTCTACCGAACCTGATTTTTCTTACAACGTTAGTCAAGGTACATCGCGTACAACTCATGGTTGTAGCGTCTCCGGAATCGTCCCCCCTCACATACGGGGCCAACAATTCTCCCTAAGACCTTCCTCTCGAACGCGGCTAAGAGTTCAGAGTGCCTTTTATTTAGCACCCAGGTCTCGGACCCTTACATGAGTACTGGTAAGACCATGGCCTTGTACAGTAGTAACTTGGATGTTCTGGATAAATTTCCGCATTTAAAGAGCATTGATATACCATAGTAGGTTTTGTTGGATTTAATCAGCCGTTCACGCATTTCTTCTTCCATATTGTTATCGGCTGATACTATTGACTCATGGTAGTTAAAGGATTGCACTACTTCAAATTCGTGCTCCACTACTCTGATAGTTTGACCAACGTTAGGTTTTCTCTTCGCGGAAGTTGCCACCATGTACTTAGTTCTTCCCTCATTAATGTGCAGTCCCAGTTTTTGTACCGGCTGTTCGATCTGGGTGAAGGAGTCCTGTACAACCGATTCGGATTTACCGATGATGTCGATGTCATCTGCGTAGACAAGTATCTGGCTGGACTTGGTGACAATAGTCCCTTTAGTTGTGACGCCAGAGTCACGGATTGCTTTCTCCAACGCCAGGTTGAAGAGAAGGCAGGCCAGATCGTCCCCTTGTCGGAGTCCATTAAAGATGTTTATTGGTTTGGACAGCAATCCCACTATTTTTACATAACTAGTTACGTTGGTCATGTTCAACCTACAAAGTCGTATCAATTTGTTTGGAATGCCGAACTCACTCATCGCATTGTATAGTTCTTCCCTGGCTATGCTGTCGTAGGCGGCTTTAAAGTCTATGAATAGATGATATAATTGAATCTTAAATTCCAGACATTTTTCCATCGCCTGCCTAAGGGTGAATATCTGATCAACTGCTGATTTGCCTGGGATGAAGCCACACTGATATTGACCAATGGTGACTTTAGCGTATGGGGCTATCCGGTCTTGTAGGATAGACGAGAGTATCTTACAGGCGGTACTCAGCAATGTTATACACCCATAGTTCCTGCACACTGTGATATCTCCCTTCTTATGTATGGGGTAAATTATTCTACGACGCTAATCTTCCCTCATCTCCTCTTGCTCCCATACGTGCACCACGATCTCATGAATTGCGTGATGTAACGCTGTCCCTCCTTGGTTGATCAGCTCAGCTGGTATACCATCAACGCCCAGGGCTTAATTTGATTTGAGCTCTTTTATTGCTTTCACTGTTTTCTCAGCGTTTGGTCTTGATTTTGCATTGGTGGAGCCTCCAATTCTTCTGTGAGCTGACCATTTAGCAATTCATTGAAATGCACTTCCCATCGCCCCAGAATGCCTTCAGGATCACTGATCAGATTACCCTCTTTATCCTTACAGTAAGTGCAGCGTGGTGTGTACCGCGTCATACTGTTGATTAGTCATTAGAACTTCGCACCTGGTGCGGACCTCGCTTTCTACTTTTCTCTATTTCACACACCATTTTTTTTCCCAGGCACTTTTCTTTTGTCTGTGAAGTCTTTTTTCAGGTCTTCTGAGCTCTTTGTATTTCTACTCGCGCACCCATGTCGTATGAGACTGCTGCATTGCCCGGTATGCAGCATTCTTACATGCAGTCGCTAGTTTGCGCTCATCAAACCAGTCGCTCCGATCTCTACGACTACTGCCTAGGATGCAGTTGGCAGTACTAATGACAGTATTCTTAAGGCGTGTCCATTTCTCTTCTATGCCCGGCATTCTGGCCCCAGGACTATCTCTCCCTCCATCGAGCTCTTCGAGAGCGAGTCTAGTGAGGAATTATGTTTACTAAAAACAGACCATTAGCGATGCTACGAGCTCCATCGTACACATTTCTAAGGACTTATTGACCTATACTAACACATTATGAGAGCGCGAGCTTTGTGGTATACAAACGCGTTGCTGATAAATTTAATATTGTCTTGACGAAAACAAGTGGACATTGGAAATTTGATTTGCACTGACAACAACAACAGCAGCAGCATGCATCAGGGACCAGGAACTGGTGAACTTTTCGGATCTTAATTTCTATTTTCATTTCAAATTAATTCTGATTTCAAATATAATTTTGATTTCGAACTTAATTTTGATTCCAAATTCTAATTTCAAAATTTCTGTTTTGTTTTATTTTGTCTGCGCCTCTATATATAATTTACTTTCTTTACAGCTTCCTCTTTCTCTCTTCGCTTTGCTTTCTTTCTTTGCTCTTCGTTCGTCTGGCGAGGACGTAATTTGGGTTGTCCTCTTGTGTTCGTGATTTGTCTTGTTTTCGTTTTTGCCCTCTATGCTCTACCCACTGACCTGCCTTTAGAATGTATTCTCCGGTTGATGACAGCGCTTCCCATGGTGTTGGCCATCTGTTCGATGAGTGTATGATGGCATTTATAAAGAGATTAAAAGAGGAGGTCGAGGCTCTCAGGGTTGAGAACGCTGTCCTCAAAAAGAAACTATCGCCGTTAGAAGCCATCTCACCCCATCCACGGCCAGTACCGGTTTGGAAAACTCTGATTCGGGAAAACTCTGACCAGAGTTCGACCCCGAACTGGAAAAGGTCTCCGACAGTCCTGACGCCTCAATGGACGACGGTGACTAACGTTTCCTCACTCAAACTTATACACCGCGCAAAAGCGCTAAACACCGCTGCGAACATTAAACTGCTAGGGCGGCACCCCAGTAAGCATATAGCTACTGGTTGCACGCCAACCCTACCTCTTTCTTCATCATCATCTGTCCCTAAAAAAATGTCGATCCCCCCCGACAGCCCTAAATACGCAAAAAGTCGTTCCCCTTCAGAAGTCTTGCCCATCGAGGACAACTCCGGTAAATGATCTAAAACGAAAGGCCTGTTGTATTTCCAACTCTGAGCAGACAGCGGTCCAGGTACGAGCACGTGTTTCTAAGGAGAAACAGCTACCCCGGATATTTTCATGAGACCCCAATTTGAAGGATTTCCTCGGTGATATGAACCGACTAGGGACTTCCGATTTGAAGGCCAAGACCCTAAACAAAATCGTGACCTATCCCCCACCCCTAAGCAAACCTGGTACCTTAACTACCCACTACCACCACTAAATAAACTCGTGACCTGCGATGGGGAGATTAACGACACCCTCAAGGCCAAAGAAATGAATTATTGTCCTTATCCTGCTTGTGCATGCTAAATAAGGCCGAGACCGAATCCCGGTTGTAGTGCCGGTGATTATGATGATGATGTAGACATTTTTATGTTGTTGTGTGGGTCATTTTTATTTTATTTTTTTTTTAATGGAGAGACTTGCCAAATAAGGCCGAGACGGTTGTACTGCCAATGATGATGACGATAAGATATGCGCATGACTAACAAAAAAAAAACACAATGTTATGCGCAAAAAGCACCATCCTTAACTACTTACCTATTTGCATCGCCCTCCACAATAAAGGAATTCACTTGACGTGGATTTCCAATTTTGGTAAATTTGTGCATAATAAATAGACTAAATTACTTATGTGTAAAAAAAGTGCTTAACACGCGAGATGCATAAACAAACAAAGAAATCAAAGAGTCTAAACCACATCTAAAAGGACTCTAGGAATGGCACCAACAAAAAAAGCAAATACGAGAAGACGGTGCTAATGGTACACAAATATATATACATACAATCCTGGCGCAAGACTAATGACCTTGCCCGGAAAAAACAAATCATTATGGAAAATTTAACGAGCCTCAGGACTTGCTAAATGAGGCCAAGACCGGATCCCGGTTGTAGTGCCGATGATGATGATGATATACATACAATAATATCTTTGGTACCGTCAAAACACTAATGCTGGCGATGCATCACGAATTCCCAGGAAAGGCAAGGGAAGTACTAGCATACCATTTCCAGGGAAACAACGATCAACGGTGCACCGATTCCAGGAAACCACTAAGAAAAGCAGATCCCAGGAAACGAGCGAAGGAGGGGACAACTGCGGGCCTATATCTGGCGGGCACATCGGTGAAGCAGCAGGAGTTGCGCCAAAAGCGAGATCTGCGTTTACCACCGCACTTAAGACCTGCCGGTCTTGTATGATTTCTTTCCCACCATCCCTACATCCAAGTAGTTAGAAAACACCCGAACTAACACTGTCCACAGAATCCTTGGGTACCCCCCCCCCCCGCCCTTTTTTTTCAGATATCTCGAGACCAAGCCCAACATCCTCACGGATGTGGGTGATTCTGGTTATCGCAAGATGACCAGAAGCCAGAGACAAGATGAAGGCCACATCTGTCCTTGTCTCGCTAAAGTCGGCCCTCCCGCCAACCCATTTTTTTTTTTTTTTTTTTTTTTTTTTTTTTTGAAGCAGCAGGAGTTGTCGAAGGAACTCCTACCCAATCGGTCTTGATCAAGACCAGCTCCAAAGAGATCAGGAATAAACAAATAATAAAGAATAATCATAGCTCCTCAATAGTATACTGGTTAGTATACCCGCCTGTCACGCGGGAGACCGGGGTTCGATTCCCCGTCGGGGAGCCTCTGGCGCAAGACTAACCTTGCCCGGAAAAAACAAATCATTATGGAAAATTTAACAAGGCTCAGGACTTGCTAAATAAGGCCAAGACCGGTTCCAGGTTGTAGTGCCGATGATGATGATGATGAAAGAATAATCATAGGACATAATAAATATTCGATTAAGGAAAATAAGCAAATTTGTTGTTCCGCGCTTTTGATATTCTCCTTCCTTTTACTTTGGCGTTAGTCGATTAGGGTTTTGTACTGGGCAAGACTCTAACGCCCGTTTATCCAGAGAAGAGTCCGGCTCTGGAGGTACAATCCTACAGATTAGAGAAAATCATCATTAGCTGGCCGGAAAATACAGTCCGCTAAGGCGAAACTGTTGGGACGTCGCTGAAGAAAGCGCCGTTCGCGATTCGGTTTAGCCTTTTTTTGTTGTTGCGTTAACAACTAATGAACACTTGTGTAAACACAAGTTGCTTGAGGTCATGATATTCACATTCTAAAGTAAGTAATAAATAAGTGGCGTTGATTAATCATAAATCGCAATGTATGCATTTCCTCAATCTTGGATAAATAAAGAATACACTGCAATACTTGCATCCTAATGGATCTGTAGGGAGGAAGTATTGTGCCTAACACGGACATTCCGTTCATCTTCCTCCTCCATCATATATGTTCTTCCAAGAAATTGTTCGCCGCGTAAAAGAACGAAACGCCGCCACGTTTGTCCACAACTTTGAGTAAAACACCAGGGGGACATTGAGACACCATCGATCCTTCAGCAAAATGTTCATCAACACTAGGAGTAAAACCCCACCACAAGACGTGCCCCAGTAGAAAAAACGAAACACACGGAATATTGGTTTTTTGTGTATTATAAGTTGTGTTTATTGTTCTGCTTTGGGTAAAAATATTTATTGAAACTTTAAAACTCAGTATAAAGATAACGGCAGCACTTAGTCAAAAAGAAACTCAACATCTGTATTCACTTTACACAAATACTGGTGATATGTAGGATATGTTTTTACTAACCACCAGAGAAACGTAAAGTCTCTCTTGGTGGAATAGAAAACCAGATCTTGTAATAAAGATCATGGTGGTACACATGTATGTGTGTACATTGGTTCATTCATGGAACAAAGCCATGAGAACGAAACTGAAACAAAGAAAGGGCATGCTGTGCATCCATGAGATGTGAGTTCGGCTAAGCAAACTAGCCGAATCAAACCCGAATTGGGTTTGTGTTTGCTTATACCGCTGCTGATGAAAAGCAGAACCCGAAATATGAGGAGCCAAAGGGAACGTTTGGGTCTTTGTCTATGATGTGCATTGCGGCTAAATAAATAGGCGGCAATGCAATGTGGAAATGTGCTAATGGGTTTTAGCTAGATTACCGGAAAATGGTGTTTGTGGCCTCGCTGGTAAGAGTAGTTATTGAATTCCTATTTGCATTTGCTTATGCTGTAGGATTTAATTGGTGCCAAGAGACGCGAGATGCGTATATTTGTTTTGGTCCCTTGGGTGTAGGTCACCAGCCAATGTGTGTGTATGGTGATTTATAATACACTTGGTGAGGACGGGAAATTGGCGACGCAATGTTTATGGTCCCTGCTATGATGGTTACATTGTATGTAAACCAATTATTTTGTTTTCAGGAATTCGCCTAGGGGGATTGGCCTGGCACCGAAGGTGCCGAATTGCTTTTGGGATTCCTGATAAGTTTGGAAAGAATTCTTACAGGTAATTTGTATGCATAAAAGGTAAGGATTCTTTACAGGGACTTTTAGATTATAAATTTGATCTATTTGATGCGTGAAGCATTTAAGGTGCTAATGCGATTGCATTCGCGAAAACCTATGCAGACTGGGATGGTATGGGGGTTTTTCATGTAAGTGGGGCGTGGGGTTTGGCGGAACCGCCACAGATCTTTAGATTATACCCGTAGATAATACTTTTAGATTGAAATAAGTCCTAAATCTATGATAAAAAAAAATTGAAAAAGCCGGCGACCTGCACGATCGGAGATAACGAACTCCAAATAAAACCAGCAACGAAGACGGTCGCGCTGGTCTAAATATGATAATAAAGAATATTCATTTATTAATCCTCAAAGAAGGCGGTATTTTCTTAAATTAATTATCAAAGTATGAATCGTAGGCCGATGTTGACGATCGTTGAAGAAATTTTTCATCGTGGTAAAGTGCTGTTAACCAAGAACAAAACAGAAAAAAAAAAACGATTCAGCGCTTAAGGTGAATCGTCTTGTAGTTAGAATCATTCCGTTAATTACGGTCCAAGTGTGACATATATTGTAAAGTATAACATTCGGAAAGTCGACAGTCGCCAAGTTGTTGTGGTTTTATGGGATGTAAATTATTTAAAAAGGTTGTTAAGAATGTTGGGGTGTTGGGCTGCGCTTGTTGTTGTATAACTCTGTAAACCTCTCTGCTTCAACGCAACCTCAAAGCAGCGCAATGTGCACATTTCATTTTAAATAGCAGTCGTGTCGATTCTGATATGCGTGCAAGGTCAAATGGGGCACCCCCGTAGTTACTCTGTTACGTTGTTGCGTCGGGTCGACGTTCGCACTTCACTGTCCCGTTTCGCCACTGAACAATCACCTGATGATCCTGTCCGCAGCGCCAGTTGTGACGTTTTCCGCCACAGAAATTTATGTATTTAAAATGGGTTACCTGTGGTTAGTCCAGAGTGAGGTGTCCATTATTTCGTTTCAGAGACTTCAGTTAGGACTCCTCTTCTTCTTCAGCGGCTGCTCCACCACCTGTGGTTCTTCTTCAGGTTCTTCCTCCTTACACGACCAGGGCGGCCACCGCCAAATGGTGATTTTAGAGAGATGTCGATGTGTTTCTGCGAATTCACCACAAACGATGGGATGTTCACCTCCTGTTTTCGAACACGAATGTATCTTTGACGGATTAAAACATGAGCATGATGGATAGATTTGGCCAATCTAAATTTAAACACTTGCGTCGGCAAACGGCGCTCCAAGAAAAGAACGAGCTTTTATTCTTTTTCTTATACGTTTCATTTCAAAAACTTTTACGTTGACAATCTTTTCTTTACTCCAAAAGATGTTATTTCTTATTTCAAAAACGTTTACGTTGACAATTGTTACAGTATTTTTCCGCTTTCCTTCCTTTTAAACTTTTTTACTTTAACTTGTTCTGTGGTTCTTCCTCTTTATCTCAGTTAACGAACTGTCTTCATCCAACTGTATTTTAAAAAACAGTATCGAGCAACCAACATCAAAATAAACGGAATCAAAACATCATCTTGCTGTTCCCTTCTCTCCCTCTTCATCAACATCCACTCCAAAAACAGAGATCTAACTTCCACACGATCCACACTCGAACAGGAGTATGTTCGCACATTCAACATGTGGATCGTGTGTTTTTCTCACCACCTTACCATCTACTATTAAATTATATTAAAACAAACAAACGATGGAGATGGCGGAAGTCGCACGTAACACAAGAAGGAATTCCAAGAATAGGCAATAATGTTTATTCTGTCGACCTTTGTGTAAAATACTATCTAGGAAGAGTGATTTTAGTTATTGTACCTAAAAAAATGCTGGGGGTCAATTAAGACGCATAATAAGTAAATATATATTTTATAAAAATAAAGTGTGTGTGGTGAGTTATGTATACCATATAAATCGTGACTGCCAAGTTGATGGCGTCTAGTGCCTAATCACATAAATCTTCAATACCAAATTAAAATTCTCTTCTCGTAAATTTTAATCGATTACGGAATCTAATTAAATTCAAGTGATTGTGGATCTATATGAACTAGTAAACATTTTAAAGAGGTATCTACTTTCTTACTACTTATAATGCAGCAATGTTATTTAAACTAATATTCTGTTACAAGTTCGATCTCCTTTGGTCACAAGAACTGATAGTTAAGCAACCAACAGTATTTACATACATTAGCATATGTATTGACCATTTCTTCTAAAGATAAATTATGAAACAAACTTTTTGCGAATCCATTTCGAAAATACAACTGATTAGAGAATGGTCATAATTATTTCCGGCTGTCACAACAGAATAATTTTTACATATATTTGACCCTTTTCAACAGGGTTACTGGCCATTTCATATCACACGTGCATATGATTATCGACATCGCTTTGTCAGCCGTAGTAAGAATATATCTTAATTTGAGCTTTTGAGGCCGCCCAACTACAAACAGGTAACTGTCACGATTAACATAACAACTGCGGCCGTGTCAGGCTGACGGACAAACAGTCGATAATGTTCTGCTAAATTGATGTGAAGCGGTGTGAACTTTTGCCACAAACCGGTCAAGGCGGCTACTTGAATAAAATTTGAATAAAGCATCAGATAACTCTCTCCCTCTCTCTCTCCATTAACGTCAAAACTCTTAAATATTTTTCGACGTAGTTTTCATAAAAATTATTTAAAGTAAAAAAACAAATCTGACTAATATTCGGAATAAACGTTGGTTGATGGGCTACACAATTTTAGGATCCAAACTTGACTGTGTATTTTAGGGCATTCGAATATACACACGGTTTTCTTTTTGTAAGGGGTTATATCTGACGAGCATTCTTTTTCAATGTAGTTTTTTTACCCTAAATTACGTACAAATATCCCAAAAATTATATCCAAAAGGAATTTAATGTGGGAAACTTTTTTTTCTATTGTTTTAAAGCTAATTTCCGCAACAACTTGAAAGGCTCCGAAACGTTCGAAAAAGCCGGTTCGCTTTTCGCAGTGTTTTGAAGTATCATAATCCAGGCGATTATTTTTATTCAATGCAAGTGAGTCATAGTTTCATAAAATACATATAGATGGCGTTATAAAGCTCTTACTTTAGAGAGAGATAGCATGGGACGCTGAAGTGACCGTTAGACTGCACCTGACCACAGCATAAACACGTTCTGAAACTATAAACGGATTTTTTTCTTAAAATCATCTTTTTCAAATTGGTGAGCAACATAACTCAGGCAATTTTCATCCGATCGACTTGATATTTTAACTGTAGCTTCTTAAATCAACTATATAGAGCGGTACACGGATCTAATGATTAATTAACTCTTCATCATCATCATCATCATCGCCACTACAACCGGGAACCGGTCTTGGCCTTATTTAGCAAGTCCTGAGGCTTGTTAAATTTTCCATAATGATTTATTTTGTCTGGGCAAGGTCATTAGTCTTGCGCCAGGGGCTCCCCGACGGGGAATCGAACCCCGGTCTCCCGGGTGACAGGCGGGTATACTAACCACTATACTATCGAGGAGCCCGTTAACTCTTACCTTTTTTATAAACAATGTGAGGTCGATTTTTTATCGAAAATTCAATTTTTTGTCATACTCGTGGCATTTTGCGAAAACTTAATATTTTGTAATAATCATCGTTTCGGCGCAAGGCAAATACAAGGGTTGCCTTTTATATTTCGGGATTAGAGAACAAAAACAAATATTGATCATCGAAAATCACTTTATTGTTTTTCAAAATATTCCCCATGAAGATCCATACACTTTTGCATGCGTTTGAACCAATTGTCGAAGCACTTTTGCCACTCTGATTGAGGTATCTGCAACACATGCATTCTGAATGCAGCAACCGCTTCTTCAGGTGTCGAAAAACGTTGACCTCTCAGTTTGTTTTTTACGTGCGGGAATAAAAAGAAGTCATTCGGCGCCAAGTCAGGACTATACGGCGGATGACCCATCAAATCGATGTTTTGGGTGCTCAAAAATGCAGTTGTCGCAGCCGATGTGTGAGAGCACGCATTGTCGTGGTGAAGAGTGATCCGTCTTCGGCGGTTGGTTTTCTGATTTCTTGGAAGACAACTGGCAAACAAATGGTTGTGTACCACTCAGAATTGACTGTTCTGCGTTGTTCTAGTGGTACGGTTGCGACATGTCCAGTTTTTCCGAAAAACAGGCGACCATTTGCTTGGAAGTGCTTCGTGCGCGAACAACTTTTGTTGGATTTGGCTCATCTTGAAACACCCAGACAGTCGACTGCTGTTTACTTTCGGGCTCATACGCGTAAATCCACGATTCATCACCTGTCACGATGTCATAGACGTGTTTCGAAGCACCGCGACCGTATTTTTTGAGCATTTCTTTCGACCAATTGACACGAGCCTTTTTTTGGGCGATTGACAAATTGTGTGGGATCCAACGCGAACAAATTTTTTTGACAGTCAAATGTTTATGCAATATTGAATGTATGCTGGTCCCACTAACGCCTAAGGTTGTCTCAATCTCACGATAGGTGACATGACGATCTTCCAATATCAGTTCGCGCACAGCATCAATGGTTTTCGGAACAACAACTGATTTTGGACGACCTTCACGAAATTCATCTTGGAGTGAACTACGACCACGATTGAATTCACCATACCATCGATAAACACTGGTCCTTGATGGAGCTTCATCGCCAAAAATTGAATTAAGTTCATCCATGCACTGATGCTGAGTTAATCCACGCCGAAAGTTGTAAAAAATAATCGCACAAAAATGTTGACGATTTAATTCCATTTTTGGGCCGAGATGAATCTTTTAAGTTACTGTAAACAACACAAATAGCGCTCGTATGTCAAAACGTTCTGAGTGCGTATAACCTCAAAAATGTCCAACTTTACGACAGAGCTGTCAATTGCCGGATTTCAACACTAGGGTTGCCAAATCCCGAAACATAAGAGGCAACCCTCGTAACCTTGCCCGTAAAAATAAATGATTATGGAATATTTAACAAGTCTCGAAACTTGCTAAATAAGGCCAAGATCGGATCCCGGTTGTAGTGCCGATAATGATAATGATAAAAACTTATAAAGATGGTGAACAAAAAATTTTTTTTTATTCTAGGTGCTGTCATTTCATTTTTTAAACATTTTTTTATTTTCTTTTTATATTCTTATTTTCTAAATTAAAGGCTAGACAAAAAATGCTTAAATTCTAGCTTAAATATCTTATATAATAACTTACTGGTCCTTCGCAGACGCTCTAAGCTAAACATTACTTAATATTTGTATAATTTGCCTTTCGGCGACAGAACTTTGTGGCATAACTTATAATTATTTGAAAGACAAAGAAAAATTTGAAAAACTTTGTAAATTTTTTTTTTTTTTTTTTTTCTGAAAATTTAACTTACTTAACTTACCTAAACTTATCTACTTTTTTTTTTTTTTTTTTTTTTTTTTTATGTAAAATCACTTAGCCTAACTTAACTTAAATCTTATACTACCCTAATTCTAGAAAAGCTAAGTCTATGTAAGCTAGCTGATGATAGTGTGATTCTATACCGACTTTGGTATCCAGGTCTTTATATGCCATTCAACCACCAGAACTGTTGACGCTGTCTAATACTATCGTCCCGGTCTCTGTGGGAGATAGCCCTACTGAAGCGCAGGAGCTCTTCTTCGGTGCGCGTTACTTCCCGGTCGTAGCACAATCGCCCGTCTACGGATGATCTACTTACATGATAGATCAGCGGAATTCCGGATCTATCCTGTATAAGCCCTTTTATGTCCAAATCAAGGAACGCCTCTGGTGGAACAAAACCGTTGCGACGCACGCTCTCATAGTACAGGGTATTTGGATAATAAGCCCCGAAAATTAGGTCATTGGACGAGCATATTGCTCTCGCAATATGTCCTCTGATTAATTTAATCATAAAATTATCCATCCTATTTATGCAGGCTTCATTATATAAAGTCTCATTTGAGTAGTACTTTTTGTATTCCGATTCCGGTGTTCGATATAATCTGAGACAGGTTCTCAGACACTTCCTTTCGAACACCCGAATCTTTTCCATCAAATTTGGACCTATGTTAAACCATACTGGACAGCCATATATGAGCATTGGCCTGATTAGCGTCATGTAGCATATGACTTTTACCCTGCTGTCAAGTTGGCTACTGTGAAATAGCCTCCTTGTCATAGCAAAAGTTTTCCGCGCTCCCCACACCTCATCACACTGTGGGATTCTGGCCATGTTACTTTTACTTTTTTGCATTTGACTACTGTTGTTGTGTAATCTTTTCATGACTATCCTGTAAGCGCCGCCCCATCGGTGTTATTTAATGCATCCCTTAGGGGGAGGAACGCGTCATATTTACTCTTGCGGATCAGATTCCTCAACTCCTTTCGGTTGCTGACGAATTTCGCATGTAATTGTGGGTAGGTGTTATGGGTTCTTGCTCTTTGTTGCAGTCCGATCGCACTTGGGCGATTTCTGAGTTCCACCAATACACTGGTCTGATTGCCCTTGCTGGTTGTCTTTGTCGTGGCATAGTAGCATCACATGTGGTAGTTAGCCACTTCATGACTTTTCCAGCTTGCCTGTTCGCATCGGCCTCTGCGTTTTCCAATATATAATTGAGCAGTTCCGCATCGAGGTCCTTCTCTTTCCACCCATTTCTCTGAGCTTTCTTCGCCAATTTGTCAGTGATGAATCTCCCGTGTGGTAATATTTCGTACATCACGGCTTGGTGGTCGCTATGGGTATAGGTGTCCAAAACTCGCCACTTCATACTTCTTGCCAACATGGAACTGGCAAATGTGATGTCGATTTTTGACCGGCCTCTCTCGTTTATGAAGGTGTCATCAACCCCGCAACTAGGACTATGAAGGTATAGCGTTTGGGATAATAGTGAAGAACGTGTGATTCGAACTGACGCTATGACAGTTATTATTATTATTATTTATTGGCCTGTAGGAACCCGGAAGTTCATGATCTCACCGACCCGGCTCCGCCATTGTTCCCTGTCCTGTGCGCTCTACTTCCACGATTACCGTCCGATCTGATCTCCTCAAGGTCCAATCTAACATTGTCCTCCCGTCTCCGTCGCGGCCGTCCTGTCGGTCTCTTTCCCGTTAGTTTACCGTCGAGAATTCTATACACGGTCCCATCATCGCCCATTCGCGCCACGTGTCCAGCCCATCTTAATCTTCGCAACTTGATTACTCTCACTATTGTAGGTTTGCGGTATAGCTCTTCCAATTCGTGGTTGTGGAGTTTCCTCCATTGTCCTGCCTCCTCGTCATATTTACCGCCAAATTTACCCCTTAAAACTTTATTCTCGAATACGCGGATTTGTTCTCTTCCCGTTTTGTGAGAGCCCATGTTTCGCATCCGTTTAGAGCAATGGGCATGATTATGGTTCTATAGACACGCAGCTTTATATTACGTGATAGTAGTTTGGCTGCATCCCAACTAGTGTTGGCGCAGTGTAGTCTTTTGTTAATTTCCTTCGACCTTTCGTTTCTGGTCGTCAGTATCGTTCCCAGATATTTAAATTCTTTGACGTTTTCAAATATCTTGCCCCTGACGTTTATATGTGTTCTCTGAGCTCCACCTGCTCTCGCCGTAATCATGTATTTTGTTTTGTCTTCATTTATTTCTAGGCCCACCTCTTCTGCCGCTTGCATGATGATTTCACAGTTTTTACTTACAGTTTCGAGATTATCACCCAGAACGGCGATGTCATCCGCATACGCGAGCACTTGTGTGACCCCGTTCAGGGATGATCCGGCCGTGTTGTCGTCTTGTACCTTTCTGATAACATACTCGACGACAAGGTTAAAAAGGCATGGTGAGATGCCATCCCCTTATTTTAGTCCGTCCCGGATTTCAAATGGTTCTGAGAGGTGGTTTTCTATTCTAACTCGCCCTTTGTTTTCGTTCATGCAAATTTGAATGAGGGCGGCATATTTTTTCGGGATCCCCAGCTCAACCACAATATGGTAGAGTTTTTGCCTTGCGACTCAGTCGTAGGCTTTTTTGAAATCCACGAACAGTTGGTGAACCATCTCTCCTTATTCCCACTTCTTTTCCAGCAGATGCCTTATTGTGAACATCTGATCGCTTGTTGACCGGTTCCGACGAAATCCGCATTGGTAGTCTCCCAATATTGTTGATTGTGCTTCAACATCGTGCTTTTCACTACCAGATCTTTTGACGCTGCGAACGTGATAATTCGAATACCATTAGCATTTGAAACGTCATGTAGACTTTCTTTAGCTATTGTTGGTTGGAAGATATATTCCTTTCCAATTTTCGCATTGAGGTCTCGGAGGAGGATTTTAACATCGAATGATGAGATCCTATCAAATACTTCCTCTAGGGTCTCATAGAACGTGTCCGTCGTTTCATCATCGGTAGATTCAGTTGGGGCGTGTACGTTTATAAATACATAATTGTACTATGGTCCTTGTATTTTTAGCATCGCCATTCGGTCAATAATAAATTGCATATCTTTTACATGGGGCGTAATCTTCTTGCTTGTGATGAAGCCAGTCCCGACGTTATGTGCATCGGTACCTCCACACGCCAGAGCAAACCCGTTGGTTTCGATTACTTGATGTGGGAGTCGGACTTCCTGAAGCGCGACGATGTCCATTTTATATTGTTTCGCGTTTTCTACGACCGTCTGTATTGCGCCTGGTTTATATAACGTTCGAACATTCCACGTGCCGACGCGTATATCCCACTTTTTTCGTTTTTCCCTACGGTTTCTTTTTCTCGAGTCGGTGTTTTCTTGATGATTTTTTCCCTTATGGTAGTGTCGGCTCATCACACTTACGCCTACGGGTTTTTCGTAGGACTGTTTTTTGCATATTGATTATTCATTTTTGATCCCCCGAGTCTTGCGTTTCCAATACTACGCCACATCAGAGCCCCGTTTTGATATGGTAAGGTCTGCTTACTGCTCTGATTCGACCCGGTGTCAGAGAGGCGCCGTTATAATACAGCCGGTATACCTCTGGTTGCAAACCATCCAATGGGCATGGTGACGCGTAACACCCTGGATTAGGGGTGGTAGATCTTTGTGTGTTACTTCTCGCTAGCGTGTCTGAAATGGGTGGCCCTACTGGAACCATAAGCTTCCGTCAGCATAGCCTGAGTGTGATTCATTGTAGTTTAAGCCCCCGCACCAAGTCAAGGTTTCTACCAAGCGGGGGCGAGACTTGTTAGAATGTCCATAATAATTTATTTTTCCGGGCAAGGTCATTAGCCTTGCGCCAATACGTACGCATACAAGAAATATATAAATATAAAGGGTTTCCCATTAAGGACGATTTGTTTCTAAATTATTAAATTAAATATTGTGTTTTCCTACAGGGACCCTATCCTTTTAAAATCATCACCATCATCATCGGCACTACAACCGGGATCCGGTCTTGGCCTTATTTAACAAATCTCTCCACCCGTCTGATTTCGAGCCGATGTCATCTAGTTTGGCACTCCCAGGCTCTGGGCATTCTGGTCTACGCCATCCCTCCATCGCGGACAAGGTCTACCGCGCTATCGCCTTCCATATATCCTGCCACAAAGGACTTTCCGGGCGGGCTCCTCTTCGCTCATTCGAGCTAGGTGTCCCACCCACCGGAGTCTACCGAGCTTGATTTTTCTTACAATATTAGTTTCAGGGTAGATTGCGTACAACTCATGGTTGTAGCGTCTCCGGAATCGTCCTCCCTCACATAAGGGGCCAACAATTCTCCTTAAGACCTCCCTCTCGAACGCAGCGAAGAGTTCAGAGTGCCTTTTACTGAGCACCCAGGTCTCGGATCCATACACGAGTACTGGTAATACAATGACCTTGTACAGTAGTAGCTTGGATATTCTGGATAAATTTCGTGATTTAAAGAGCCTTGATAGACCATACTAGGCTTTGTTGGATTTGATTAGCCGTTCGCGTATTTCTTCTTCCATATTGTTACTGACTGATACTATTGACCCAAGCTAATTAAAGGATTGCACTACTTCAAATTCGTGTTCCACTACCCTGATAGTTTGACCAACGTTAGGTCTTCTCTTCGCAGAAGTTGTCACCATGTACTTAGATTTTCGCTCATTAATGTGCAGTCGCAGTTTTTGTGCCGCCTGCTCGAGCTGGGTGAAGGATTCTTGTACAGCCGATTCGGTTCTGCCGATGATGTCGATGTCATCTGCGTAGACAAGTATCTGGCTGGACTTGGTGACAATAGTCGCTCTTGTTGTAACGCCAGAGTCACGGATTGCTTTCTCCAACGCCAGGTTGAAGAGGAGGCAGGCCAAACCGTCCCCTTGTCGGAGTCCATAAAAGATGTTTATTGGTTTGACAGCAATCCCCCTATTTTTACTTGACTAGTTACGTTGGTCATGGTCAATCTACAAAGTCGTATCAATTTATTTGGAATGCGGAACTCTCTCATGGCATTATATAGTTGTATCCCCGTCGGCGAGCCTCTGGCGCAAGACTAATGACCATGCCCGGAAAAAAAACAAATCATTATGGAAAATTTTAACAAACCTCAGGACTTGATAAATAAGGCCAAGACCGGTTCCCGGTTGTAGTGCCGATGATGATGATGACTATTTAGTCGTAACTTAGCTACGCTGGCGTAGGCGGCCTTAAAGTCTATAAATATATGATATAATGGAATATTAAAGTCCTGACATTTTTCCATCGACTGCCTGAGGGTGAATATCTGATCAATCGCAGATTTGCCTGGGATGAAGCCACACGGATATTGGCCAATGATGACTTTAGCGTATGTGGCTATCCGATCGTGTAGGGTAGTGGGAGTATCTTATAGGCGGTACTTAGCAATGTTATACCCCTATAGTTGCTGGGCAGTGTGATATCTCCCACCTTAGGTATGTGGCAATTTATTCCACGGCGCCAGTCTTCCGGCATCTCCTCTTGCTCCCATACGTGCACCACGATCTCATGAATTGCGTGATGTAACGCTGTCCCCCCTTGTTTGTATGCCATCAGCTTCGGGGGCTTTATTTGATTTGAGCTGTCTTATGGGTTTTAAGTTTCCTCAATGTTTGGTGGCGGCAGCATTTGGTCTTGATTTCGCATTGGTGGAGCCTCGAATTCTTCTGTGAGCTGACCATTTAGCAATTCATTGAAGTGCACTTCCCATCGCTCCAGAATGCCTTCAAGATCGGTGATCAGATTACACTCTTTATCCTTGCAGTAAGTGCAGCGTGGTGTGCACCGCGTTATCGGATCTCGCTTTCTACTTTTCTCTATTTGACAGACTAGAGTTTTCCCCAGGCATTTTTCTATTGTCTGTGGAGTTTTTTTTCAGATCTTCTGAGCTGTTTGTATTTCTCCTCGCGTGCCCGCGTGCTATGAGACTGCTGCATTGCCCGGTGTGCAGCATTCTTACGTTCAGTCGCTAGTTTGCACTCATCATCAAACCAGTCTCTCCGATCTCTACTACTACTGCCTAAGGTGGAATTGACAGTATTCTTAAGGCGTGCCCATTTCTCTTCTACGCCCGGCATACTGGCCCCAGGACTCACTCTCCCTCCGTCGAGCTCTTCGAGGGCGAGTCTTAACGCATGACCAAAGGTGTTGCTGGTGCTCTCATTGCGTAAGGCAGCCGTGTTGATTCGAACCTGATCCGCGGATGCAATGCGTCCCCGTAAGACAATCCGAGCTCGGAAAATTGTACCAACAAGATAGTGATCCGAGTCGACGTTGGCACCTCGGTACGTTCGTACCGTCATCAGGCTCGAGGAGTGGCGGCGATCTATCAACACGTGGTCAATTTGGTTGCGAGTGGCTCCATCAGGTGATACCCAGTTGGCTTTGTGGATATCTTTACGCGGAAACCTGATACTTGCAACGACCAAATTTTTTTATGCTGCCAGTTCGATGACTTGTAGTCCATTGTCATTAGTGTTCTCATACAAAGGATGGGAATCTGCGTAGTGCCTGAAAACCGGCTCCCGACGTATTTTCGGATTCAAATCACCAAGAACGATTTTCACATCGTATCTTGGGCAGGCATTGAGGGCACGTTCGACGTTCTCGTAGTATTCTTCTTTTTCGTCGACAGAGGACTCCTCTGTAGATCTGTGAACGTATATGAGGCCTATGTTCTAAAACTTGCCTCGCACGCGAAGAGTGCATAGCCTTTTGTTTATTGCATTAAAGTCGATAATGGCAGGCTGCAGATTTTGGCTGACTAGAAATCCTACCCCGAGCGCATGGTGTTTTGCATGACAGCTGTAATAAATGCCATACTCGTTTCTTTGAATAACACCACTCCCCGTCCACCTTATTTCTTGTAATGCTGTTATGTCAGCCTTTTATTCGGACAGGGCATCGGCTAGCTGTTGTGCAGCTCGAGCTCTGTATAGTGAGTGGACGTTCAATGAGAAAATTCCTAAATTCCGTGGTCGTCGGTCTTTGGCGGATGTTGGTCTGTAGGAAGAAATGCCACAAGGAACTCCACAGAGCGAAACAACCCAACTACAGCACCGAGAATTGTCATAAATGAAACACAGAGTATGGTTGCTTATTCGGTTCCTTTTATTGTTCTTATTGTTTCTACGACACCTGGTAGGCGACAGTGATTAAACGAAACTCGGATTGCACCTAATAATTCTTGCACGTAATTACCGCGAAACACAACTCTAATGTCCTGAGCGAGGATCTTGGGTCGGCGCGCGTTGACAAACGAAGTTATGTTTTTGATGTTGCCGTCGGTGGCAGTTCGGACAAATACTTTGTTCACTCGCGGACCTTAGTGTACGTTGCACGTCGTTATTTTGCAACTCTATGGCACGGCGCGGATTAACTCGTAAAATTCTCATTCCCATTTCGAATTTTTCGTCCCCTCATCTACAAAGAAAATTGCCCATCGTCATGATCCTTCTCCTTTCCGTCTTCTTATCGGAATCTTGTTTCTTTGTTTGGAAGATCGAGCATACCACCACCTATTTTCCGATCTTTTTGTGGGATTTGTGTGTGTTACCCATCTGGCAAGCTAACAATGTTCATGTGCGCTTCAGATGGGTAATAAAGGAACCGTGAGATTGGTATTGGTTTCTAATTGCATTTCGAAATCATAAACATCTAGCATGATTGCATGACTGTTTGTCGGCAGCGAATCGCTATCCTTTGTTTGCACAAGTGTGCCTTTTAGGTTTTGGGTCATGCTAGGAATTTAGGTGCTAATTGCTAAGACGAATGTCTTAATATTTCGCTATCCCACGTCCTCCACGTAGTCTCAAGTGCATTGATGACGTTGGCTCCCTCCACCAAGCGTCTCTAACCGACATTAAGACCCTCATTGGTGACAGCAATAAATTGGTCGTGGGGCAGTTGACCCATGCGATAAACGACTCCCTCAACTCACTCACACATCTGAACGACTCCATCCGCTTGAACCCCGACAGGTGCCTACAGTCGACTTCCAAACGGCCGCCCGTTCCGCATAATAACCCCCTTTATGAGAACATTCTCTCTAGACTTAACTGCCTTTCTGAAGGACTTGCCCTGCTGCGCTCCTCGTAGAGAGAAAAGTCGCTAGAAAAAAAATTCTTACTCTAATAATTGTTGTCTTGAGTGTTGCTGTTTTTTTTTTCTTCAGTTTTCCTTCCCTCAACCGAGGAAGCACGGCGCCGGACATACAACACTGGTGGCAGCGGTGGGATGATCCAACCAAAGGATCACATGAAGAAATAAAAACAAAATAAGAAAAAAATAAATAAAACCTAAATGGATTAATATCTGAGGACTCGCTAAAAGGATTAACATCTGAGGATTCACTAAAAAACCATAGAAAAAGTAGAACCAATAAACGAATTAAAAATTATGAAAGTCAAAGAAGAAAATCAATAAGTCAAATTCAACTGATATAAAAATACGAGAAACTAAAAGAAATCAATTAAAATGTAAAAGGAGACAAATTAAATTGACGTCAACCCCAGTAAACAATTGATATGAAATAAAACACAAGAGAAATAACCAAATAAGAAGAAGAAAAAAAAAAGTAAACATAAAAAAAAAAAAAAAAAAAAAAAAAAAAAAAAAAAAAAAAAAAAGGAAAGCAGCCAAGACCAGGATAAGCAAATCAACTTTAGGACGTGAAGTCTGCCTGGCGGAAAAGAAAAAAAAAAAAAATTTTTTTTTAAGAAAAAAAAAACACAAAGGAAACAACTAAGGAAAACTGAAGAAAAAAAAAACAGCTCAAGACAACAATTATTAGAGTAAGAATTTTTTTTCTAGCGACTTTTCTCTCTACTTTTTAGGAATATTTGAATATTTTCAACTTGGGAGCTCTCCTTATCCCAATAGAATATTTTTTGGATAGAAATTTCTATCTATATTCTTTGAAAATTCTCATTTCAGTATTTCGACGACATTTCCGTTTTTTTTCTTTCTTTCTCGTCGAATTTTCTTTCTTTGCAGCTTTGGGACCAATTTATTTTTCTTTCCTATATATATATATATATATTGAATAACAAAAAGAAAGGCCAATTTTTCCATAACCATATTTTTAAGTTAACCATATTTTTAAGAATTGATAACGAATTTTCGCCTTTTATTTTAAACTTTCACTATTACGAGTCCATATTACACGAGACAGGCGGCTAGGCAGGGGGAAGAACAAATCCACTATCAACCGATACACATTAAACCCCCTGAAATGGCTCTTTCTGTCGGAATTTCTGATGTTTTCAGAATCGTCCCTACCTTCGATGGGAAACCGTGCGACTTAGGTAAATTTATTTCCGGGGGAGACGTTTTATTTAGATCCATAAAGAAGGCAGACCCGGATATATACGAGACATTTTTAGAGCTAGTCAAAAATAGACTAGAGGGTCATGCTTACGATCTGATTAGGTATAGCCAAATCGCTAAGTGGGAGGATTTAAAAGAAAAATTAGAATCGGAATATAAAGAGGAGCAATCTCGGTCGACGGCACACAAGGAGTTGATTTCTCTGAAACAACGCTACAGAGAAACCGTCCGGGAATACGGCGATAGAGTCGCGAATGCTCTAAGGACTCTAAACTCTGCCACGTGTGAAATAACAGCAGACGCGGTGGTTAGGGAATACTTAATAGAAGAAAACATAAAATTGGCCGTACAAACATTTGAGGATGGACTAAACAACGAACAGCTAAAGATACTAGCTAAAGTCCATGGGGGAAACAATTTAAAACAGTCGATTGCACATGTAGTGTCACATGCGGCTCGCATGGACAACTCTCCCAGGTCATATCAATATAACGAAAAACCTACATTCAATCGTATAGTCTGCCAAACCTGTGGTAAGTCAGGGCATACACAGGACACATGTTATTGGAACATGCAGTCCAACAATTTTCCGAATAGACAACCCATAAAAAGGGAATATAACATTTTATGCAATTTCTGTGGTCGGAATAATCACACAGAGAATGAGTGTAGATACAAGATATCTAGGAATGGAGCGTCTTCAACAAATTACCAACAAGGTACCACAACGCGTAACCCATTCCGAAACAATCCTACAAACTCTGAAAATCGTTTTGGTGAAAATTCTAGGACCACCAATAGACAAAACGATCGGCAAAATGTTCACTTTTCTCGGGTGCAAGAGTCGGAAAACGAGGCATGACGCCAACCAAAATTTATGGAAGACAAACAAAATTTTTCTATTTACAGCATTAGATCTTCGGAAATAGATAACGACAAATTTAATGAAACTCCTACCCAAATTTACCTTGAGCCAGCTTATGATTATCCTAACCATATGAATACAAATATAAAAGAAGTTAAACCAAACCCTAATATAATGACTCCGATTCAGACTGCAATTCTGGAAAATAATTCAGCAACACAGACTGAAAATTCGAAATTTTCAGCAGTATTAAAGACTGAAATCCCTAATATCTCGGCTATCCCTATTGACAACGCAGACACTTCAGCAACCAAGACTGAAAACTCAGCAGTATTAAAGACTGAAAATTTGGATCTTGCAGAAAATAGACAAACAAAATTCCCTAATATTCCGGCTATCCCAATAGAGAACCCCGACACTTCAGCAACAAAGACTGAAAATTCAGCAGTGTTAAAGACTGAAGACCCAAAAATTGCAATAAAAATCGAAACCCAAGTCAGTTCAGCAGCTAATACTGATGAACAAATCTTTTCTGCAACAAAGACTGAAGGATTGAATGTTTCCACAGCAGATATAACTGAAGAAATAGTTCAAACAGCAAATAGGACTGGGAACCAAGATGTTCTAACAGCTAATAAGTCTGAAGAACTATACGAATCAGTAAATGAGACTGAGAAACTAAACGATCCATCAGCAGTGAGTAAGACTGAAAAGGTAGACGTTCCGACAGCAGTTAAAGCTATGGACAATGACAACACTAAGCCGAAAACAATAAATATTTTAAACAACGAAAACAAACACAAACACTTACTCAAACACGATATAATAAATAATGAAAATAATAATTTATCTAAAATAGGTACGGAAAAGGAAAACCATATAAGGACATTACAAATTTTTGTTTTCTACAATAAACATTTATTCAAACACAAAATACAAAAAAATAAAAAGTTACACAGTCATTTAGGACAGTTGAAATCATTTCTTAAGAAGATTTTTGGTATTATGCATTTCTATACAATCATCATAGTAATAGGCCCAAAAAGGTTTTGGAAAATTTTCCATAAATTTAAGGAAAAGATAAACACATAACAAATGGCCTTTGTTTTATTATTCAATATATATGAAATAATCTAACAATTGTAGGAAATGACGAAAAAAAAAAAAAAAAAAGTTAATGAGGGGGACGAAAGAAAAAAAATTTTGGAATTAATATATATTCGAACGGAAAAGGAAAGAAAGAAATTTTTTATTGGTAATATATATATTAGAGATTTTGGAATTAATATATATACGGAAATGAGAATTTTGAAACAATAATATTAATATTATATAATTAAATAAGTAATAATGATTTTTGGATAAGAAAAGAAAAGGTTCCAAGGAGAAATATTTAAATTTAGTTAATATATAATGTAAATAGACTATTTTGGACTATTTTTCTAGTGTTAAGAACTTTTTGATTATTGGAAAAATTTAGTTAATATATAATGTAAATAGATTAATTTTTTAGTATTAAGAACTTTTTGATTATTGTAACCTTTGATGAAAGATTAATTTTGAAAACCATTGTAATGTAATTGAACGAAAATCCAAGCCTTTAATTAATCTTACTCTAACCTATAGTTACTAGAAAATTATTCTCTTCAAGGATAATTTTCTTTCTCGAAGAAGGGTGGGATGTTGTATTCCAGAATACTACCCTTTATTAAATTTAACACTGAATCTCCTTACACATCCTTAAAAACTTCACTTAACATATATTACATTCTCACTTAATACATACCATTCATAAACATTCACAATATTGCCAGTTACAGCACACTTAATAACCTGCACCTTTTTATTTATTCAAAACATAGCAACTTGGATTTTCGTCCAAATTGATTCATGTGAAAAGTCACACAAGAAAAAAATAGAAATAGAAAAATTTCAGTTCCGAACGAGTTGAGTATCAGAGAGAGAATAGTTTTTTCAGTTTGAGATTGTAAGTTGAATTGTGAGTTCGGAAAAAAGTGAAAATAAAATGAAACCAGATGAAAATAAGGAAAAGAGTTAAATTTTAAACATTTTAATTAAAACTTTCATATGTAGACAAATTTAAATAAAACCAGAAAAAAAGTTAATATGCAGTGAAAATTGGATCTAGTTATCACTAATTCAGTGCGTTGCAACCGGTTTTGTCGGAGTGGTATACAAGAAAGGAGAAAAAAATTGGTTAATTAAATTTCGCCAATCTATAAAAGGACTGGTGAATATAGAAAATATTAATAAATCTTCGCTGGGAGAAGAATCGAAAAAAATAAAAGGTCCCCGCTCTTCCCTCAACCGAGGAAGCACGGCGCCGGACATACAACACATCCTCTCTAAACCCCCCTACCGTCCCCGAACCCGACCCCCTCCAGTCACTATCACTCTGTACTCCTCTCCTCGTCCGCCCGTAATATAGCCCCCCGTAAAAATAATAGCAAACCTGCTCGCCCCACACCACCCTCGGCCCAGGTCTCCAATTCCATCCCCCTTTTCGACCTCAAAACAGGCGCGAAATATTCTAACTTCCATAGGTCACACATTCTTAATCCTCCCTCCTCCCATCACTCACATACTGGTCCTAACACGAGGCCGCCTCTTGCCCCACTCCTTCCCGCACCTAGTCCTTGCCTGCGCCCATCTTGCGCCCCCCCCCTCCCGTTCTCCCGCCCCCTCCTAGACCATTAATCGACCCAGTTTTACCATCATCTGTTAAACTCACTCAGCAAACCATTAATTCTTCGGACAACCGCTATGCCCTATCTAAATTTAGAAACAAAGTGATCTATGAGAATGTACACCTCTATCTTGCTTTCCTCCACGATAAAGCCGACTCTGTCTGTTACGATGGTATTACGAAAACCAGCGTAATGGCCTCCATCCAGCAGGAAGGTCTACCTACTGACGTCCCTAGCCTTCGCAGCCTATTCATCAACTTCCATAACAATCTCGATATGCCCTCAAATAAGGTGCTAAGTGATCTCTCAGCATTTCGCCAGTATATTGACAACAAAATTACCTTTCCCAATAATCAATATTACTTTTGACCCTTTTCAGCCACCCTTTGGTCCCTCTAATCATTTCAATACTCTCCCCATAACCGTCTACTATCAGAATGTTAGGGGTCTCCGCTCCAAAACACATTCGACTCTGGAAAAGGCACACTCCCTCCCCTTCGACATATACGCTCTGACGGAGACCAACCTTATCCCTAGTATCAGTAGTCGTGAACTATTCCCTCCCTCCTTCAACGTTTTTCGCGATGACGACGCCCATCGAGAAGGTCCCTACTCCCCATGCCGTGGAGTGCTGCTCGCCACTCATAACAGACTCACTTCATCTCTAATTGCCATTTCTTCTTCTCCGGATCTCGACTACGTGGCTATTAAAATTGACAAGCGCGCTAAGTCTCTATTTATTATCTGTTTTTATATTCCTCCCTCTCGACCCACCGCGTCATACGAACTCGCAATAGAAGCGGTAGATAACCTTACAGTGTTAAGCACCGCAATAGACGATATCGTCGTTCTTGGCGACTTTAACCTGCCCCACCTACAATGGACATCAGCTGACGAACTAGCCTTCTACGTCTCTAACCCCACTAGTTCTAATGAACGTATTTTTATTAACGGGCTCTCCGACTCAGGCCTCCATCAAATTAGCAATGTCCCAAATCATATGGCGAGACAGCTGGACCTCGTGTTCACAACCGACCCTCTCATATCCTCAGTTGCCCCTAGCCCACACGCCCTCTCTACCATCGATAATTATCACCCCCACTGCTCTTATCCTTATATCTCGACCATGAAACCCAGCCCTCTCTACCTCCTGACTGCTTTTCTTACAATTTCCATAAGGCTAATTTCCGCCTCCTAAATGAACATCTTAGCAAAACAGCGTTTCGCTTTGATCATTTGGGTGTGGAAGAAGCCAGAGCCACTCTCTATAAGGAGATTTACTATGCCCTCGCCCTATATGTCCCCTATTCTCGCCGCAGGTCATCGGTTTCTTCGCCGCCATGGTACAACCGCAATCTCCGCAATCTTCGGAGCAAAAGGAATAACTTATGGAACATTTTCCTCAAAATGCGATCCATTGAAAACTGCTCCAACTATCTCGGGGCCTTTTATAAATTTTATGAACTCTACAACTTCCTCTATTCCAAATACCTTATTAAAACACAATCCAATTTGATTAGCGATCCCAAATCCTTTTTCCACTTTATAAATTATAAACGTAAATCCGACGTCTATCCTAACTCCCTCTCTTATGGCACGACTATGTCAAACGACACCCTAACTATTGCCAACCTGTTCGCGTCGTTTTTCAATAAATCATTCACGGACATCTCCTTCGAACCCATTCCGTCGTATTTCAATGACTTGCCCAAATTCTCCCTTGGTCCTTTCTCTCCTCAACTTATTCAGCGTCGCGTAGTTGAGGAGAAACAAAACTTACTCAAAGACGAGTTCAGCCCCGGACCTGATGGACTTCCGTCTGTATTCTTAAAGAACTGTTCCACTTCTTTTTCTCTCCCGATATCAAAGATTTTCAACCTATCTCTATCTCAAGGGACCTTCCCTAGTATATGGAAATCCTCCTATGTCACCCCCATACATAAAAAGGGACCTAAAAATGATATCAGCAACTACCGACCCATCGCCAAACTATCTCATATCCCCAAACTGTTCGAAGGGCTTCTTTATAATGCGTTATCTTTTAGTTGTAAATCCATCATCTCACCCAACCAGCATGGTTTCCTTTCGGGTAGGTCGACCACAACCAATCTGATCGAGTTCTCATCCCATACTCTCCGTGCCCTAGAGAATGGCAATGAAGTTGATGTTATCACCACCGATTTCAGCAAGGCATTTGACAAAATCTCCCATAATCTCATCCTTTTCAAGCTGTCCTCCCTAGGCTTCGAACCCCTATTGATCAAATGGTTATCTTCTTATCTGAAAGACCGATCCTACCGTGTCAAATTTAGATCCTCCCTTTCCGATCCTTTTTTTCCCACCTCTGGGGTTCCGCAAGGAAGTCATCTAGGCCCCCTCCTTTTTATCCTAACCATCAATGATGTCGACTCTGTTATTAAACACTCATCCATATCCCTCTATGCGGACGACGCCAAACTCTACAAAACAATCATCTCTCCCCTCGACTCCTCACTCCTCCAACAGGACCTCGACAGCTTCTCAACCTGGTGCCGTAATAACTGCCTTGATCTCAATGTTGCCAAATGTCACTCCATTACATTCTCCCACAAACGTCCACCCCCACCTCCTCGCCCCTACTTCCTGCTTAACCAGCAGATCTCATACGTATCCTCAATACGTGACCTCGGAATCTTATTTGACAGGGAGCTCACCTTCATCCCACATATCGACGATATCATTCTTAAGGCCAACTCCGCCCTAGGGTTTGTGAAACGCTGGTCTAAGGAATTCTCTAATGCTTACGTTTCCCGTTCCCTCTACATTGCCTTCGTCCGCCCCCTTCTTGAATACGCCAGTCAGGTCTGGTCTCCACATTGCTCGTCCCATATCCGCAGAATCAAGAGCGTGCAAGGTCGGTGTCTTTGTTTTGCCCTCCGTGGACTGAACTGGGAGAATCCTCGGATTCTTCCCCCATACACAAGCCGGCTCCATTTGATCAACCTCAGTACACTTGAGGAACGCAGAACTCTTGCCGATATCCTCTTCATCCACCGTCTCCTCTCCGGCACAATCAACTGCCCTAGCTTGCTTTTCGCCATCGCACTCAACACCAACCCCCGCAACCAACGAAACCCTCTTCTCTTCTATCTGCCCTCCCACCACACTTCTACACTTTTACTACCCGTATACATTCCTATCACCCCGCCCCTTTATCCTACTACCCGGTCTTCGCCACCCCATCACGTGCACAGCCACCTTCCCACCTTTTTATCTTCCTACTTATTCGAAAGTAATTTTTGTAATCCTAGTTCTTAAGTTAGTTCGTAAGTTTTTTTTTAATTTTAATTTTTTTTTTTTCTCAAACGCTTGTACTAAGTGTAATAAACGAGGGTTCTGCTCTCACTAAACTAAACTAAAACTATTAGCTACCCGCGGAGATATTCGTTGTTCGGTTTGTTTACCGAAGAACGCGTTTAATGCGTGCAATGCATTGATGCCTTGAATGGGTGCGTTGGCTTGGATGCGTTAAATTGGCGCGTCGAATTGGATGCGTTGGATTGGATGCCTTGCATGGATGCGTTGAATTCAATATTAGAGACTTTTGAACGTTTAGTTCGATTGATTTTTAGTATTGAATTCAATGTTGGTGTATGTAATGTTACCTTTTGTTTCAGGTGGGAGTAAGGACTTTTGGGACACGTGACTGTGGGCACGTGTAACGGATAAAGGTGAGTATGATCCTTGGCGGAAGGGGCATCTCAACCTATAGTGGGTTGTGTGGTTCGTAGAACCGCCACAGGTCCATATCCGAGGCTTGTTAAATTTGCCATAATAATTCGTTTTTAATGGCATGGTTATTACCCTTGCGCCAACTTTTCTCCGGATATATATATATAATTTTTATTTTATTTTTAATGACTCCGGTACAGACAGGTTGATGGCAGTTTGTTGATGAGTTATGGAGATTATAATTATTATTTAGCTGCATGAAGATATGAAAAACAGTTATTTATTATTGCATAAGCTTTACTCAGAAAAAAAAGAAAGAATTCTTGATATGATGAAGTAGCCAGACATAATATTGAAAGTACACCGTTGATCACGCAACATTTTTACCGGTAGTTAGTTTTCTTGGGGACAACCTAGACTAGTATTATATACATTATTAGTTTTCTTTCCTGCTTGAATTAATTGTAACAATATTATTCAAATGAAAAAATTGCGTGGAACATATTGCGGCCTCGCATTAAGGTGTGTCGCGTAATGTAGATCGACCTCGGTGTGATCGAATACTCCTTTCACTTTGAGAATGAGTTTGGTCAAACTCTAAAAGGTAATTAAACACCACATGAACAGCCGCCGCTTGCTTTAGACCTTGAATGATTTTTAGAGAGTGACCTCTCTCCTTTACTTTTGCTCGCCTGAGCTTTGAGGAAGTATATTTCCTCATTTGTTTCTTTCTTTTTTTTTTTGTTCTACCTCAATTATGTGAAATGGTCCCGTGAAGTATTAAGCCAAAGGCGTACAAGATTCCATTTCATCATTTAAGTTAATCGAATTGTTGTACAAGTGCTTTAATTGTTTGTTGTTCAACTAATTTTCCGTGAAACGGGTCTAATAAAGAAGTTGAGTAAGGGAGTGAATTGCGCATAGCGAATCAGCCTGCTTGACATTAGGCTTTCAATATGATCTTTTTTTTCAAAAGGGGGTAGACGGAATATTGAGAGGCGATATATCAGTAGATGCCACGAACCGGCGAATAACATACAGTTTTCTTAATTTTTTTTTATAGAAATAGGCAAGCGAGATATGTCAACTTTAGTAGATGTATACATGATGTTTGTTCTGAATATTTTTTTAGGGCAATATGGAATGACACGTGCGTCGATGACGCTGGTGGGTTTTCGGTCACATTCTATTCGCCAATATTAAACAACTTGTAATTTTATAGTGAGGTTATTTATAATACAACATTGACAATATCCACCTAATAATAGATGTGCAAAGAGAAACCCGGCTCTGAAGTTGGTGGCATTTAAAGCATACTTGAACGCATTCAATTCGCTCAACATTTTGGATATATGTAGCTTAGTCATTGCTGTTTTTATGACTAAGTTTTAGTCATCATTTACAAGCTCTCATTCCGTGTGCATCAGTTGTATAAGAGATGGATGTCGATAAGCAACATTTACGCTGTTGCATTCTATTCTATGAAAAAGAAATGCTGCTCAGGGTATGGCATTGTTTAATTCGACTTCGGGTGAACATTCTGTGCGTCATTCAATAGAAAAAAAAAACGGATTGCAACATTTCGTGAAAGAAATTTTAGTCTTGAGAATCAACATGACTCAATAAACAAACACGATTTAACCATCCCAGACTTCTTTCTTTGGGGCTACTTGAAGTCGTGGGTTTATGCCAACAAGCCTCAGACAATCGCAGCCCTTAAGGAGAATATTCGACAGGAATGCGAACAGTTATCACCGGAAATCTTGCGGAAGGTCATGGAAAATGCGATGAAACGGGTACAAATGTGTATGGACACTGGCGGCAGCCACTTGACGGATATCATCTTTTCCACTTAACAGAAACAATTGTAAAGGTCCAAATAAAGATTTCCGTCACCCAAAATTATTTTGTTTTTGTTTATTATTATTATTTTTATATTGTTATAGAAAAATGTATATTATTAGGAAAAACGTAATTCAAAAACAAAATTGGTTAAATAATTGTGCCCCACCCTATATAATTTTTTTCGTTAATTTAAGGGGACAAATAAAAACTCCCAATCTAAATTTAAAACGTTCACATTAAAGGGAACAAATGAAACAGCCAATGCAAATTAAAAAAGTCCTTTTACACTAAGGGGATAAATAGAGCCCCGCATAAAGATTTTTAGTCTTGTACATGGAGGACACATGAGAAACCCCAAAAAATTAATTAAAACCCTTTTAATTTTTTAAATATCAATCAAAAAGGGATATCCCAGAACAAATTTAAACACATATATACATATATTTTAAGAATTTTTATCACATGGTTTTTAATAATTACTCTGGGATCATTTTACATATTCTCGGGCAGAGACTGCCCAATTTTCATGCGTTTACGCTTATCTGCCTGCTGGTTTTTCCGTCTCATCTCTTTAGAATGATTTTCCTTAGGATCACTCCCCCTTATCTGTCTATCAGGATCTTTCGATATTAGGATTGTTCCTCTCGGGGTCAATAAAAATCTTCTCCTACCCTAGCTATTTTCGAAATGTCCTCTATATATATCGACATATTTGGGTTTGAAAGGATTTCTTCGCTTTTCTCTTTAGCATCGCTTCACTTAAGTTCGAAAAATTCTCTTACTATTCGCCCTTGTTACACTTGTATTTGGGAGGATGAATTTACCGAGGGAATATTTCACCCAAAATAATATACGAATCGAGTATTTAAAACGCGCGAAGTTATTACGTAACCAATAATGAAGGTTATTATCGGATTAAATGATATTTTGGATTTCGTGCCGGTGTTCAACGGTAACCCGGACGAATTAGATGATTTTATTTCTTGCGGGGATATTGTTTTCTCACAGGCACGGGACGACAACCAGCACGCTTTCTTCCTAAGTGTGGTGAAAACCAGACTACAGGGGCCAGCATACGATCACATCCGACACAAGGTCATTTCAAACTGGAATGATCTTGCTTCGGAATTGAAGGGAGAATTTAAAATTCCCACCTCTACGTCAGCGGCACAAAACAGTCTGGTGACAGTCAAGCAAGATAACATAGCAAGGTAGATGTGAAGGAGTTTGACAACAGACTCACACACCTCCTGCATCTGCTGAACAGGGCCACATTTGAAAGCACTGTCGCGGGCTCGCGGGGTGAGGGTGTATCTCCTAGAGAAAAATAAGAAACTTCCCCTACACACCTTTGAAGATGGTCTTAGGAATCCTAGTCTAAGCCTCTTAGTTAATGCACGAGGTACCCCAGGTCTTAGAGCAGCAATCAATTATGCTATCGAGTAGGCCCCACGACTAGGCAATGACTACTACTACTACTTATTGGCCTGTAGGAACCCGGAAGTTCATGACCTCAGCGACTCGGCTCCGCCAGCGTTCCCTGTCCTGTGCGCTCTCCTTCCACGGTTGACCATCTGATCCGATCTCCTCGAGGTCAAATCTAACATTGTCATCCCATCTTCGTCGCGGCCGTTCTGCCGGTCTCTTTCCCGTTGGTCTACCGTCAAGAATTCTATGCACGGTCCTATCGTTGCCCATTCGCGCTACGTGTCCGGCCCATCTTAATCTTCGCGACTTGATTACTCTCACTATTGGAGGTTTGCGGTATAGCTCTTCCAATTCGTGGTTGTAGAGTTTCCTCCATTGTCCTGCCTCCTCGTCATATTTACCGCCAAATATACCCCTTATAACTTTATTCTCGAATACGCGGAATTTGTTCCCTTCCCGTTTTGTGAGAGCCCATGTTTCGCATCCGTATAGAGCAATCGGCATAATTATGGTTCTATAGACACGCAGCTTTATATTACGTGATAGTAGTTTGGATTTCAACAGTTTACTGGCTGCATCCCAACTAGCGTTTTCGCAGTGTACTCTTTTGTTAATTTCCTTCGACGTTTCATTTCTGGTCGTCAGTATCGTTCCCAGATATTTAAATTCTTTGACGTTTTCAAATATCTTGCCCCTGACGTTTATATGTGTTCTCTGAGGTCCACCTGCTCCCGCCGTAATCATGTATTTTGTTTTGTCTTCGTTTATTTCTAGGCCCACCTCTTCTGCCGCTTGCATGATGATTTCACAGTTTTTATCTACAGTTTCACAGTTTTATTCTTCAGTTTCGCCCAGAACGGCGATGTCATCCGCATACGCGAGCACTTGTGTGACCCCGTTCAGGGATGATCCGGCCGCGTTGTCGTCTTGAACCTTTCTGATAACATACTCGAGGACAAGGTTAAAAAAGCATGGTGAGAGCCCCCCCCCCCGCCCCCCACCCCCTGTTTTAGTCCGTCCCGGATTTCAAATGGTTCTGAGAGGTGGTTTTCTATTCTAACTCGCCCTTTGTTTTCGTTCATGCAAATTTGAATGAGGGCGGCATATTTTTTCGGGATCCCCAGCTCAACCACAATATGGTAGAGTCTTTGCCTTGCGACTGTGTCGTAGGCTTTTTTGAAGTCAACGAACAGTTGGTGAACCGTCTCTCCGTATTCCCACTTCTTTTCCAGCAGTTGACTTATTGTGAACATCTGATCGCTTGTTGACCGGTTCCGACGGTATCCGCATTGGTAGTCTCCCAATATTTCTTCTGCGTATGGTGTGATTCTTGCCAGTATGGCATTTGTTAATATTTTGTATGTGGTTGGGAGCAATAATATTCCTCTGTCATTTTCGCACTCAGATCTGTCGCCTTTTTTGAAAATATTGAGGCTTTCCATTCTTCCGGAATGACTTCCTTGTCCGATATTGTTTTAACCAGTTAGTGTATCTTTCGAGCGGTTGCCTCTCCTCCATGCTTCACAAGCTCTGCCGGTATGCAATCGACTCCGGGAGCCGTGTTGTTTTTCAATCGATTTATCGCGTCTACAACTTCGTCGAAAGAGGGCTCTGTGATCTGAGGCTCGGCTGCATGTACGTCTGGTGCGTTTATTTGTGGTTGATGGGTGCGCACATTCAGCATGTTTTCAAAGTACTGCTTCCACCTTGTCACGATATTTTGTTGTTTCTGTCACCAGACAACCATTTGTGTCTCGAATTATTTTGGCTCTCCTTCGGTAGCCATTTGCAATTGAATTTATGCCGGCATACATACCTCTGCTGTTCTTTGCTCTGGCATTTTCTATGATTTTTTCGTTCCGAGTCTTCTCCCATTTGCGGTTTTTGCGTTTGAAAAGTCTCGTTGTCTCTTTCCGAATCGTCGCGTATCTTTCTGCGTTGGCTTTATTATATCTTTCTAAGTGGATCACTCTGAGGCGAGTACGTTGTTCGATCTTCGCCCTACACAGAACCGAATGGCACCCCCCCCCCCTCCTTCAAGAATATACCTGATCTTATCCCTTACTACCCTTAATCAAAACGAGAAGTCCCACATCCACATACATCAAAATTGTAAATATTATTTTTAAGTCAACAAATTGTCACTACCATTCCAATATCAAATATTGTAAATTGTAAATAAGTTAGATTAAGTTATGTTAAGTAATTTTAAGTAGGCTAAGTTAAAATAAACAGAGTTCCTGGTTTGTTTTCTGATCTTTGCCAGGAAAACCAAAATTACCAATATATCTAAATCCCATTAAATCCTAAGCACATAAAAAGAAAACTGTTTGGAAAATGTTAACAAATAACATGTAAACAATTATTATATTACCAATCTATTATAAGTTAACTGTATTACTTATTGTAACTTTTAATTTTGGGTCTAATAAATGCAGTATATATAAAAAAACAGATTCGATGATCAGTGTCAATTGGCGTCCGATGTGTGAGGACGCCAATAAATCAATAAACTAAGTTTAAAATTATTTGGATGAGTCTCAACTAAATTAGTATTAATAAAGTACAAATAAATAAAATAAAGTATTTGAATTTAATTAAACCTGGCCGATTTCCGGGCCTCTTTTAAGAACGATCGGCCGCTACTCTTCCCTCAGGTCTGAGGAAGCACGGTGGCGACCGCAATGAGCCTTCTCAGGAGCGGTCTATTAAAGAGACCCTCTTCCTTTTAAAGGCAAGGAGACACGCTCTCTGAGAGAAAGGCTACCTACAACCGCCTTACTGTGTCTATATAATTGAAATAAGCTAGATGTTGCGGATTCGACCTTAACACAACCAGCGAATTCGCAATTAAATACCTATGGCACCACCTAAATGAGATATGTGGCATTACCCTAAACAATGTCAGCAATCAGCTGACCTTTGTGAATTAATTCTGTTGGTTGTCACATGACAACCATCTTTCTTTTTTTCTCTTTCTTCGTTAGCCCTTGGCGTAAATAGATGATCCAACGAAATCAAATCCAACGAAATCCACCTGAATCATTTAAATTAAATAAATTAATGTTAATTAATAGACAAGCGAACTCGTTTCTTTATCTGGAGGATTCGTTCTGGACTGGCTGGATCTCACAATTCGGTATTATTTTCCCTTTGTTTCAATTACATTTTCAGTTGTTTTAGAACCAACAGAATCAACATTTATTGGGCACGCCAAGAGGACATTCAAAGACCAGGAGACACCAACGTGTTCCTGACGCGTGTGTTCAGAGTTTGTTTGGCACACACATCCTTTTGGCCAGGAGACACCATCGTGTTCCTGGTCGCGTGTATTGAACGCTTGTTGGATACACTAAAATTTAAGCATTTTGTATTTACCTAGTAAGATAAATATAAGAAAAAGAACATAATGAAAATTTCCGTAAAATGACAAAAAAAGTAACAAAAACTGTCCTTGGAATACATTTCAGCACGATATCTCAATGATTGTGTTTTATTCAAGTACAAAATTGTTATCTCCTCATTGAAGATTCGGATATATATAAAAACACATTTCGATCATTTTATTTTACATTCAAGTTGTAATAATCTCAATTACGCACCCAGAAAGTCAATTACCAGACGCAACTGTAACTTGGTCAAAATATACCTCTAACTGGAGAGAGGCACGGACTTATTGATCTGTATTTATATCAGCACAGTAAGCATAATGATAAAGTGATACTAAATACGCAACCGGATACGGGTACGGAATTCCTTAGTTCATTCCACTATTTCGAACATTGCATGCGGTAAGTTGACGTTTGCAAATTAAATTTACGTATGCACCAATTGCGTTACGGATGGCTTCCGACATAGTTAACAACATTTATAAGAAAATTTATCATTTTCCATCCATCGAACATTACGTTCGTTTTCAGTAACCGGTCTAAATGAAAACAATTGCGAAAGTTTACACCTCCTTTTACTTTTTGTTCAAATACAGTAAACAACTTCACTGTGAGACTTCTACCATTCCTCAGTTTTTTCTGCGTTGATTTAAATTTTTCATTTAATGCAGCCAAACGTACTTCTTTCTTCAGTGAATTGATTTCCGATAAATTATCACCACCGAATGCATTTGCATATCCATTCAAAATCTACTGACAGTTCAAAACCCAAACGAATTTACATATCACAATTAATTTGAATATTGCGACTCATAAGCTTGAAATGAATATTTCTGAACACATCTCCGCAATTTGTCAACTAAGGTACCCAAATTGGCCCTTTAATCTTATCACAATGAGACAATGGGCAAAAGTAGTTCATCCTAAAGTGAATCGGTTGGAACGCGACTTCGCATAGTGTAGGGGAGTTTATAAACCAAATTACCCGCCAACAATTTAAAAAAAATTAAGAAAAAACGACAAAACTTTTACGCACAGGTGGGAGTGGTTTCAGTGTATTCGTGTTAGGCTACTAGAAATTCTTGGATGATCGCAGCCCTGCTTTCGCAGTGTGAATCATTAATGATAATGCGAGTGAAGAAATCGCTAAGTGCCACTTTCACTCGACTTTTTTTTCGCTTAACTCCATAAATTTATTAAGGAAGAAAAACATTAGCGAACTACACATCTTTAGGCATTGCAAAAACAAATGAAAAAAAAAACTTTTACTTTCAAACATGCGACATTTAGATTTAGGGTGACAAACGGCGAAAGATAATTGTTGGTGGAAGCCGAAGTTTGGCGGATTCCAAGCATGGTATCTAAACAGTTGTAGAACTTTTTGTGTATAACGAAAAATACATATATGTTTACACATTACACGTAATTGGGCTCGCACGCTGTTGATATATTATTGATCTGTTACCTTCGTCAATTATGACTCAGAGGAAATGCATTCGACATAGATTTACCCCGTTTCGCTTAAAAAACGAAAAACCTGCTGCCCGCGGCGAGGTATGGCATTTGGTGTGGTTTCTTTGCATAGTACTCTTTGAAGTCTCGCATGGAGATACAGGGCGCCTATAGTGGGTAATACAAATATTGCAGTAATCAGTTAACGGCCGAAGTAATTGCACATTTAGCGTTTCAGCTGCTGAAGTAGTGACTACGGCATTAGTATTAGTTTATTTGCGAAACCTCAACTGAATGAATGTAGCAAGATATGCATGTGACACAAATAGTTGCATTGCACATGTGTTTTCAGAACAAAATGCAACAATTCAAAAATAAGCAGAAAATAACACAATTTCACATCTCGACGATATAGATAAACTCCCCCTAAGATAAATTTATACTACGTGAGTCAAGAGAAAGTATACACCTGCAAATTGATATCGAGTAGGTCAAGGGTAAGCTTAGGAGCGGAATTCCAAGCATGTGAAGAATATTCGAACGTAGATTTAATCTGATTTTTGTAGAGGTAATGAAGTTGTGCCAAACTAAAATATCTTTTAGCTCTGAAGAGATAACTCAATTTCTTTGAGACAGACTTCACGATATTCGACTACAAATACATTGACTACAGCATCGTTCCGATTTATGCTTGCCCGATATTATTGATGACCTAGACATTTATCATACTGTGACAATTGGTTTTTTTTCTGGTAAATGTCGCATTTTCTTCGCTTTGAAATCAACAAGATTGGTTTACGCCATTTTAGGGTTCTGTGCCCATTTTATGGTTTTGTCCCATTAAGTCAGATATGGAGTCAAGCTGGTTGCATGGGCTGGTACGACGTTAACCCTTATGTCAAGGACCAACTTTACCGACAGTAATCATTTCGTCGCAATTTCACGATTGCTCGGCCAAGTAGACGAATTTCGGTGCCATGTCTTAGATCATCTCCATTCAAACGTTTCTGAAAGATAATTACGAAATTTCAATGAAAAAAAAGTTTTTTTTTTTACTTTCAAATTGACATTTTAAAAAATCGAAATGGGTACCTGGGTACCCGGTCATTGACATAAGGGTTAAGCGTCAAACGTCCATTCGTTCGCAAATGAAGGAATTAGTGTACTATTGTCGGCAAAAAGGCAGGCTTCTCTGGGACTGGAGCTGACTAGCAGCTGCTACGAGCTGTCTTCCTTGGTCTGGAACCAACTATAGTCAATGAAGTACGTACCGGAACTTACCGTCAACTGTTTCATCCTGAACAATCGATCACTGGTAAGGAGGATGCCGCCAACAGTTATCCTCCTGGTCATTATACAATTTGATAGGAAATAGTCAATTTGGTATTGGACAGAATTCGTAAACTGTACGCTCAATGCACTGGACTCCAAGGATTCTTGATCGTTCACTCATTTGATGATGGTACTGGTTCCGGATTTACATCACTCTTCAAATTTTTTTTTTTTTTTTGAACTACCCTTAACTGCCAGAGCACAGTGCAAGCGGATGGAGAGGAAGCGGATAAGGAAAGGAGGTGTCGATGTACAGTGGTCTTGAAGCCTGGACATTACAACGACGAGGAAACACATGATCAGGTTGAGCATTCCACATTTGTTTGGTATTGGGTGAATACCTCGCCCGTCGTTATGGTAACCAAGGTAAATATGGTAATTGACTTCTTTCTTCTTGAAATTGTATCTGCTGGTGTTGATGATCAAGCCGAATTCTCGGATAGCGTTCGAAAATCAGTTTGAAGCGGAAACTTCATCCGTCCTTTTGTTACATATATTTGGGGGCGTAAAATTAAGGAGAGGAGAGAGTTCGCAGCGCCAGTTGTTATATGAAGTTGTTACATGAAGAGTTAGTTACATATATTGGCAGCGTATGATTAAGAGTTAGTTGTTACATAATGTGGAAGCGATCGTGTTCCAATCCTCCAGTTGTAACATAATAGATGATGCCAAAATATTATGTATTAAACATGAAATGTGATATGTGAAGTGGTGTGTATGTTAATGTTGAATAAAGAAGATGTAGATGGCTGGCTGTGCCCGTTGTAATATTAATAATGCTGTATTAGGAGCTAGTGGTAAAATTAAATGTTACATGTGGTGGTGCACAATAATAGGCTGAAACCCTATTACGAATAGAGGAAGCCAAAAGCAGACAAGACCACGACAAACAAGGGAAGATAACACACCACAGACGGTGTAGGGATCAACACTACAGTTAGATACTTTTGTAGCCAAGCTTCATTCCTCTTCTAAGAATGAAGCTATCACTATTTAAGGGGAGAAGGTATTGTAACGGACCGACCTTGAGTCCAGATCCCCCCAGCATCCACTAATCCCCTTTCGTTAGTTTCCCCTCTTTACCTCTAAACGGAGAACAACTCGCCAAGTAGTTAATTTGCATAAACTACTTTATGCAAATTCTAGTTGGCAGAGAAAATAATAATAATAATAATAAAATAAAACGTCAACGGCAAAAAACAAAAATAATTCATACGACGTTAACTTGGAAGCCGAACAGATTCGAAATACAACAAAACTTCATATAATACCAATTGTTACAAACAAGAAGCGGAAACTTAACGATGAATGGTTAAGAGGACGTAATAGAAGTTGGCTGTGAAGGAATATTTCCAATTAACTATATAGATGTAAAAATACCCTTGAAGAACGAAAGCCGATCAGGGGAGCAGTCAGTCAACGCCCCCTGCACCCCGTCGCAGTTCCAATAGGCCAGCTGAATCAACAGCAACAGCGTCCGCTCCACGGACGCTCAAGATAATCCCAAGTAAGTCGTTTCACTTCTCTAGGTGCTTTAATGTAAGGGAATTGATGAGCGGTTGATAGTGATAAATAGAAGTAGAGTGTTCTCTATTCACCGCAAGTCCGGGGCAATGAAATGCAGCGTGACGGTCCGTTACGTGCAGTTAGCGGTCACCCAAGCTGGCAACCATGGTGAACTTTCTGTTCTTGCTCCTGGAAACACTGGGTTATTCGTTTTAACACACCGCACTTACCCTTGTGCTATGGGAACTTATACCAGGAGTCGCCTCCTCCTGTCCTCGTGTGGGTACGTCTCGGGTGACAGCAATCCAGACGGGAAACCGACGGGATACTTCTTCAATCGAACTGTCTTTCGCAGACTTATTTATTTCACTCTTGGACACAATTGAAAAACATTACTTTAGATTTAAATTCTTTAATGATTATACGTGGAACAAACTCGACATATTTTTAAACAAGTAAATTAAAACTAACAAAAATTGAAAAACAAAAATTAACGCGCTTTGTGCGCACAACAAAAAACGCTTCTTCTTCGAGATCAAAATTCAGATTCTTATTCAGATCCACTCTCTCTCCCTATTCCTCGTTCTTCGTCAACTTTCGGACACAATCTTCGTCATTACTGTGTCTTCGACGAGTGGCAACCCAACAATACAGGTGTGTGCCATTGCTAACATTCGAGTGTAAGTTCACAATGGGATGTGTATCCCAATTAATATTTATACTTGTAATTTTTTATCTCAATAACATTCCTCCAAAGTTTAACTGTGGAGTTTATTATGCAACACTTTGTTTCGATGCTATGAGTATGTCATCTGATGTAATCATAGCAAAAATCGAGTCGCCCTAGACTTTGATAGTGAAAAATTAGAAAAACCATCTGGCGGTAGCGCTTGGTCCTATATTCTATATAAGCTGCTTTTAGAGCGGCTAAATCACCGCCTACTATTGTGCGAAGCAAGTTGTGTCAGCGCCACAACTACAACGATGCAAGAACGGAGAGACATCCCAAAATGGGAATTCTTCTTAACGACAAGGAGCCGTATGTTTCGAATTCGCAAATGGAAATACTGGAGGAATCTAGTACAACCACTTCTGATTGTCACCCACCAGCTGATCACACGTCATTGGAAAAAGGGACGCCACCTAAGCGTCACCAGATTTAAATGGGCCCAACGGTCGCTTGGTAGTCTTCGTCGGTCCTTGCTCGCGTGCACACCGCCAAGTTATCGATAATCGCCTGTTATCTGAAAAAGGGAGCAATATCACAAACACCACCATATAGACAAATTATCATTACTTCCACCTATTTCCCACTGATATAAAACTGATTTAAGAAAATAAAGTTAATATCACAAACATGAATGGTCCTTCGAGCCGGACTTTTGTCGCCGCACAGTGCGCGATAAGTCGAACCAGCGGAACTGTGGAAATGCGAGTGCCCATGGCGCAAGTGTGAACTACCAACGGTGTTCTTATTATTCTTATTCCGAGCGTTCCTGAACTCACATCGCCGTTCAGGCGTCACTCCTTCGGGTGCGTCGTCAACGAAAACGCGCGGCACTTTTACACAAGATTCAACCTTCAAGTGCCCACAATGCCCCAGATTGAAGAACTCATCGCCGCTCAGGTCGCCGCACAGGACAGGATGTCTCGCGCTTTCCTCAACCGCCAGGACAAGGGACAACCAACTCGAATGGGAAGATATCCTTACGTGGCACGAAGAAATCATGCACATGGCGACCCCCGAGCATCAAAAGCAGAGATACTTCGCAGAAGACTTCACCGCCGAGACCGAGGAAGTGTATCTCGGCGAACAGGCAAAGTTCTTCGATGCCCAATTCGTGCTCGACCCATACTTCCCGGCAATAACCACAGCCCAGACCGACGTCATTGTCAATCGCATCCCCGCTAATGAGCTGCCTTCCGTGCAGCTACCGGCGTCCCAAACCAAGCAGCTGAAAAGGACCCTGCCCCCCCCCCCCCCCCCCCAGCCAATCACGACCAAAAAATCCGCCAAATCTGATACCCAACCTCCAGCCCCGTGTCTCGATGCACACAACGCCGGCGGAATCGCGGAGGCAACAGGCTCCACGCACATTCTGCGGGGCCTCACACTACATCTCCGCCTGTGAAGGCTTTCGGTCGCTCACAACTGCCCGGCGGAAGTCCTTTGCGGACAACAGGTGCCTGTGCTACAACTGTTTGGGTCGCTACCAGCTGCGCGACTGCCAACCCAGCAAGTCGTGCCGACAATGCCAGCGAAGACATCACACCTTGCTGCATGTCTGGACAACCACCACGAACAGAGCGTCCTCATCATCTTCGGCAGTGAGCGCAGAACCCTCCTCTCGAATTAAGCCCAATGAAGGGATGTAATCACACACGATCAACACCGCTCCCCAGCAAACGGCTCTGCTCGCAATCGCTCATGTCATCGTCACGTCGAAACTACAACGGAAGGTTGAAGTTCGCGCTGTGGTGGACCCGTGTTCCAGCGCCACCTTCATTTCGGAAGCACTCGCTCAAAGCTTGCACCCCCGACGCCACCACTCGTTCCCACCTACTTTGTCGGAGGTACACACTGCCTTACCGCAAAGACGGAAGCAACAATCATAACAGGCCCCCCCCCCCCCCCCCCCCCCCCCCCCCCCCAGCTCCTAACACTGGACACTGAAGCCCTTCGTCTTGCCGCGTCTCTCGCTGTACGTGCCACCTTCGCAAACAATGGAACGGGTTCTCTCGTTTGCGACGGATCTGGTCCTTGCAGATTCGAACATCGCCTCCGCCGACAAGGTGGACCTCTTCATTGGAGCAGTCCTCTACCACACCTTCATCCTAGAAGGTTCAAGGAAAAGCGAACGCTCCGACCTCATCGCGCAGGCTACCAAATTGGGGTGGGTGGTAACAGGAACAGCACCCACCACGTCATCTAGCTCCGGTGTGACGAGAATTGTCACCAGCCACCACCTGGTCCTTGATCGTGGGTTGTGAACTTACAACTCCAACCCAGATGATCTGCTCGACCGTGCGACTGCAGATCGCATCCCCTCTAAGCGAATCAAAGGCAGGTCTCGTCGGCATCGATTCTAAGTAATCTTGTTTTTGTTTCACATAAATGATTTTTTGGAATCGACGGATAACCGAGTGTTCAGTTCGGGGGATAGTACGCTTATTTCCTCTTTTTCGAGTGATGGACCGATTAGTACATCAACGTCGCACCAGCAGAGTTGTAGTCATATCGACTCTCTGAATCGGGATCTGCACAAGGTCCTGCAGTGTTGAAAGGCCAATCTCGTCGACTTCAATGCGTGAAGACTCGCCCCCGAAGAGCTCCTGGGGCCAGAATGCTGAGCGTATAAAAGAAATGGACACGCCTGAAGAATACTGTCATTACTACTGCCAACTCCATCTTAGGCAGTAGTCGTAGAGATCGGAACGACTGGTTTGATGATGAGTGCAAACTAGCGACTGAACGTAAGAATGCCGCATACCGGGCAATGCAGCAGTCTCATAAGACGCGGGTACGCGAGGAGAAATACAAAGAGCTCGGAAGATCTGAAGAAAGGCTTCACAGACAAAAGAAAAGTGTCTGGGAAGAAAACCTTGTCTGTCAAATAGAGAAAAGTAGAGAGCGAGGTCCGCACTAGGTGCGGAAGTAGTACCAAATAATCCGCAGTATGACGCGCTTCACACCACGTTCCACTTACTGCAAGGATAAAACGGGTAATCTGATCGCCGATCTTGAAGGCATTCTGGAGCGATGAGAAGTGCACTTCAAAAAATTGCTAAATGGTCAGCTCACATAAGAATTGGAGGCTCCACCAATGCAAGATCAAGACCAAACGCTGCCGCCACCAAGCATTGAGGAAACATTAAAACCCATAAGACAGCTCAAATCAAATAAAACCCCCGGAGCTGATGGCATACCAGCTGAGCTGATCAAACAAGGAGGGACAGCGTTATATCATGGAATTCATGAGATCGTGCTGCACGTATGGGAGCAAGAGGAGATGCCGGAAGATTGGCGTCGTGGTGTAATTGGCCCTATACATAAGAAGGGAGATATCACAGTGTGCAGCAACTATAGGGGTATAACATTGCTGAGTACCGCCTATAAAATACTCTCCACTATCCTACAAGATCGGATAGTCCCATACGCTAAAGCCATCATTGGTCAATATGTTACGGACCTCGCGTCCATGTCCTCTCCTAACACCTACTAATCCCTGTTCGCAAATTTCCCCTCTCTACATGTAAAGGGAAAACAAATCGCCAAGTAGCTAATTTGCATAAACTACTTTGTGCAAACTCTACTTTGCAGAGAAATAATAAAAAACGGCGTTGGCGCCGGATAAAAAATAAAACGTCAACGGCAAAAAATAAATCGACAATGACATTCGACGTAAAACTCCGAATAGAACACACGTGCCGAGAGGACGATTCGAACCGGAATAACTTCGACAATATTTAAATATTTGTATATTCAATAAAATAAAACCACAACTGAAGCTGAAATAAAAGCACAACTGAAGCTGAACAGAAAGCACAACTAAAGCTGAACAGGCGAGCATGAATCTCAACGTCCCCTGCAACCTGCCAACAGCAACTACAGCGACCGCTCCACGGTCGATCAAGATCAACCAAGTAAGTTCTCTATACTTACCTAAAACATTATTAAAATAAATTAAAAATTTATAGTACTTATATTACTAACATATTGTTTTCTCTTTACAGGTAGAGAGCGGAAATTTGCGAAAGGGGATTAGTGATTGATCAGATGTTCACCCTTAGGCAGGCTATGGAAAAATGTCTGGAATTTAATATTTCATTATATCATCTATTTATAGACTTTAAGGCCGCCTACGACAGCATAGCCAGGGTAGAACTATATAATGCCATGAGAGAGTCCGGCATTCCAAACAAATTGATACGACTTTGTAGGTTGACCATGACAAACGTAACTAGTCAAGTAAAAATAGTGGGATTGCTGTCCAAACCAATAAACATCTTTAATGGACTTCGACAAGGAGACGGTTTGGCCTGCCTCCTCTTCAACCTGGCGTTGGAGAGAGCAATCTGTGACACTGGCCTTACAACTAGAGGGACTATTATCACCAAGTCCAGCCAGATACTTGCCTACGCAGATGACATCGACATCATCGGCAGAACCGAATCGGCTGTACAAGAATCCTTCACCCAGCTCGAGCAGGCGGCACAAAAACTGCGACTGCACATTAATGAGGGAAAAGCTAAGTACATGGTGGCAACTTCTGCGAAGAGAAGACATGACGTTGGTGAAACTATCAGGGTAGTGGAGCACGAATTTGAAGTAGTGCAATCCTTTAACTACCTTGGGTCAATAGTATCAGCCGATAACAATATGGAAGAAGAAATACGCGAACGACTAATCAAATCCAACAAAGCCTACTATGGTCTATCAAGGCTCTTTAAATGCCGAAATTTATCCAGAACATCCAAACTACTACTGTACAAGACCATGGTCTTACCAGTACTCATGTATGGATCCGAGACCTGGGTGCTCAATAAAAGGCACTCTGAACTCTTCGCTGCGTTTGAGAGGAAGTTCTTAAGGAGAATTGTTGGCCCCGCATGTGAGGGAGGACGATTCCGGAGACGCTACAACCATGAGTTGTACGCGATCTACCTTGAAGCCAATGTTGTAAGAAAAATCAAGCTCGGTAGACTCCGATGGGCGGGACACCTGGCTCGAATGAGCGAATAGGAGCCTGCCCGGAAAGTCCTTTGTGGTAGGATGTATGGAAGGAGACAGCGCGCCAGACCTTATCTGCGATGGAGGGATGGCGTAGACCCGGACGCCCAGAGCCTGGGAGTGCGAAACTGGATGACATCGGCTCGAAATCGGCACCGGTGGAGAGATTTGTTAAATATGATGATGATGATGATAATCTCAGTACTTCCTGTGCACAGTGTTTGTATACATGTCTATTTATTCTATAAACAAGTATTCTTCGGACGACAAAGAGGGTATTATACGGCAGAGTTTTCAGTAAGGCATCAATGGGAATTTGTATCAAAATATTTTGCAGCGACTGACTGTGAATTATAATCGACGATAAAAATTCTTTGTTCTGACAACTAATAGCTGAGCGTATGCATACAATTTTTACGTACTAGCATGTATCTTGGCATTACTCATCACATAAATCCTTACAGTTTATTCTTGACTATAATGGGTGTTTAGCTTAGGAGTTAGAATTTAAAAAATACCTGTTAACAATTTGCGAAAATGCGAAAGTAATCGAAACTAATGTAATATGTAGGAATGAAATAGAGAAGTAAGCATAGGTCCATGGCAGTTTCTATTAATGAAGTGGAATCAAGGGTTTAGTTTAGAAATTATAAAGTTTGAGTCAAGTTTATTAAAAATTAAGTAGGGATGTTTTTTTTTTTTAACTTTAGACCAAGAGGCCAGTTCGTTGGCGAGCAACAGCCAATTATTTGCGAAGCGTAATACAAAGTGTACTGAAGGGAGACTTCATGGAGAATTGAGTGCATATTTAAAATATAAAATTCATTTCTACTCGTATTTCGAGAAAAGTTCTTCTTGCCCTTGTATATACATAGTAATGCCTAAAAACAGTCGCCTGTCGGTATTTTTTAAAGTGAGCGACAATGACATTTCCGATACCACTCTACCCAATGATAATAAATAACCAAAGCAAAAAAAAAATTCAGAGAATAAACAGCTTTGCATAGTAGTATTTAAAACTAAACCAGTGTAAGACAAGTCAGACAAGCACGGAAAAACAACGTCGACAAATATTTAAATGGTCTAAACAGCAACAGTAAATCTACAATAAGCAAATCTAACAACACACCATTCATTTGGCGGACAAAAGCCTTTGCTACTTTTCTAAAATCTAGATTTGACAAAAAGAAAAAAAAAGTCCCCACCTACACAGAGGGAAAGCACAATTCTACTCGAAGCCATGCATATATGGTTTCAAGTTTACCTAAACGTATTTACACTGCATTTCGTGAGTCTTGATATTTGCTCCAGTCCAACATATATTCGATTGCTGTAGACAAAGATTTTTTTGTTAACCACGCGACGAAATCAGAAAGTGAGAAATGTGAGTTTACCTGTAAAGTAGTTCAGTATATACAAAGTAATATAATAGTTCAAACAAACATTTAATTACGAAAAGCTTAACGACATTTATATTGCCTATAAATATGGAATAATTTACACAAGAGTAAATCCATAATCACCACCTATGTAGCTGATATAAGTATTTTTCTAACAAGGGGTATTCAGAATAGTACTGCCGGTAGTGCTCTAACTCCCTTTATATTTGGTAGTTAAACTGTAATTGTTTAAATCAGCAAAGATTTAGATACATTTCTTCATCACTTCACTATTTAAGCAAACAAAATCTGGTTATCAACTGGAACAACAAACCGAACAACAGATGAAAGCATTGACAAAGTAGAAAAAAATCACTTAGGAACACATTTTTGATATGTGAGAGGTTTTCCCATAAAGTGTTATGAATGTGTATCTAGAAACATGAGTCACGATGTAAAACATTGGATATGAGTATATGGGTCAAGTAGGAAGTAGATTATGTCTTCAAAAGATAAACTATGTAAATAACTTTCAAGAGAAGTCATCCATTTTTTCACGTTTACCCGAACTCGACACTTAGTGTCATTTACGACATATCGCCACAAAAAAGAGTTAGAATATAAAGTTTGCAAAAGACTTGTGAACCGAACGTTGATCTTGATGAGAATGAACTGTCGGTGTTATCGACCTTGAAACCGATTATAAGGAACTTGCTATTCTTTAAATAATTCCCACAAGTTACGAAAACCTCAATGACGTGGTAGAGTGTGGGCGAATAGGAGAAATATAAAAAAAGACAGGGAAGACGAGGCTGAGTAGAAATACATCAGTCAGCGTCTCGGTATGTCATATTCATTTCTGACAGCGCAAATCAGGATAATGTTTCCACAAATCGAATGCCAATCGCAGTGTTGTGCGGATTTCACTTGTTTTAAATTTCCTGCACGGTACTAGGTTTTCAGTACATTAATTTGTGATAATCCCAATAAGAAAAACAATCCAAATAAATAAACAGTAAACTAAAGACAATCACACTAAATTATAACTTGGCCAAACTTCACGAAATTATTATTAATTATTGGCCTTTAGGAACCCGGAAGTTCATGACCTCACCGACTCGACTCCACCATTGTTCCCTGTCCTGTGCGCTCTCCTTCCACGTTCGACCATCCGATCCAATCTCCTCGAGGTCAACCTAACATTGTCCTCCCATCTCCGTCGCGGCCGTCCTCTCGGTCTCTTTCCCGTTGGCTTACCGTCAAGAATTCTATGCACGGTCCTATCGTTGCCCATTCGCGCCACGTGTCCGGCCCATCTTAATCTTCGCAACTTGATTACTCTAACTATTGTAGGTTTGCGGTATAGCTCTTCCAATTCGTGGTCCATCGCGCCCGTATATAACAATCGGCATGAATATTGTTCTATAGACACGGAGCTTTATATTACGTGATAGCAGTTTGGATTTCAACAGTTTACTGACTGCGTGCCAACTAGCGTTGCCGGAATGTAGTCTTTTGTTAATTTCCTTCGACATTTCGTTACTGGCCGTCAGTATCGTTCCCAGTTATTTAAATTCTTTAACTTTTTCAAACATCTTGCCTCTGACGTTTATATATGTTCCCTGAGTTCCACCTGCTCTCGCCGTAATCATGTATTTTATTCTGTCTTCATTTATTTCTAGGCCCACTTCTTCTAACGCTTGCATGATGATTTCAGTGTTTCTACTTATAGTTTCTAGATTATCGCGCAGAAAGTCGATGTCATCCGCATATGCGAGCACTTGTGTGACTCCATTCAGGGCTGATCCGGCCATGTTGTCATCTTGTACCTTTCTGATGAGATACTCGAGCACAAGGTTAAAAAGACATAGTGAGATGCCATCGCCCTGTTTTAGTCCGTCCCAGATTTCAAATGGTTCTGACAGGTGGTTTTCTATTCTAAATCGCCCTTTGTTTTCGTTCATGCAGATTTGAATGAGGGCAGCATATTTTTTCGGGATTCCCAGCTCAACTACAATATGGTAGTCTTTGCCTTGAGGCTGAGTCGTAGGCTTTTTTGAAGTCAACGAACAGTTGGTGAACCGTCTCTCCGTATTCCCACTTCACGAAATGTCGATGAAAAATTCTATTTAGTTTTGTAACAAAAGCATATAGTGCTTAACACGAAACTATAGTCGAGAGAGGGACCTGGGCCTCACCCAATCATCATCATCATCATCATCGGCACTACAACCTGGAACCAGTCTTGGCCTTATTTAGCAAGTCCTGAGGCTTGTTCAATTTTCCATAATGATTTGTTTTTTCCGGGCAAGGTCATTAGTCTTGCGCCAGAGGCTCCCCAATAACTCTCTTTAATTATCGTCCCTTCTGGATACTCGCTCGCAGTTTTGCAGTGCAGTTTCGGAAAACGATCTTTCGTTCTACAGCAACTTTCTGTTAGTTCATTTTTCGTACATCTGTTGCGTCTATCTAAACTCTCGAATGATTTCGGTTTATGGTGTGAAAGTGCCGTAATATTCCTCATGGAAAAGCTGTGATCTCAATGTCATACCGTTACTTACAATTACAATTACTTTTACTACTTGACGATATGACCATCACCACTGTCCACGTTGAGTAGCCGAAGCCAACTGGCAATCCACATCGGGGGGAAAAACCCGGCGCAATCGAAATTTCTAGAGAATTCTGTTCCACTCGTTCCCGTAGTTTTCACATGAATGAACCAAAACAGCCGAAAGGTACGGATGAAAGTGCAAAATTTCTGTACAACCCCGTGGATTTTAAAGACCTCCTCCCCGTGATACTACATCATACACGAAAAAAAAAAACTACATTGATTCAAAAGAACCACCTGTTTAAATGGATTGCGTCTCCAAGAATGGCCCTGCACGTGTATGAAACATGGGGTATGTGTAAAGGATTAGTGTGCGCACTTTCGGTCCCTAATTTCCACAAATTAATGTATGCAATTGCTTACAATTCTTTTGTTTTGCATCAGTTGTTGGGTTGGCTGCACAAGACAACACACATATCGAAAGCAAAAGCTGCTAATGTCAATTACGAGGGAAAAAGTCAATGGAAACAGTTGTAGGGTTATATTTTGTTATTTATTGTGTTGCTTATCTCGGTTGGCGGGGCTTCCGGGTCTTTTGGCCTTGTGTCCAAGATGAAAAGAGGAGATTTATTTTTGTTTATTTAATTTATTTATTTAATTTTTATTTTGGCCGTTGCCTCGGCCTCTGGATCCCGACTGATCTCGAAATAAAAAAATAAAAAAAATGGGGTGGCGAGAGGTCGACTTTAGGGAAACAAGGACAAATGTGTCCTTCATCTTGTCTCTGGCTTCTGGTCATCTTGCGATAACCAGAATCACCCACATCCGTGCAGATGTCGGGCTGGGTCTCAAGATATCTGAAAAGAAAGGGAAGGAGGTATCTAATGATAGTGCGGACAGTGTTAGTTCGATTGTTCTCTAACTAGTTGGATGGGGGGATGGTGGGAAAAAAATCATACAAGACCGGTAGGTCTTGAGTGCGGTAGTAAACGCAGATCACGTCTTTGGCGTCTGATAATCTGCGCTTTGGTCGGAGTGTATGTGTGTGTGTTTGTGCTGTCTTGCTGATCTCAAAATAAAAATGTGCCGCCCTTTTATATTCTGTGTCATCGGGTTTTGTCAAATTTTATTTAAAAATTCTAAGAAGCACAAACAAGATTTTATGTGCTTCAATTGGAACAGGATTCCGGGAAGTTGTTAGGAATTTATTTGAGTAAATTCCCGGAAGGAGAAATCATGAAATGCATTTAGAGTTAAGCATTTCATGATGTTAGGATTATTAGGAATTGAATCAATGTACGACAAATGGACTTTGGTTTAATTTTGTCGTGCATTTGATTCAATTGGGGAATATGATTTGGATTATGGGTAAGGTGGTTCAGATTATAGGAAATATTTGGGGATTTGTATGGGAGTAGTGATTTAGGATCACTACACAGTTCAGTATCAGTGGTCTATTTGGCTGCACACACAACACATGTATCGAAAGCAAAAGGCCGCTAATGTAAATTACGAGAGGAAAAGTCAATGGAAACAGTGATGAGGAAAGGCAAAATCAAAGTTGAATGCAGGCTGGTCAAAGGGACCGTTGGGCACGTTTAAATCCGGTGACGAATAGGTGGCGTCCCTTCTTTCGATGACGCATAGTCAGCTGGCGGGTGACAGTCGTCATGTGATAAGCAGAAGTGAGCGTACTAGATTCCTCCAGTACACTAGATTCCTCCAGTACATTCATTTGCGAATCCGCAACAATTAGAGTCAATACGATAGGACACCCAGGTCGTGGCCGCTCACTAGAATTGTGCAGAATCTTGATGCCGTGGGAACTAACCTCATCTGCATTGTGAAATCACCTATGTGTGAGTACGGCGTTAGAATATACTCACAGCTAGACCGGATTGTCGTAAGGGGCGACTGAAGGCCGAGTGGTAGGTCTAACGCTTGTGGCCCGATAAAATACCACCCCATCAAGCTATAGGCTCCGTGAAATGGTCGAATATTCGAGACCAATTAAAGAGAATATTGTTTACTATTATAGAAAAACACCAAATAAAGAATTAGTAAATAAGCGAATGGTATCGCGTTGTTTTGTTTCGGTTTCGTTGCCTTCTTGTTTGCGGAATTGTGGATTTTAGGAGATTGAACTGGGCAAGACTGCAACGCCCGTTCGTCCAGAGCAGAGTCCGGCTCTGGAAGTACAGTCCACTAATTTAAAATCCAATGATCGTTGGACGGTCAGGACTGGATTTACAGTCCACGCGACGAAGAGAGGAAAGGACTGAGACGTCCTTGGAAAAAGCGCCGTCCGCAATTTTCAGTTCTTTTCCTTTCAGCAACACTATGGGTTCATCCAACGATTTAATTTTCGGGGCATATCACCCAAATATGGCGTTTTATGAGAGAGTTCGCCGCAATGGATTTATTCCACCAGAGACATTTCTGTATCTTGATATGATTGGCCTCATTCAGAACGAATTCGGAATACCGTTGGTTTTCCATGTGCGTCGAACGACCGTAGATAAGCGGATAGATTATGGGCAAAAGTCGCACCCACAGAAGAAGAGAGCCTGCGGAACAATAGGGCGATATCTCACAGTGATAAAAGATAAGTTAATAAACGACCCTAAGATTTCTGGTGATTGAATGGCAACTAAAGACCCGTCGGCATTGGCATATTGGTATAATAAGTAACAACTTAAGTCAGGGGTAAGCTTGTATAGATTTAACGTTTCTTAGGTTAGGGTAGTATTAGGTAAGTTTTAAGAATAATATTTAAAAAAATTATGGTAAGTTAGTGAAGTAAATTTAATTAGATGTAAAAGAAAAAAAAATTTTTTTTTTGTTTTTACAAATAATTAATAAAGATACCAACAAGTCAAAAAGAAATAAAGTCGAAAGGCATCAACCCATAACAGTTGGCACCTCAAATTTAGCTTAGAGTGTCCGCAGGGGACCAGTAGGTTAGGATATAATATAAAGAAGCCAAAAATTAAATTTTTTTGTTTAGTAAGGTAAAAATATAAAAAAAGGACAAAATAAAAAAAATTTATATAAAATCAAAAAAAAGGAAGACGTGGAGGACATTTGAATGATGTGCTATTCAAAATATAATTGTCATGAGTTTTGTTTTTATCTTAAATATTTTGTATTTTATTCTATTCTAAGAAACATATCGTCCTTATTGGCACAACCCTTTCCTTTCGCCCATAGTACTTTTTCAAACATAAACTGCGATTTATACGTCAAGTTGAGCGATTTGAGACTTTTTTTAAGCTATGTACACGCTGTTATGCACTATAAATAGCGAAGTTTTCATATGTATGTGCTAGCTGTTGATCCCTAAATTGATTATCATGATATGTCACCGCCTGTCCCGTTTGCTGGAAATGCATACCTTTTTAAATGGTTCAAATAAATGGGCACAAAAACATGCCTTCGAATGTAATTCTTCTTCACTTACGAATATTTCGGGACCCCACAAAGAATCACAGGAAATCATTACTAGAGCAATGTACCACAAAACAATTGTAATGAAAGTAAAACGAACCACTAGTCCCACGAGAGACATCCGCTTTGTGGGAATCTTCAATAACAATAGATTCCACCGGTGCTCCCACTTTCCGTGAATATGACGTATTTGGCTAATTTATGCGTGAACCCAAAGTTAATTGTTGATTAAGCGAAAACGCACGCGAGGAACGTGATTTCATACGACGGTTTCAGTTAATTGCAATACTAATCACCAAAATATGTGCACCCAAAGAGGAAAATTTGCACAAGTATAAAATATAATCGCTGTAGACCCTTACTGACAAAAACGAAATTGGGGAAAGTACGTCACAAGTACACATCTTAATTCTCCATACACGATGGTACAAACCCTAAGGACGTGTTATTAGGAACAAAACTTAGAATAAAGACACCCATTCCTTAGTTTCTAACAGACGGCGTCGCTTGTGAGTCATGCAACTCATTAGAATCCGGTTGTTGACTGAATGAAACGAATTAATTATATTGCATAAACCAAAGGCCATTGTAAATATCGTCTTAATAAATATTTAAAGGGATCCTCAACTTACATAAAGACTGGTTTTGTAAACTCAATAAACAGAGCAAATACTGTTTTGGAAAACAAATGAGAAGTGGTTCTAATTTATCTAAAAAAAAAAAAAAAAAAATAGTGTGAATAAGCCGCCAAACTCGTTTTCCAGCGGGAGTGGAGCATGTAACAAAGCATGGGCTGGTTTGTTGCAATCACGTTTACCGATGACGGGGATGCGACAACACATGAAAAAAAGAAATAGGGTTGTGAGGGTGGAAAAGCTAAAATTCATATTCAGTGTTAAGGTGTACTGACCTCACTTGGATACAAGACGTCGACTGGTCGATTGCAAGGCCATACCTAACAGTAGAAACATGATACCATAGACTTGTATTGGAAGAAGACAGGATTGTGTGTAAACAAGGAAAGGTCAAGGGTCCACCTTAACTTTATGGTACATCTGTTAATTGAGTTTCTCATTAGTGTAACGCATACGTCTAACTACTAAAGAAGGAATTGATAACTAAATGAGTATTTAATAGTTAAAACTTGACATACAGAGAATATTCGTATAGACCTTGATACACCGGCAAAAAATCACTGTTTTGTGTGGTTTATGGGCTAGTGGAATCCTTAACTCATATTTCCTCACGTCGCCCAGTATGCGCCATGGCGGCTGCGAAATAAAACGCGCCTTAGTCGCTTTATTAACCCAGTTCTGATATGCGGCAAGTCTTTACCAAAAAAATAAGTGAAAAGCTCGAAAATCCGGCAAAGAAATGGTATAGTGGGAGTGGAGGAGGTTCCGAGATAACATATTTGACGCTTCCCTGCTTGTGATCAAATAAATACCGTTTTTTTTACCAATTACGCCGGAACGATGCGATATTTATCTACTGGTACCATTCGGAGAATGAACGTAAAATTATTGTGTAATAAAATATAATTCACAGATTGGGTAATCCACAGTGGCCGCTGCTTTGGTCACTCACCATGGGTAGTAATGTGAATGTTTTCTTGTCAACATTTTTAAACCGTTACGTGGTGCTAACTATCTTAAACACTCTGGCTTGCACTCACACTAATTGACTTTCAAGAGTAATATTCCTCTTCCAAAAATAATACTCATTTAGATGGGCGAGGATTATTGCAATACATTTATTACAAACAACATTATCAATTAAACTTCGGGTACTCACGGTCTTCTTGTATATTTTTTAGTGCAATCCTACTAGGGTTTATCGGCTGCCTGGTTGCTTGCAGTTTTTGTGACGAAAACTGTTCACACAAGATGTTTTACCCTCCGAGTTATAACACAAAGAGTTTATACATTTTAAAGAGTTGTTATTTATTTTCTTAATATCGAAATAACTGGACTTGTCGATTTTAATTTTTTTTTTTTTTGAAATCGAACTAACTTTTTTTTGCACTTTATTTTTATGTATTTTCAATAGTTGTTTTTCGAACGGAAATAAATTAACATTTCAGGGAACGGAACTAATCAAATATTTAAGTGTATTTCTTCTCCTGTTTTTAATCACCAGACAATCCGCACGACGGATTTAAAAAAAAACGGGAGCCACGATAACCGATTTCCAAATCACGAGAGCTCAAAAACCAAGAGGGACATCTCACGACTCTTTTTGAACTAACTGCTCATTCACATCCTCATACTTGGGGTGACACCCCCACGCTTGCGTTTATCGATTTATTGAATTTGGCTTCGGCTCTCGCTGGCATGAACCCCTTTTTTAAGAATTCTCAGGAGCATAAATATATAACGGAAAGGTAACGCAAATTTGCTGGGAAGGGTCATGTGTGTATAACTATGTGTGTTTGTGTATTTAGTCGTGGACGTCGCATAGAGAATTTGGTAATTGTTAGATTTAAGAATTACGGCATGTTGCGAGATAGAGTCTGAAAGGGTTGGAAAATATTTGTATGTACATTTTCCATTGAAATCGTGACTATTCAAAACTGAATAGTCTGTACATCCTATATACAGCCGACAATTTATCCTTGAACGACTTTTTAGGATCATCATCGGCACTATAACCGGGATCCGGCCTTGGCCTTATTTAGCAAGTCCCGAGGCTTGTTAAATTTTCCATAATAATTTGTTTTTCCGGGTAAGGTTATCAGGCATTTTAAGATGGGATTGTGTTTTTTAGGGGAAAATATTTGGGATACGTTTTGAATGGGAAATGAAAAATGTGATTATGATGTATGATAACTAGATCACTTCTTTATTAATCCAAGTGTAAAAACTTCCATAGCTACTTAGCCCTGCTTTTGTGTTAATTCTCTCATCCTGGCGCGTTCGAGTTTGGCTATACGTGCTAAACTCTTTGAACCCAACAGACCGCCGCCCCAATGTATTCTGATTTCGACCTGGCGGTCGTTGTAGTTGGTCTTAACAGCTTCCAAAATCTTAGCCAAGTTGGCTTTATCGTTGGCTTCAACACCAGTCAGTGCCAATGCTGCACATGTTTTACGACGCACCAACAATCCCAAACGAGCTTTTCCTTTTACAATGCAGAATGGGACTCCCATTTTGCGGCATGCCTTCGCATTTGGCGTATTTCTTATAGGTACCCTTTTGACCAGCTAGCGCTGGGAGAAATACAGTCCACTGTGCTATTGAAGTTTTGCGAACCCCCTGGCAGCCAATCGTCCGCCATCAACTGGAACAGCAGAAACAAGTGGTATATCGAGTCGAATCGCTAACCATAAGTCGGAACATCATGTAAATATTATGTGAGGGGGAACATTATAAAAATATTCTGATAAATAACCAAACTTTAAGAAATTCGCCATCGCGTAATCGGGTTCGTTCTCGAGGCTCTGCCGACGTTCGACTGAGAATGGTATTTTATAACATCAGGGGCATCGGTTGCGCCAATACGAATGTAAACGGCGCCAACCAAGATTTCCAAACAGTGAAACCTGATAGCCTCGCCGTAACTAAGACCTAGGTCCATTCGTCAACTGATAAAACATATCTTCATTGTTCAGGATACGACTTGCATTGAAAGATTCCATTTTATGGGTGGAGTCTGCGTCTTCACGTGTTCCGATCTGCCTTGCCAGAGGATGGAGGCGTTAGAACACAATAACTTGAACATCATGTGGTTGAAGGTCGTGCTGAGGAATTGATACAGATGATACAGATGAATCACCCGATTTCTAAAATTGTCACCCATGGCGTTTTTAATCTACACAACTCCGTCTGGTTGCTACACTCTAACAGATTCGAAGAGAGTAGCGAAAATGTTCACCGTTAGCCGTTTGGCTCAACATGCGGAGGAATCTACGCGAGTGTGGGATATCCCACGTGATTATGCGAACACCCTGGATCTGATTTTGACATCCGAGCCGAGCATTTATACAGTGGAAGTTGCTGCGTCACTGGGAAATTCAGATCAGTAATTGGTATCGGTCGCGCAACCACTTGCATTTCAAGCGAATAACCGACCTAAACAGCTTCGTCATGTATGGAGGTACGGGGCTGTCAACTTGGACAATTTACGAGATTTCTTCGCATCCTCTCCGTGATCGGAGGTGTGCTTTGTAGACTCCGATGTCAACGCATGCACAGAGTCTCTCACGGAGATTATTCCTCTCGGGATGGAGATCTACATTCAGCATTCCACCAAACAAAGTTCATCTGATAAACCTTGGTTTTATAAAAAATGCGAGCAGGTTACAGTGTCAAAAAATATAGCTTTTATACAATGGCGCTCCGCTTCCACATAGCTCCACAGAACGAATTTTGTTAGAATCAGAAACGCGTGCAATCAGGCGATTGATGCCGCGACGAAAGCCTACAATGACAGAGTGTCCAATAAACTCCTTGAGTGTCCAACTGGTCCGAGTCTCTTCTGGTCAATGCCAAGGGCTGTCAGCAGCAACTTCGCTTCCTCCTCTTTTCCCCCGTTAGTGATGGGCAGCAGGACGTTAGTCACAAATTCAAACGGCAAAGCTAATGTGTTCGCGAATTTATTTTCCGCGAATTCAAACCTCGTTGCCGATCTTTTGGAGCCACTTGTGACCGCGCCGGTACTATTGTCCATGCAGGGTGTGAGGTTCCGCCCGCGTACTATTCAACGCATTCTATGTGGACTGGAGTGTAAAAAGACAACCGGCCCGAACGGAATACCAGCAATAGTCCTTAAGAACTGTGCCCCAGATTTAGCGCCGATTGTTGGCAGACTCTTTCGCTTATCTTATGAACGAAAAACCTTTCCTACCTGCTGGAAAATCGCTCGAGTTCAGCCAATCCCAAAGGAGGGGAAAAAGTGTCTCCCACAAAATTACCGACCGATAGCATTACTGTCTTTTTATCTGAGGTGATGGAAAAGTTCATCTATGCCAAGTTAATTAAGTATTTGGAGTGCAACGGACTTCTGAATGATCGTCAATACGGATTCCGTGGCAGGCGGTCCACGTGAGATGTTTTGACCCTTATAACGGAGCATTACAACCTGCAACCTCTGGTATATCGTCTGCCATTGAGGGGCATGGTGAGTCAAGGGTGGTTGCATTGGATATTTCCAAGGCTTGTGACTACGTCTGGCACAGGGCATTGCTGAGCAAACTTCGTTTATACGCAGTTGCCCAACAACTTTGCGACTGGACGAAGAGCTTCCTCGAAAATCGATCGATCCGGGTTGTTGCGGACGGCGAGTGTTCAGGCCTGTATACTGTTAATTCGGGGGTGCCCCAAGGTTCTATTTTGGCTCCAACCTTGTTCTTGCCTCACATAAATGATTTGTTGGAGGCAACGGATAACAAAGTGTTCAGTTTTGCGGATGATAGTATGCTTGTTTCCTCTTTTTCGAGTGATCGGCCAATTGGTGCATCAACGTCGCACCAGCTGAGATGTAGACAGATTGACTCTCGGAATCGGGATCTGGATAAAGTCCTGCAGTGGGGAAAGGCCAATCTCATCGACTTCAATGCAACAAAGACACAATATACAACATTCACAAAGAAATGTGGATAATCGGTTCCACAGCTGATGATGAATGGCCAGGCCCTTGAATCTGGGGAATGCTTGAAATTGCTTGGCATCACTGTCTGTGGGAATGTACCGTAGCATAAAGAGCACCAGGCCCGCCTCTGGAAAACTGAGTTATCTTTTTAGAGCAAACAAATATTTTACTCCGGCCCAACTTCTTCGCCTGTATAAATCCCAGATTAGACCCGCGCTCGAATATTGCTCTCATGTTTGGAGCTCTGCTCCTAAACATACCCTCAACCTTCTTGAGAGCATACAGAGACGGGCGGACCACCTGATTGGGACGTCGGGGCTACAGTCACTATCAAATCGAAGGCGCGTAGCTGACCTCTGTTTGTTTTATAGATATTATCATGGGTACTATTCTTCGGAGATGCGTGGTATTGTGTCGCGCAATTCGGTTTATATGCGCTCTAGAAGAAAATTTGACAAATCGCACCAATTTGCGGTTCATCTCTCGACGGAGCGAACATCTCTGCATCAGAACTCGTTCCATTACAGAGGGGGAAAGCTGTGGAATTCCCTCCCCGCGCGAGTGTTTCCGGAGCGTTACAACCTGCAGCAATTCGGTGGCATCACGGGGCGCTGTATCGGCGGTACAGTTTCGCCTCTTCTAAGAGAAGTATTATAATAAATAAAAAAAAATAAAAAAATAAAAAAATAATAAAAATAAAAAAAAAAAAAACTCCATGAATCGCATGCCTGGTAGTATCATTTTATGTAGAGAACGAGTAGGTATTTTCAAAGTACTACGCTTCACTGGCATGTACACTTTTACCCACCCCACCATTACGTGCACACGCTGTATCAGACCCAAGTGTGTGGTGATCTGTTTGTTTACTTTGGACTCCAAACAGAAGCTATTTCACAAAGCAATAAGTGCAACCGGGTATGTTGTGTGTGTTTCCCATGATGGAATACACTATTTCCATACATTCCATACAGATTTCAATGTGCAACCAATGTAACTTCCAAAAAAGTCGTTTAGACCTTCCCAGTTGGCTTTCTCATAGAACCATACTGTTCTTTTGAGAGTTTCCTCGTAAGCGTTGCTGTTGGTTAGAGGAAATTTAGCTGACACGACACAGTGGTCTGAAGTGCCGAAAAAATGTCAATTGTGTATTGTTTGTTAGGTACTTCCCTTGACGACATCGTTGTTATTGGCGTTTTCAACCATCTCTACTGGACACTGTCGGACGATCAATCCCTTTACACCTCAAACCCCACTAGTACCAAGGAATGTATTTTTATAGACGGTCTCACCGACTCAAGCCTCCGTCAAATAAGTAATGTGCCAAATCATATGAAGAGGCAATTTGACCTTGTGTTTACAACGGACCCATATAATTCCTCGGTTTCCCTTTGTACTCACGCCCTTTCGACAATTACCACTCTCCGCTTCTCGTATCCCTTTATCGTGACAGCTTATCTCAATCCTCACCAACCCACGTCAACTTTTCCTACAACATCCGCAAAGCTAACTTTCGCCTATTAAATGAGTATCTTAGCAGAATCGCATTTCGCTTTGATCACCTAGAAGTGGAGAAAGCTACTGCCGTTCTCTATAAGGACATATACAATGCCATTTCCCTATATGTCCCTTATTCTCGACATAGACATCGGTCTCATCGCCTCCATGGTACAACCGCAAGCTCCGTACTCTTCAGAACAAGGGGAATAATTTGTGGAACGTTTTCCTAAGAACACGCTCTTCCCTGGACTACTCCAACTTTCTTGGTCCTTTTATAAATTCACCGAGTTTCACAACTCTCTTTACTACAATTTTCTCACAAAAACACAAAACAACCTTATAAATGACCCCAAATCTTTTTTCCACTTTATTAACTACAAACGTAAATCTGACGCCTATCCTAACTCCCTTTCCTATGACACGATTACTTCAACCGACCCACAAATTACTGCCAATCTTTTCGCTTCTTTCTTTAAAAAATCGTTCACGAATATCTCTTTCGAGCCTACCCGCTCTTACTTCAAAGACCTGCCCGAATTCTCCCTTGGTTCCGTCATCTCTCAAATTATCCAGCATCACGTAGGTGAGGAAAACTTAAACTTGCTTAAAGTCGAGTTCAGCCCTGGACCTGATCGACTTCCGGCTGTCCTTTTAAAAAAATGTTCCTCTTCTCTTTTTCTCACGCTATCAAAGATATTCAGTCTATCCCTTACACAAAATGTCTTCCCAAATATTTGGAAATCCTCTTTTGTCACCCCCATACTACGGACGACGTTCGCACACAGACGCCTTATTACCTCTCCTTCGATCGTGCAGGCCGAAGGATGCATCCATTGTTTATACGCAAAATAGATCTTTTTCCCACACACCAGATGTATGCTTCGCAGTACATTTTTTGTTTATCTAACATTGAAAATTGTTACGGACTTCGCGTCCGTGCCCTCGCCGAACACCCACTAATTCCCGCAAATTTCCCCTCTTTGCCTGTAAGGGGTTAGAAAAATCGTCAAGTAAACTACTTTATGCAAATTCTACTTGGCAGAAAAAAATAATAAAAAACGGCGTTGGCGCCGAATAACAACAAGTAAACGTCAACGACGAAAACGAAAATTGATTCATTCGTCGTTAAAATCTTGAACCGCTTCAAGCAGTTGAATAGGATTTCAAAGCCTGTTATTTACAAATGTGTAGAATGGTACAAACGAATCGTAATTACTGGACCGAGCTGAAATTCCGATATTGAACTGAAAAACCAGAAAAACACTCCAATTTACAAAACAACGTCATAGATCCAAGTGCTATTCTACCGGTATATGATCCCGAATATAAACTTAGAATAATTGCAACCCGAGGAACAGCTCTGGCGAAGAAGAAAGGTTTGAAGTAGAGGACTCGCTAAGAGATATTGACAAAGAAACAATCACACGACAACAAAGTGAACAGGGGAGCACAAAGCTCAACGCCCCCTGCAACCTACCAGCAGCAGAGACCGCAGTAACTACAGCGACCGCTCCACGGTCGATCAAGTAATTCTCCATTACTTACATTTAAAATACCTTTAAGTATATTAAAAAATATTACATATATATTATAATTAAATTGTGAAAATATCCATTACAATTTTGCCACAGCTGGTGAACACCCGCTGAGATTTGTATCGGACCTTACACGTGTTCATTTATGGTCAACGATGGCAAAGATATCCTGTATACCTTATTGCTTCGTAACCATGGAATTGTTCTCTGTTTTGAGTAGCACATTATTTTCTTTGTGCCGTCATAGATTTTTCCCAGATGTGGTATCTGGATTCCATGATTCCCTCGTGTATGCATTTTGTAACTAATGCACTTTTACAGGTACTCATTGTATTGGATATGTTGATTAGGATTAATCAACATATGGGGGTTCACATGAAGATGAATCCTGTTAAGCGCGGGGGGTTTTTTTAGGGGGGTATGCGTTGCGTGTAACACTGTCACATATTCCAAAACTGTTCGAAGGCATTCTTTACAACGCGTTATGTTCTCACTGCAAATCCATTATCTCACCCAACCAGCACGGTTTTCTTACGGGTAGGTCGATCACCACCAATCTGGTTGAATTCTCATCTCACGCTCTCCGTGCCTTAGAGAACGGCAACGAAATCGCTGTTATCACAACCGGTTTCACCAAGGCATTCGACCAAATTTCACACAACCTCATCCTCTTTAAGCCATCCTTCCTTGGCTTCAAACCCCTACTGATTAAGTGGATTTCTTCCTATTTTAATGGTCGAACCAAGCGTGTCAGATTTAGATCCACCCCCTCCCATCCTTTTCTTCCCAGGTCAGGGATTCCCCAGGACAGTCATCTTGGACCCCTCCTATTCATTCTTACTATTAATGATAAAGACTCCAGTCTCAAGCACTTCTCCATCTCTCTATACGTGGACGACACTAAACTCTTCACGACGCTCTGCTCTTCTGTCGACTCCTCACTTCTCCAAATGGATCTCGATAGCTTTTCAACTTGGTGCCAAAATAACTGTCTCGAACTAAATATTGCCAAATGTCACTCAATCACCTTCTATGTCAACACCTGTACAAACGATTCGTGACCTTGGCATCTTATGTAGTAGCGAGCTGAACTTCATCCACATATTGATGACATTATTCTCGAGGCCAACTCTGTCCTTGGTTTTGTGAAACGCTGGCCGAAAGAATTCTCTAATCCCTACGTTTCCAGATCGCTCTATATACCCTTTGTCCGCCACTTGGTGCGTATACTAGCAAACCATATCTCGGATAGAAGATTGCTGCATGATACAGATGGGGGACCACAGGAATATAAAATAACAGCGGGAGTGCCTCAGGGTACAGATCCCTGTTATGGAATATAATGTATGATGGTGTGCTCAGGGTCAATGTAGGAGGGGGTTAGAATCATTGGGTACGCAGATGATTTGACAATAGTGGCCGTAGCTAAACATCTAGATGACCTGGAGAATATTTGCTACCTAGCAATCCAGATCATTAAATGCTGGCTAGATATAGCCGGACTGAAACTAGCTGGACATAAGACGGAGGCAGTTTTAATAAGCAGCCGCAAGAAAGTTGAACACCTTTATTTGGAAATAGAAGGACAAATAATCAGATCCGGTCCCTATATAAAATATCTTGGTGTTATACTCGACAACAGGTTGAGCTTCAAGGAACACTTGAGGAAAACGAGTGAAAAAAACGGCAAGAGTATGCAAAGTTTTGTCGAGATTTCTACCCAATGTTGGACGACACAAACAGGGGTCTACGAACCACACAAATTACCTATAGCATAATCCATTGCATATCCCCAACGCACCATTGATTTCAATGGTCAAACCCAATCGAACTAAACGTTAAAATTCTGTAACATTGAATTCAATTCAATTTCATCCAATTTAATTCAATTCCCTAAAAGCAAACAGCATAATGCATATCTTCTTATGTATGCTACAAGCAATTAACACCCCCAAATCTCCTACAAGATCCAAAACGCAAAAAGTGCACGTGTACAAACAAAGGAATATCTATTCGATCCACCGACACACAATTCTCGCAAGCATAAACATCCTAATGTATATCTTCACATGCCAGATGTATGATGACTTGTAAATGCACCAATCTAGAAACCGACACCCAATTTCCACGGATCCTTTGTTACCCATCTGAAGCGCACGAAAACTCTTGTTGTTATAAGCCAGATGGGTAACACAAACAAAACCCCAAGAAAGGATCAAGAGATAGGTGGCGATGCGTCTGGATCTTTGAAAGAAGATAAGGATACGAGGAATAGAATAGGGAATTGAAAAGAAAAAAAACTTATAGATCGCTCGCCATAGAGAACTCTCACAAGGAGTTTTAACGGTTCGATATTCAAATGAGAAAAACGAAAGATTAGTCTACTCCGAGCCACACAGTCGTCCCGTCATAGAGAACCGAAGAAGGGAGTTAGTCCGCGCCGCGCTATAAGTCGCTACCAAAACTGTCTCACCGAAGGCAAACAGATATTCGGCGTTCACGCACAACTTTCAACGCGCACCGGTTTGTGATCCTCAGCGTGGATATCGAATTTCGCTTACGGTTAATTACAGTGTTCTCAAAAACGTTTAAACCAAGTGCGGACAGTCAATACGGAGGTTGACACGGTTTCTCATCGTGAAACGTTCGCCGAGTTCAAACGTGTGCCATTTTTAGTTCACCATCCTTTTGTTTACCGTGCAAAAATATAAAACGAAGAGTTAACAAAAAAAGGACAAAACAATTAAACATTGACACAGATTGTAAACTCTGGCCAGACCATTGACATAAACAAAAGAAATAGAGAAAATAAAGAAACGTATCCTGAAACAATTCAACAGTGTTTTATTTTATGGCTGTATTCTTTCCGTGTTTAATTTGTGACCTTCACTCCAGTGTGTTTCTTCCGTACGTGCGGACAGTGTTCGACCGAACACTCCCACATCCTTTAGAGATTAACTATCAAAGACCAAAAAAACATGCCGCCAAAGATGCTTTCGGCAATACTTGCACAAGTATAAGCATATGAATCACCCATACTGCTTGTATTGCGAAGGCAAAATAGAAAATGCGGAACACGTATTCACAGAGTGCGTGAGATTCAAGACCGCGCGAACGATTTTGGAGAGACATATGAGAAGGACAGTTACTCCGGGAGGAGTAATAGAATACATGCTTAGTTCGAAACAGGCATGGTGCGTAACAAATGGTATGCTCTGTGAAATGATGCAGCAGTTGCGACGCGACTAGCGGAGTAACAGGTAAACCCCGTCCCGCCCCACGATGGAATATCTAAAAGAAAGTTCCGCGGGGATCAACGGTAATATGAGCCTGGCGGGAGGTGGTTTTGTGAGGGTTTAAGTATGGATGCCGACGTACGACACTGGTTCACTTAACACCCACCGTGGATAAAACAATACACCGATCGCACCAGAGAAAATAGGAGAAATTAAAACACGGGGAGTTACTGTTGTTGAAAATATTTATTTTCTTTCTATTATCCTTTTTATGTTGGTGATCAAACTGGTGCCCGTTTACAATGAGTATCCAAGTTTTCTGTTCACGAATTATTACGTAGCAAATGTTCTATCTTTTATCACTAATTAACTATTGCACAGCAAATGTTCTTTCTTTTACCGCGAATTATCGCACAGCAAATGTTCTATCTTTTGCGACTAATTATTGCACAGCAAATGTTCTTTCTTTTACCGCGAATTATTGCACAGCAAATGTTCTATATATTACTGCGAATTATTGCACATCAAATTGTATACTAACGTGGTGATATAGCACCAATGACTCTCAACGAACTCTGCTCTCTACGTTCTGTGTGCACACACTTCGGAGGATGAATATCGACTGACTTGAATTACGGATGAAGATGGATAATTTTATTTTTGCACACAGGACAACCAATAGAGATCATACTTCTGCTCTCTCATTGCCACACCCGTCGATGTGTGGTGAATACATCGGTTAATTCGATAGTCGACGAACATGGGAGAATGAGAGAACAGAAACACAAAGTACTATGATCTCGGGGTGGGTTCGGTTGTGTGTGCATGACTCAATGCAGTTCTGATGATAACCCATTGACCTAATTCGGTGAATGTGGTGACCTCAGAGTGCATTGAACTGTAGGAAGACAGAACTGTGAAGGAGAGGAAAATGTATCTGGTGCTATTCACCTGTGAAAAGAGGTCATTGATCCCAAGCGAATGGATGATCTGCGAAAAAGCCGAAGTGACGCCAAATTGGCTAGGGTAATTTATCGTGAGAACTAATTATATATTTTGATAAATTGCCCAGCGGTGGCATGAATATGCAACAGTATCGTCTGCTTCGACTTGTTGCTAACCGACATGATGTGATTTCCGATGGAAATCTCATGGGCTAGCAAAAATGGAGTTGCCGTATGGCAAAATGGTAGCTGAATTCAATATGCATTATTTGCATAGAAGAATGAATTCAGCTATGCGTCCATTTGGGAAATATGATATTCCAGGTCAATAGCATGAACGGTGTGATAGGGGTTGATGTGACGCGCTGTTAGCGGTCGAAATAAGGCGGAAATTGTGGTTGAAATTGTGGGTTGGTTCTCCATGTAATATAGAGAACCCCCACAGTTTTAGTCGGTAAAAACCCGGCATGCCACTGGATCGGTGCAGAGGAATCTTTGGAGATTTCTACCTTTCTACCGAAACCAAAAAAAAAAAAAAACCCCTTTGTCCACCCCCTTCTAGAATATAGTAGTCAGGTTTGGTCTCCTCACTACTCGTCCCAAATTCGCAGGGTCGAAAGCGTGCAACGTCTTTTTTTTGCGTTTTGCCCTCCGAGGATTGAATTGGGAAAATCCTCTGATTCTACCCCAATACAAGAGCCGTCTTCACCTAATTAACCTTAGCACACTTGAAGAGCGCAGAATTCATGCCGACATCCTCTTCATCCACCGTCTACTCTCAGGTTTAATCAACTGCCTAAGCCTGCTCCCTCCATCATCACCTTTTCCACTAATCCCCGAAATCTGCAATACTCTCGTCTCTTCTATTTGCCCGCCCGTCACACGTCTTACGGCTCTAATGAACCCATTTCGCGAATGCAGGGCTGGGCAAACCCTCACCCCGCGTTCTTTGACTTCAATCTCACCTCTCCCGCTCTCAAAAGTCGTCTCCTCTCTTAAACCCCCTGACCCCACCCCGCTGACCGGCTGCACTCTCCCGCACTTGTGGGGTATTTTACTTGTGCGTCGACACGGACACTAATTCAGTAAAATCCACCACCGAAGTTACTAAGTTCGAAACACCAAAACACAAGAGCAAATAAAAGAAAATAAAAACACGCGATCAGTTCTTTTCTTTACTTTACGTTATAAAGGTACTTTTATTTTGCAATGATTTGATATTAATGGTGCACTTCCAATTACACGTTCTTCTTAATTGTAGGTTTAACAATGTCTATTTGTACGTTTAGCAATGTCTATTCGTAGGTTTAACAAGGACTGTCTATTTTATTAATAACAACCACTTCGTAGGAATTACTTATTACACATCCAATGATGGTTCTTTTGCTGGATTTCGATATCACTTTTTGCACGAATTTCCGGAAAGGGAGAAAACTGCGTTCTAAGTTATTCTGATTATCGCGAATCAAAATCCAATGGGATCACTTGTATTCGTAACAGCGAAACAAATATTTCCTAACGCGGACAATCCGACTGCACACGACTTTAACACGCTCATGGAAATTACTTCACTCTCTCTGGTTGGTGGTTAAGATTAATGTTGTAAGGCGCGACCGTCCGCTATGGAGATTGACATCTGACTCAACGACGTAACCCAGATCCATCAGATTCAATGGCCGCGAATTGCATCGATAGGAGAGGATTCTATATGTGTCCCTATAGGGCAAGTACAATGTCCTGCGATGAGGGCGATGATCGGGTGACACCTGAATAAACAGACGTATGATGATCGGGGGCTACGGCGATGTACCCATACATCGTTGATGATGTATGCCAGGGCTCGAAATAGATTTTTGTTTCAAAATAAACAAAAACGCTATTTCACAGATCAAATGATGGCACAGACGATGTAAATGATGTGTCTATGATACAAGGGGTCGTCATGGTATTCGCCTAAGATTCCTTGGAAACACCGATGTAGGCAATATCCAATCTAGCCGTATGGCTCCGGTGCACAAGGAGGCAAATTATTTTGTTGACATAAGTCGGCAGAAACCTCGTCGACGGCGGTAAAGGGTCAGGCTGGATGGCTATATGTTTGATTAATATGGGGGTAAGTAAAATGCACACAGTGAGATACTGTATGTTTAATTTAGGTTTTCAGGCGGGTCATCATAGGCATGGCATGGGTAAGGTTACCTAACCATGATCATGTCCATGCCCAAATGGTTGATAGCCGATAACGGGAAATTGTCGCAACTGTCGCGGACCTAAGGGTATAGGCGCGATATACAATCGTGAACTAAGGAAAGAATATCGGCTACAGCTATGTCAACAATACGCTGGCCAGCGTTTGTTTATCGTAATTGAAGGCTGAGCCGATAGGAGATGAACTGGTTCATGGAACATGAACCAGGGAAATTCAGAATGTGTGGATGCCGTCGGGTAGGTTTTCCTTTCAGGTATGATGCTGCAGGGGAGCTTACGCTGCCCCTAATTGCAGGTAAGCACTATGGCTTTGCATGGAAAGAGGAAGGTGGTTAATTTAAGAGGATGGGCGGTTCCTTGGGAATGTATTAAAAAACTGCCACACACTCATACTCACACACTAGCATCCGGCTTATCCTCGCTCTTCCCTGTCCTACCACTTAGACTATTATTCTATCCATCTTTGTTTAGTTCCCCTTTCCATTTTTAAGTTACTTTAAATTTAGTCTCCCACCCCCAACGAGCATGCCTTATTTTTTAAGTTAGTTCGTAAGTCTATTTATAAGTTTATATATTTATACGACTTGTACTAAGCGAAATAAACTGAGGGTTCTGCCCTCTATTCATTCATTCAGTCATTCAATCATTCATTCATTCATTCATTCATTCATTCACACCCAATTATGAAATAAATATTTCGAGAGCCAGAAGGGCACGTGCCGTCTCCTTGGCGGGTGGAGCAATACTTATTCGCACCCCATTGAAAACTAATGGGTGAGTAAGAGTTCAGTTGCCAGAAAAGTCTGCAAAGACTCTCCTGTAAACATCTAAAAATTAGATAATAATCATTAATCTTAGAAGACCATCGGAGGTATTTCGTAAACTTGTAAACAAATAGCTCTGAGCCACGTTAAATATAATTATATATTTAATGATCTACACTTAATTTACGGCAGCCTTCACTCTCATATAAATTCTGTTTAATTTGACAGTTTATTTAACTTTTAGCCGTAAGTCTAACAATATCACTAAACAAACACATTGTAATTCATAAATTGTTTGCAAATTAGTTTTAACTCTATACGAGTATGTACGCGTACGAGTATAACTAAGATTTTATGAATTGCAGCTGGCTTACAGGCTGTAAAACCACTTTTATTTTTAGTTGTGCACTTTATTGTTCTCACATTATTATTTCTATATATTATACAGACAATTCTCTGTCATCAAAGGAGCAGCTGCCATCCATTGAACATGGTGCATGTAAATAGAAGGGCGTCTAAATGGACGTCCGTATTTGATTTACACAAAAAATAATCACTGGCTGCGCACTTGCAAAATGAATTTGAGAGCAATTTAGTAAAAGTCGATGGACTTACTTCTTACCGCATAAAGTCGCTTCTGCGTACAATATAAAAAAATGAAATATTATTATCCCCTCGAAAAACAACGATATAAAATAAGTCCGCAAGAGCTTCACCCCGTCGTAGTGTTGGATGGAATCAACGTCAAATATTCAGTAAACAATGAATCGTTTAACATCAACCCTTTAGCATAATCACACGGAAATAAATATTATCTAATGTAGATTTGACGAGTATTTCGATTTTGTTTCGTATTTACTAGTGGCTTTATTCAAAACGCCATCAAACGCCCAACGCAATGCTGTTGGCAACGTGCGTTAACAACTCTCAAGGTTACCCATCGAGGTGAATATATAACAAATATATGAAATGATGTACCGAAGGGGGATAAGTAATTGACCGCGGTTGTCACACGTACCTCGTGGATTGTCTAAGCGGAAATGTTGCTTTTTGTTTGCAGACCACGTTTTGGGGGTTTTCGCGCGTTTCACTGTAGTACAAGAGCAATGGAAAATGTTATAACGGCAGAAAACAAAGTATCGTTTGTCCCCATCTCCAACAGAAATTTACACGAGTTCAATTGTCTAACGAAATTATCTTTATTTGTAGAAGGAAACACAAAATAATTGGGAATGTTAGTCAGAACAGAGGTCAACCATGAGATGTTTGGTGCCACGTCCCTAAAAAGTTGTCGAATCCAACAAAAGAAAGTTCTCCAGCGTTTTTAATATAAGACCTTACACAAAAATGTCCCAATCGTGGAATTGGGACAGTCTACCAGGTGTTTCATTTCATTTTTACAACTTGTTTTATTTCGTTTTATATTCTTATTTTCTAAATTATATGCTAGACAAAAAATGCTTAAATTCTAGCTTAATTATCTTATATTATAACTTACTGGTCCTTCGCGGACGCTCTAAGCTAAACATTACTTAACAATTGTATAATTTGCCTTTCGGCGACAGAGCTTTGTGGCAGTACTTAGGATTATTTCAAAGACAAAGAAAAATTTGAAAAACTTTGTGTCGAATTTTTTTTGTTTTTTTTTTCTTAAAATTTAACTTACTTTTTTTTTTGTTTATATTTTTAATTTTATTTAAAAGCACTTAACTTAACTTAAGTCTTATACTACCCTAATTCTAGAAAAGCTATGGCTATGTAAGCTGGCTGATGATAGTGTGATTCTATACCGACATTGGTATCCAGGTCTTTATATGCCATTCAACCACCAGAACTTTTGACGCTGTCCAATACTATCGTCCAGGTCTCTGTGGGAGATTGTAGGAGCGAAGTCGTGGCACCGACATGGGCGCTGGGTTCCACTTCGTTCTCACAAATTAAAAGTTCCGCCGCGGCAAACTGTGCACAAGAAAACAACAGCACAATGAAACAAACAAACACTCAGGATTAAGTTTAGTTGAACTGGTTTTTATTGATAACTAAGCTGGGGTATATATATAAATCACTAGCCCCATAACACACTGAATTATACTGTTATTTGATTAAAGGCTACAGAACACTGTGAGGAGTTCAATCCAGCGACGGACAACGATACAATATTACCGAGTGCGACGATAAAAATGGCGTGCGTAAATCACCGTACTGTGTGCACGGTACGGTGGAGATGGAGACGACCCGACTAACTACTGGGATGGTTGTAACACCACTCAGCGATTATAACTGATTATCGCTTCCCTGTGCGCACCAGGGTAGCGATAGGAGACACGACCTGCTCGGGTCGAAGGATGGTAAAAGACTCAACGATATTCAATCGTTGTTAAAAGAAATTCAGCTGGGAAATTGGTTCTCTTAAATTAAGGGTGCATTTCCTGTACCAAAAGAGACGTAAAGTCTCTCTTTTGAGTAAGCAAACCGATCTTATAGAGGAGATCTTCACGATACACAAGTGTGTGTATACGTCGGTTCTTTTCATGGCTCAACGCTATGATGAATAACCTGAAACACAAAGCAAGGGAAAGGATCGTAGAGATGTTTGTTATGTGAGAAGGTTACTGGGAAACGGATCCAGAACTATGTAGGATAAAAGAGATGTATGACCTGTCTATACTGTGGTGCGGATGCGTAGGTAAATGTATCGCCATTAGGAAGAAGCGCTAATGGTTTTTCCATTTACACAATGGCTAGTAAGGGTAAGTATTGAGTTCCTATTTGCATTTGAATATGCTGTAGGATTAAATTGATGCAAGAGACGCGGAATGCGTATTTGTTTGGGTCCCTAGGGTGTACGAGGGTTGCCTTTTATATTTCGGGATTAGAGAACAAAAACTAATATTGATCATCGAAAATCACTTTATTGTTTTTCAAAATATTCCCCATGAAGATCTATACACTTTTGCATGCGTTTGAACCAATTGTGGAAGCACTTTTACCACTCTGATTGAGGTATCTCCAACACATGCATTCTGAATGCAGCAACCGCTTCTTCAGGTGTCGAAAAACGTTGACCTCTCAGTTTGTTTTTTACGTACGGGAATAAAAAGAAGTCATTGGGTGCCAAGTCAGGACTATACGGCGGATGACCCATCAAATTGAGGTTTTGGGTGCTCAAAAATGCAGTTGTCGCAGCCGATGTGTGAGAGCTCGCATTGTCGTGGTGAAGAGTGATCCGTCTTCGGCGGTTGGTTTTCCTGATTTCTTGGAAGACAACTGGCAAACAAATGGTTGTGTACCACTCAGAATTGACTGCTGTGCGTTGTTCTAGTGGTACGGTTGCGACATGTCCAGTTTTTCCGAAAAAACAGGCGAACATTTGCTTGGAAGTGCTTCGTGCGCGAACAACTTTTGTTGGATTTGGCTCATCTTGAAACACCCAGACAGTCGACTGCTGTTTACTTTCGGGCTCATACGTGTAAATCCACGATTCATCACCTGTCACGATGTCATAGACGTATTTCGAAGCACCGCGACCGTATTTTTTGAGCATTTCTTTCGACCAATTGACACGAGCTTTTTTTTGGGCGATTGTCAAATTGTGTGGGATCCAACGCGAACAATTTTTTTTGACAGTCAAATGTTTATGCAATATTGAATGTATGCTAGTCCCACTAACGCCTAAGGTTGTCTCAATCACACGATAGGTCACATGACGATCTTCCAATATCAGTTCGCGCACAGCATCAATGGTTTTCGGAACAACACCTGATTTTGGACGACCTTCACGAAATTCATCTTGGAGTGAACTACGACCACGATTGAATTCACCATACCATCGATAAACACTGGTCCTTGATGGAGCTTCATCGCCAAAAATTGAATTAAGTTCATCCATGCACTGTTCCTGAGTTAATCCACGCCGAAAGTTGTAAAAAATAATCGCACGAAAATGTTGACGATTTAATTCCATTTTTGGGCCGAGATGAATCTTTTAAGTTACTGTAAACAACACAAATAGCGCTCGTATGTCAAAACGTTCTGAATGCGTATAACCTCAAAAATGTCCAACTTTACGACAGAGTTGTCAATTGCCGGATTGCAACGCTAGGGTTGCCAAATCCCGAAACATAAGAGGCAACCCTCGTAAGTCGCCAGCCAATGTGTATATAGGGAACATTGTTGTACACATGGCGCGGCTGGGAAAAATAGACGGCGCAGTATTTATGATCCCTGTCATGAAGGCTACAAATGTATGTAAATCTAATTATTTGTTTACCGGAATTCAACTAAGGAAATTTGACTGCCAACGTAGATGCCGAAATTGATTGAAAATTCCTGCTAAGCTAATAAAGAAATCTTAAGGAGCAGTGGTATGCGAAGAGTGAGGGGGGGGGGGGGGGGGGTAAAAAAGACGCCTTCTTTGTAGGAGGTTATGTTCTTGTGAATGTATACAGGAAAGGCAGAGAGATCTTTCGACACTATTTGGCTCCAGTGAAACTATCTACATAAATCGAGATTTTGCTTTTAATTCAATCTCTTCGAGATACAAATCCAAAATTGATTTCACTTATAAGGGTGATGAATTTCAGATTCGAGGATCAGTCTCAATTGGCGTTCGATGTGTGAGGACGCCAATAAATCAATAAACTAAGTTTAAAACTATTTGGATGAGTCTCAACTAAATTAGTATTCATAAAGTACAAATAAATAAAATAAAGTATTTGAGGTTAATCAAACCTGGCCGATTTTCGGGCCTCTTTTAAGAACGATCGGTCGCTACTTTTCCCTCAGGTCTGAGTAAGCACAGTGGCGACCGCAACGAGCCTTATCAGGATCGGTATATTAAAAGAGATCCTCGTCCTTTTAAGCACAAGGTGAAACGCTCCCTGGGAGAAAGGCTACCTACAACTACCTTACTGATCTACCAGGTGTACCGGTGTGAAGTGAGCGTCAAGATACAAATGTATCGATAGGGAATGTTTGTTGTGAACGAGCCCATATATTTTTTTTATTTGATTGCTATGACATCTCTCAAACATATTTAGTATGCATCAAATCATTGTAGAAACAACATCATTTTTTTTAATCCTGTTAAAAATGTCGAAGTTTGTACCAGAAAGTGGTGATTTGCGGAAAGCATTAATTTTTTGTTTTCATTTGAAGAAAAGTGCTGCAGAGTCGCATCGAATGCTTGTCAAAGCTTATTGTGATCATGCTCTATCGGAAGCAACATGCAAAAGATGGTTTAAGCGGTTCAGAGATAATGATATTGATGTGCGAAATGAAGAACGTGGAAGACCACCAAAAAAGCCCGAAGACGGCGAATTGCAAGCAATATTGGATCAAGATGACACTTTAAGTCATAAACAAATGGCGCAAATGTTCAATGTTGCACAACAAACAATTTCTGGCCGTTTAAAAGCTATGGGAAAGATCCAAAAGTGTGGAAACTGGGTGCCCCATAAATTGAATGACAGGCAGATGGAAAAGCGAAACACCACATGTGAAACGTTGCTTCTACGACACGAAAGAAAGTCAGTATTGCATCGAATTGTGACTGGTGATGAAAAATGGATGTATTTTAAAAATCCTAAACGCAAAAAATCAGGGGTGGTGTATCATGAACTTCTAAAATCTGGCGTAACTGTTGATGCGCAACGCTACCGACAACAAATGAACTTGAACCATGTATTGATCGAAAAACAACCAGAATGGGCCACAAGACACGGAAAGCTAATTTTGTTGCATGATAATGCACCGAATCATACAGCAAAACCCGCCAAAGAAACAATAAAAGATCTAGGCTGGGAGATGTTACCCCACCCGCCGCATTCACCAGACTCGGCTCCTTCCGACTACCGTTTGTTTTCATCGATGGGACACGCATTGTCTGAGCAGTATTTCAATTCCTACGAAGAAGTCGAAAGTTGGGTCTCCGAATGGTTTGCCTCAAAAGACGATCGGTTTTATTGGCGTGGTATCCACAAATTGTCAGAAAGGTGGTCGAAATGTGTAGAAAACAATGACCAATACTTCGAATAAAATGTTTTATACTTTCCCAAAAAAAAATTGTTTACCTTTTTTAAAAAAAACGCTCACTTCAAACCGGTACACTGGTAGGTGCTAGTTAAAATTTGAAATATCGATCTCATTGATTATCTGCGGTTGCGCATAATGCAAGGGTTGCAAGTGTTTGGTTGGATATATGAAAACACACAGCTGAGAATTAAACCATAGGTGTTGTACTGAAACTCTTGGTTAAACCGCAACTTATTTAAGTAAGCTTAGTGCGGTTACACGGAAAATCTAAATACTTATCACTAGCAATCGACTCCAGAATAATTGGACTCATTTAATATAGTATGACGCATATGACAATCAGTACTAGAATGTTCTAGAAATTCCGAAACAAAGTACTAGAATATTCTAGAAAGTACTGGAAAACTGGACTATGAACAGTAGAAAATTCGAGGCTATGGAACGGACGGAAACGAAACGCCGAATCAGAATGAGGAAAAACGGTATATATACGTCGCACGCAGATCAGGAAATAAGTATGACGTAAGAAGTAAGCAGTAAAAGACGCGGTAAGTACGGAAGCGGGCTCCTCGATAGTATAGTGGTTAGTATACCCGCCTGTCACCCGGGAGACCGGGGTTCGATTCCCCGTCGGGGAGCCTCTGGCGCAAGACTAATGACCTTGCCCAGAAAAAATAAATCATTATGGAAAGTTTAACAAGCCTCAGGACTTGCTAAATAAGGCCAAGACCGGTCCCCGGTTGTAGTGCAGATGATGATGATGATGATGAAGTACGGAAGCGATGATTCAAGTAATCGTTAAGTAACGGTTGTTATTAACGGACTAATAAAGTGTTACATTAATTCAAAATCGATTTAACTGCTCTTATGTATTAAAAATAATTAATCCAGCGAACACTAACCTCGCAACAATTGGTGTCAGAGGTGGGATTAATTATTGGTGAAGTAAATAAGTCTGCGAAAGTGTGTTGTGGCGATGTCAGATCGACATTTGAAGGATCTTCGCGTTCCTGAGTTGAAGAAGGAACTTCAGGACAGGAATCTGGATAGCAGAGGACACAAGCAAATTCTTCGACAGCGTCTGCAAGCAGCAATGGAAGAACGAGGTATCGATGTCGACACATATGTTTTTACGTTGGGCCAGACTGTCCGGATGAAGAAAAAACAGCCAGTGAAGATGGTGCCAATGTAACTGAGAAGAGATCGCCACAGTTGGACATTTCGGAGATGTTTAGGATGATGATGACAAAATCGACGCGTAAGCTGCAGATGTTAATGCAAAGTTGGATGCCCAAATTTCAATATTCGACGCACAAGCTGCAGATTTGATCGCAAAATTGGATGCCCAAACGCAGTGGATGAAATGTAATTTTCAACACCTTAAGGAAGAAATTCAGTCAAAATTTGGAAACGAAGTAGAAAATCTGAAACTAAGAAACGAAGCTGAATTTAAGAAAGTCACCGATGAAATCACGCGAATCGAAAAGAGACTTGAGTGTGTTGAGAGAAATAAGACATCGCCTAGCAATCAACACGACTACAAAGATACAAGGATGCAACCGCCAACCTTCGATGGAACGGGACCCTTCTCCGTATTTATACGTCAGTTTGACGCCGCGGCCAATTATAATAAGTAGTCGGATGAGCAAAAGTCAACATCACTAATCTTTTCGCTCCGCGGGGCGGCTGCAGAATTGCTACAAACCATACCAGCAGAGAAGCAAACAGATTTCCAAGCGGTAAGAGACGGCGTTGATGCTAGGTATGGAGACCACCACATGCAGCAGGTCTACCGCATGCAACTGCGGCGCAGAACGCAGAAACCTGGAGAAAATCTTCAACAGTTGCAGGCAGATATTGAGCGATTGGCAAACTTGTCTTATTCAAATATGACTAAGGAATTTCTGAACGAGGTAGCAATGGCTGCATTTATAAACGCACTCCAAGATCGGGACTTGCAACAGGCCGTTCGTTTGGCGGGAAAGAAGACGACTAATGAAATACTGGTGTTCGCATTGGCATATGAATCTGCTACACTGGCTACCAGGAGTACATATAGAGTCCGAGAAATGTCCGTCCAGGAATGTTCCTGCCAAAGAATCGGGCATGTACAACGGAGAACCCCGAATCCTGATATGAAGTGTTGGACATACGGCGAAGTCGACCACATCTCTGTTGACTGTAGGAAACGTCGACGAATGAATGAAACACCAATTGAGAATTGTTGTCCATCCGCTAATCATAAGAGGAGACTATCAACGGACCAGCCTGAGGTCAATAGCTCGGGAAAACTTGTAAGGGCAGACTCCATGGGGCGAAAATCGCCTAGTAGAATGTGCAGCCCCAGCATCGTAACTGTATCACAACTCCAACCGGATAACCAAAGTTTGGTTATAACTACGATTGTTAATGCAAGGACAACAACAGTGACAATCGACACTGGAGCAACGAGATCCATAATTCGGCCGGATGTCGTGGGCAAAATAGCCCTTAATAAAAATAGAAGATACGATTTGAAGACTGCCACAGGAGAATGTTCTACAGTCTACAGAGAAGTCGAGAGCATAATAGTGCTGGGCAATATTTCCATCTCCCACAAATTTTTGGTTGCCGATATTACGGACGAATGCATTCTTGGAATGGATTTCATGAAGGAGTATCAAGTTATTCTAGATATCGGTCAAAGAACACTGCGAATTGGTAAACTTGGAGGTTGCTATTACACTGCAGGACGAACAATTGCGAAGACCATGTAAGCCAGATTGTAGACATTGTCATCATCATCATCATCGGCACTACAACTGGGAACCGGTCTTGGCCTTATTTAGCAAGTCCTGAGGCTTGTTAAATTTTCCATAATGATTTTTTTTTCGGGCAAGGTCATTAGTCTTGCGCCAGAGGCTCCCCGACGGGGAATCGAACCCCGGTCTCCCGCGTGACAGGCGGGTATACTAACCACTATACTATCGAAGAGCCAAAATATGTCGCTAATCCTGGAACACAAAGAAAAGAACGAGCGGCCAACTTGGAACAATATTTTCGATAAGAGTGGAACATCTAAAGCATATTGGGCACAATGGAATTCCTTGCTGGTGGAAGATGGAATTCTTAAGCGTAAATGGGAAGCGGACGGAAAATCCCATCGAATGGAGATTCTAGTCCCACCATCAAAAGTGAAGGATGTACTAACAGAAATGCACGACGGGGCCTCCGGTGGACATTTGGGAGTTAATAAGACACTTTCAAAATTACGATCGCGATTCTACTGGCTTCACATGAGAGATGACGTCGAGTCTTGGTGTAGGAAGTGCACAACTTGCACTGCGACCAAAGGACCAACAGCAAGACCAAGGAGCGCTATGAAGCAGTACAACGTGGGTGCCCCTTTCGAGCGAATTGCGATTGATATCTCAGGACCATTTCCAAAAACCAACGACAACAACAAATAAATGTTGGTCATCGTGGATTACTTCAGCAAGTCGGTGGAAGTCCTTCCAATTACAAACCAAGAAGCAACAACCATCATTGAGCAGCTTATCAATAATTGGATCAGCAGATATGGAGTTCCCTGTGAGCTTCATTCCGATCAAGGCCGAAACTTCCAATCACAGATATTTCAAGGACCACATCCTTACATCCGCAGTCGGACGGAATGGTCGAAAGGTTCAACCGAACAATAAAAGAGCACATATCGAAGGTCGTTAGTGATCACCAACGAGATTGGGAGAAATATGTACAAACCTTTCTCATGAGTTATAGATCGGCTAATCACGATACGACAGGCCATTCTCCAGCAAGAATTATATTTGGACGAGAGATACGATTACCAGCCGATCTGCGATTCGGAATACCTCCAGACGCCATAGATAAGACCGAAGACTACGTAGCCGAATGGAGAAATTGCCTCGATGAGATTCGTCATTCGGTTCGAAGGCATATCAAGGTTTCAAGTGACAGGATGAAAACAAGGTACGACATTCGAGCCAACGCATCCGGATTTAATGCAGGCGATAACGTATGGCTTTATAACCCGCATCGGCAACAAGGAAGGTCTCCGAAGTTGCAGCAACATTGGTAGGGACCGTATAATATTCTCTCAAGAATTAACGACGTTGTCTATAGGGTTCAGCGAAGACCGAACGCCAAGATGAAAGTGGTACATCGTGACCGACTGGCGACTTTTTGTTAATCCAGAAGACCAGTGAACTTAGTTCGGGACGAACTAATCTAGGCGGAGGGTAGTGTGACGCATATGACAATCAGTACTAGAATATTCTAGAAAGTCCGAAACAAAGTACCAGAATATTCTAGAAAGTACTGGAAATCTGGACTATGAACAGTAGAAAATTCTAGGCTATGGAACGGGCGGAAACGAAACACCGAATCAGAATGAGGAAAAACGGTATAAATATGTCGCACGCAGATCAGGAAGTAAGTATGACGTAAGAAGTAAGCAGTCAAAGACGCGATAAGTAAGCGATAAGTCAAAAAATCGTTAAGTGTACGCTAAAAGTAACGGTTGTTATTAACAGACTAATAAAGTGTTACATTAGTTCAAAATCGATTTAACGGCTCTTATTTATTAAAAATAATTAATCCAGCGAACCCTAAGCTCGCAACAAAATATTTCCGTGTTGATTCATTTCTGATTAACCAATACACCAAATTATGTATTGACACAAAAATGCAAAAATCTGAAATGCATAAGTAGGCAAATCATAGAATCCAAAAACCCACATCCAGAAAAATTCAAAGATGGAGCAAAGAACGAAAGGGTTAGAGATAAAAACCAAGGTATCAAAGATTATAATTTATCACCTAGATATTTGTAACTCATAAATAATCTTGTAACGTTTAAATGAAAGCACAACACTCACCCGTCGTATACTCTGCATGTCGTATTATTAATCCGTTTGTCGGAATGTCTCCTTCTCCTATCCTCGAACAAATCCTTAATGGCAGTTACACCCAGTACAAAAAGTACTGGAATCATCGCAACCTCCTTGCCAAATGCATTTATCGCCGGAAACCAATTCAAAAGTACAATAAAGATGAAATATAAATTAGCAACTCGATGAAATTGCTCCAATAAATTCTTCGGTATAAATGATAGTAACGTGTATTTTGTGGTCCGTATTTTGTTACCGACATACCGACCGTTGGGGTGGTCCCGTTTAGGCGTTTTTGGTGGCACTGTATGATTTGGCACAACAACTCGATGTGTTCGCTCCTCGAATTTATCATCCTGACAAATACCGAAACGTTTCCACCACGGTGGTACTTCTGTGCGACGTAATGTATAAATCGATTCCGAACGCGAAGCTTGTCTTGAATGTCCACCACTTGCCGACGATGGTAAGGACGGACCGGGTTCACGATTTTCCCCTTCGGCTTTATGTCCAGGAGGAAGGATGAAATCGGTTTTTGATCCAACACGACTGTGACTACGTGACACTCCGGCGTTTGGTGAATCAGTTATTTGGCCATGGGAGAACGCTCGCTGATGTCCTTTAATAGCCGATTTCAAAGGTCTGCCGCTAGGTGTCAAAATTGATCCGCCTCCATGACTTACAGATCGTGCATGCCCCCGACTTGTTGTAGCTCCAACTACTCCTAATATTGATTGTCCAGTGGTACCAACAATTGATATTCCCGATGTTACTGGTGCGCCTGGTACTATTGCCGATGGAAACACATAAGTCCTTTGTGGTTCCAATTGTAAGGACTGTGTGGCAGATATTGAGAGTGTACTTCGAGATGGATTAGATCCAATTAAAGATTCTAGTGCACTGCTGCTGGCAATGGATATTGTTGATGTTTGGGTGCCAAACGTAGCTGGGGCGGATTTTTGTTGGATGGCATTTAGCTTCGTGCGTAAGTCGTCGGACATTTTTTTAAAATTATTAACAACATTCGATCGGTGTTCACGACGCTCTAGTTGAATATGTTTTGATTTTGATGTGTAAAACAGCTGCAACTTACTTAGGTGTGTGCGGGTCTTATTGACTGACAGGACACTAACTTTAAATTTGAATTCGATAAAGGCACTTGTTTTAAGTTAGTGATATCTGTAAAGAAAAATAAGCAAACTCAATTAATTATTAAGTAAAACGGTGGAAGGTATAGGAAGAAATCCTAGGGTGGATCATTTGAAGAGGATAAGATTGTGGGAGATTTTGTCAAATGCTTTATTGAGGCCTGTTGAGACCATCTCGACCTCATTACTGTGCTCTAATGCTGACAGTGTAAAGGAAGTGAACTCACCAAGGTTCGTTGTAGTTGATCGCCCATTGAGAAGAGCCATATTGCCTTGGTTAAATAAAAGATTTGCGGTTTCGTTGGAGGATCGTATATCTTGGGTAGGTGGAAGAGTTTGGGAATGGCTTGGGTAGTTCGCGACATCGTTTTTTGTCCCTTTTTGTGGGTGGGCTTCCCAAATGTGGGGGAATACACCTTGAGTGAGTGAAAGATTGAAGATCAAAAGGAGAGCAGAGAGAATGGAAGAGCATTTCTTGACGAAAATTACAGGGAGACCATCAGGGTCCGGTGAAACTCGTCTTTGAGTTGCAGTAGCTTAGATTCAATTAAGGTTGGATCAAAGGAGTTGTGGAGAAGGGGCCCGAGGGAAAAGTTAGGTAGGTAGTTGGAGTATGACAGGTCAGGAACAAAGGACTTACTAGTGAATGACTGACTGAAGCGAGTGCCGAAGAGGTTAGCAATGGTAACAGGATCAGATGAGGTATGAGAGTTTAGGGTAAGCGGTATGGGTAACCATCGGGTTCACGTTTGTGATCGACGAACTGATAGAATGTTTTCGGGCCATTTTTGAGATTGGTCTGAGTTTTGGTAGCTCCTCAATAGTATACTGGGTAGTATACCCGCCTGTCACGCGGGAGACCGAGGTTCGATTCCCCGTCGAGGAGCCTCTGGCGCAAGACTAATGACCTTGCCCGGAAAAAACAAATCATTATGGAAAATTTAACAAGCCTCAGGACTTGCTAAATAAGGCCAAGACCGGTTCCAGGTTGTAGTGCTGATGATTATGATGATGATGAGTTTCGGCAAAATCACTGAATACTTTCAACCCGGCGAAGGCCAGAACGACCCTTGCCCCTGTTCAATCCAAGTTGACATGCAATCTCCACGTGACACCCCTGGATAGCTACTTTCGCACCCTCCAGGTAGTGAACCAATGCATGCAGCGACATCTTGAGAAAGGTTGGCGCAAGGCTAACCATGTCCATAAAAACGAATTATTATGGCAAATTTAACAAGCCTCGGGTATGGACCGGATACACGACGACAACCACAGAAACGAAAATGGCTAAACAATTTAAGAATTTTCTCATGGAGCGTCTGCTCACTATACAGAGCTCGAGCTGCACAGCAGCTAGCCGATGCCCTGTCCGACTTTAAGGTTGACATAACAGCATTACAAGAAATAAGATGTACAGTGAGTGGTGTTATTCAAAGAAACGAGTATGACATTTATTACACCATGTGCTCGGGGTAGACTTTCTAGTGAGCCAAAAACTGCAGCCTGCCAACATCGGCTTTAATGCAATAAACGGAAGGTTGTGCACTCTTCGCGTGCGGGGCACATTTAAGAACATAAGCCTCATAAACGGCCACGGACCTACAGAGGACTCCCCTGACGACGAAAAAGAAGAATACTACGAGAACGTCGAACGAACCCACAAACCCTGCCCAAGATACGATGTGAAATTCGTTCTTTGTGATTTGAATGCCAAAATTGGCACTACACAGGTTCCCATAGAACACAAATGACAATGGACTACGAGTCATCGAACTGGCAGCATCAAAAAACTTGGTCGTTGCAAGTACCAGGTTTCCGCGTAAAGGTATCCACAAAGCCACCTGGGTATCACCTGATGGAGCCACTCGCAACCAAATTGAGCACGCGTTGATAGATCGCCGCCACTCCTCTAGTCCGATGACGGTACGAACGTACCGAGGTGCCAACGTCGACTCGGATCACTACCTTGTTGGTACAGTTTTCCGCAATGAGAATACCAGTAACACCTTTGGTCATGCGCTAAGAGTCGCCCTCGAAGAGCTCGACGGAGGGAATGTAAGTCCTGGGGCCAGAATGCCGGGCGTAGAAGAAAAACGGACACGTCTTAGGAATACTGTCATTAGTACTGCCAACTCCATCTTAGGCAGTAGTCGTAGAGATCGGAGCAACTGGTTTGATGATGAGTGCAAACTAGCGACTGAACGTAAGAATGCTGCATACCGGGCAATGCAGCAGTCTCATAGGACGCGGGTACGCGAAGAGAAATACAAAGACCTCAGAAAATCTGAAAAAAGGATTCACTGACAAAAGAAAAGTGTCTGGGAAAAAGTCTTGTCTGTGAAATAAAGAAAAGTAGAGAGCGAGGCCCGCACCAGGCGCGGAAGTTTTACCAAATAATCCGCAGTATGACGCGGTACACACCACGCTGTACTTACTGCAAGGATAAAGAGGATAATCTGATCACCGATCGTGAAGGCATTCTGGAGCGATGGGAAGTGCACTTCAAAAATTGCTAAATGGTCAGCTCACAGAACAATTGGAGGCTCCACCAATGCAAGATCTAGACCAAATGCTGCCGCTACCAAGCATTGAGGAAACATAAAAACCCATAAGATAGCTCAAATCAAATAAAGCCCCCGGAGCTGATGGCATACCAGCTGAGCTGATCAAACAAGGAGGAACAGCGTTACATCACGCAATTCTTGAGATCGTTGTGCACGTATGGGAGCAAGAGGAGATGTCGGAAGATTGGCGCCGTGGTATAATTTGCCCAATACATAACAAAGGAGCTATCACACTGTGCAGCAACTATAGGGGTATAACATTGCTGAGTACCGCCTATAAGATACTCTCCACTATCCTACAAGATCGGATAGCCCCATACGCTAAAGTCATCATTGGTCAATATCAGTGTGGCTTCATCCCAGGCGAATCTGCGATTGATCAGATATTCACCCTTAGGCAGGCAATGGAAAAATGTCAGGAATTTAATATTCCATTATATCATCTATTTAAAGACACTAAGGGCGCCCAAGACAGCATAGCCAGGGTAGAACTATATAACGCCATGAGAGAGTTCCGCATTCCAAACAAATTGATACGACTTTGTAGGTTGACCATGACCAACGTAACTAGTCAAGTAAAAATAACGGGATTGCTGTCCAAACCAATAAACATCTTTAAAAGACTCCGACAAGGGGACGGTCTGGCCTGCCTCCTCTTCAACCTGGCGATGGAGAAAACAATCCGTGACTCTGGCGTTACAACAAGAGGGACTATTGTCACCAAGTCCAGCCAGATACTTGCCTACGCCGATGACATTGACATCATCGGTAGAACCGAATCGGCTGTACAGGACTCCTTCACCCAGATCGAGCAGGCGGCACAAAAACTGCGACTGTGCATTAATGAGAGGAAAATTAAGTAAACGGTAGCAACGTCTGCGAAGAGAAGATCTAACGTTGGGCAAACTATCAGGGTAGTGGAGCACGAATTTGACGTAGTGCAATTCTTTAACTACCTTGGGTCAATAGTATCAGCCGATAACAATATGGAAGAAGAAATACGCGAACGGCTGATCAAATCCAACAAAGCCTACTATGGTCTATCAAGGTTCTTTAAATCCCAAAATTTATCCAGAACATCCAAGCTACTACTGTACAAGACCATGGTCTTACCAGTACACATGCATGGATTCGAGACCTGGATGCTCAATAAAAGACACTCTGAACTCTTAGCCGCGTTCGAGAGGAAGGTCTTAAGAATTGTTGGCCCCATATGTGAGGGAGGACTATTCCGGAGACGCTACAACCATGAGTTGTACGCAATATACCTTGAAGCTAATGTTGTACGAAAAATCAAGCTCGGTAGACTCCGATGGGCGGGACACCTAGTTCGAATGAGCGAAGAGGAGCCTGTGAGGTTAGGAAGGGTATTGTAGAGAACCCCCACAAACCGGCACGGAAAGTCCTTTGTGGCAGGATGTATGGAAGGGGACAGCGCGGCAGACCTTGTCTGCGATGGAGGGATGTCTTAGACCAGGACCTCCAAAGCCGGGGAGTGTCAAACTGGACGACATCGTCTCGAAATCGGGACAGGCGGAGAGATTTGTTAAATAAGGCCAAGACCGGATCCCGGTTGTAGTGCCGATGATGATGATGATAAATTCATATGAATAGAATGCCGTTGGAAGTATGGGAATTGAGTTTAATTTAGGCTGAGTATAAGTCGTGTAAATTTTTACCAGATAGCACTTCTTGCACGTTTTAAAAAACTCCCAGAATTTTTATTGAATTTGTTACAGAATATCTGCAAAGGGTTGCACAGGTTAAAAAAGAATATGAAAGCGTATTGGTTTTAATATTCTACAATGATGCCCTAAAGAAATTATTAATACAACAAACAGGGGTTTTCCCAGAGTTGGTGTCGGTTGACAATTTTTTTTCACAAACCTAGTCATAAAAGTTTATTACTCATTCCAAGAAAACAGAAAATTTGAGTCTATAATTTTGTCCATAATTTTTCACAGCACTGTAAATGCCATATAATAGGCTTTTCACAAAAATTCTAAACAAAAACAGATGTTCTTAGCATTGTACTATAAGAGAATGCCCAATAAATATAACGACGTAAAGGCCTCGATTGTGCCTACGCTGATTTGAACTCATGTTTCAAGCCTACTCCTTTCAATTGCTAAACTAAAGCAGCAATAAATAACCAAGATAGTGCATTTATAATTTCATAAATAAATAAATAGTTGCATAATAAAAATGCGTCAATGTGTAAATTGCACAAGCGGCTCTTACTTCATGCAGTGGCCTTGTGCAATTTACCATATCGGGAGACCAAGGTTATACAAGCACACTCAATCTTGTTTGATTGATGGTGGAAACGAAGAGCAGTGATGTACAATTGATTGTCGATGGAACACAAGAGCAAAGGAGACCAGTAACGCAAGTGAAGCTTTGCTACAATCATTTTTAATCGAATGGGAAAGGAAGTGTGATTTAATAAATATTTATTTTAAGCGGTCTTGATGCAGTAAAAGAAATAATTAAAACGTAAATAAATACCAAAAGAAAGATGGAAACGAGCAATTCAAAATCTGCTAAATAAATAAATAATACAAAGGTTTAATAAAGAAAAATATTATTGCGAAATTATTCCACTCTGTTCATAATCTGTTCAACAACTTGTTCCCAGAAACTTTATCCCTTTGTCGATTGAAAAAAGCAAGGTATTTTGTGGTGGAAACGGTGTACCACAATAATAACGAACAGTTTTCTGATATTAATATCTTGCGTCCATTTCCTTCCGCCCAGAAAAATTCATTATTCATGAAGTTTTAATATAAAAGTTAGAGAATAAAACCAAGATTATGCAAATGAATCACCATTTGCGTCAAAGCGGTGGGTTTTCGCTATCCAAATCTTCTTCTTCGCTTGTCTTCAAAACCTCGATTCATTGGGATTGTACAGACCATTGTGCGTATTACCCTTCGCAGTTTGAAGCACCTCGGACTCTGTGCAATGACCTTCCCCAAAATGTTGTATTGTGTGGTCATTTCTCTTTTCGTTTTAATACATGATTTCAGCAACAATCTTTTCTTGCTTTGCAGAATGTTGCTGATGAATCTGTGATGTAAGTCTTACTAGATGTACGAGGTTGTGAGCAATTGCAATTTATAAAGAGGGACGGTTTGAAAACTTTAACATCACTGTATCTTCTTTTTGTAAAAGTTTATATTAAAGAAACACAAATGGGTTACCGATTTCTGCAACGAGATTGTAGACCGTGAGTGAGGTCAATTCACAGTGCCAAATTTGATTCGGCATTCGAGGCTTAAACTTGTCTATGACTTATATTTGTCTACCGGGGGTTAAGGTAGAAATTAAAAATATTCATCAGGTCAAAGTTATGGCAAATATTACCTCGACTAACTATGAATACAGAAATGGGACAATAACATATCAGATTACATTTGATGCTGTGGTTAAACTTAAACCATGACAATATTTTCAGAAAATACGTTAGATAGGCAGATGCGTTGACGCCTATGTTGTCTCAATTAAATTGTGTCTTATAGTTGGGTTTACAATGAGCTCCACTGCCCGTTTCTTTCATCCGTCGAACATGTGCAGCACTGTTTTAGTTGCACTTGACCAAGTATGGTACTTGAATGTAGTTTAGGAAAAAAAAAAAAAAATTGTGGCGAGAAGGCCGAATTTAGCGAGACAGGACATATGTGTTCTTCATCTTCTCTCTGACTTCTGGTCATCTTGCGATAACCAGAATCACCCACATCCGTGAGGATGTTGGGCTCGGTCTGACTTCTGGTCATCTTCTCTCTGACTTCTGGTCATCTTGCGATAACCAGAATCACCCACATCCGTGAGGATGTTGGGCTCGGTCTCGCGGCATCTGAAAAGAGAAGAAAAAAGGGGGGGTATCCAAGGATAGTGTGGACAGTGTTAGTCCAAGTGTTCTCTAACTACTTTTATAGAGGGATGGTGGGAAAGAAATCATACAAGACCGGTGGGTCTTGGGTGCGGTAGTAAACGCAGATCACGTCTTTGGCGTCTGATAATCTGCGCTTTGGTCGGTGTGTATGTTTGTGTTTGTGCCGTCTTGTACTGTGCGTTCGTGTGTTTGGTTTGTTAATAGTAGACCCTATGGGATGGGTCCAGGAATCCTCTATTATAGAGGGGAATGTTGTTGGGAAGGGTGCTTTCTTCAGTTTTGTACTGAAGAAGAAATTGTGGGGGTTTGATCCGAACAGATCGAGAGAGAGAAGGGTCAAGAACGCAAGAGTCCCGTACAAGTAGGTTCTCGCTGTTCTGAATGTTTTCGAGGTACTTATATGCTAATTGAAGCAAGTACTCGTCGATAGGGGTAATGGAGGCGCCTTCGTATAGGTGAGAGTTGGGGTAATGACGACCGTCAGGCCTTCTAGAATGATTGGTGCATCTTCTGAGGAGTTTCCTTACGAAAACCCGAAGTCTTTCCATTTGGGCCGAAGATATGCAGGACCATATGTGAAAGGCGTACGATATTCCAGATCGGATTAGCTGTTTATAGCAGAGAAGCTTAACTTTGGTGTCAACTTTGTTGCTTCACTTCAAGATGTTGTGCAGTTGCTTAGACCGACCGAGGCCCCTTTCGAGAATGTGGGTCACATGTTTGATAAAATTCATGTTTGGGGTATAAGTGACCCCAAGATATTTCATCTTGTCCTGTGGTCTAATCGTAGTATCCCATTTTTATTCGAATATTCTGTGAATATCGAGAAGCAGGTTGGGAGTGTTTACTACTCAGAATTATGGCTACTGCTTTGGATGGATTAAGTCGGATTTTCCATCGACTGTAATGCTGATACAGTTCGTCCAAGTGACGGTTGAGTCGATTTGTTGCGAGGTTAGGGCCTTTGGTTGACGTGTACACCAGGACGTCATCCGCGTAGCATATCTGATTTACTCTCCCGTCCACAGGGCGAGGAACATCGGAGGTGTAAATATTGAATAAGATGGGGCCTAGAATGGAGCCCTGTGGTACGCCTGCAGCGGCGTGAAAAGTTCGGGAAAGCTTTCCATTCACTCTAACTTGGAAGGTTCTGTTTAGAACGAACTGGTAGATGATGCTACATAGCGTTCTACTGAGGCCAGTATTCAGTAGTTTAAAAGCGAGACCTTCGATCCAAGTCGTATCAAAAGCTTTTTCAATGTCTAGGCTTACCGCAACGGTGGGTTCCTTATTAAAGAGCCGCACGCTGACGTGGTTTTGAAATAAATTGAGAGCCATAGTGGTGCTGTGCGCTCTTCGAAATCCTAATTGGAAATCAGGTATTAGGTGCCTGGCAGTGACAAAGTTATTTAGCTTCTCGTATATGAATTTTTCATATATTTTGCTGATGCAAGTGAGAAGCGAGATAGGGCGAAAGCTTGAGGGGTGATACATTGGTTTCCCAACTTTTGCTATTGGGCAAATAATAGCGTGCCTCCAAGCTTGGGGAAAGTACCCCATGTTGTAAGCATGGTTGAACAGAATGGAGACCTTTATAAAGAATATGGCAGAAAGCCTTCGCAACGAGTGGTATGACATGTTGTCGATACCAGGTGACTTCTTAGGGTGTCGAGATTTAACCAGACTCTGTAGGGTATTTGGTGTGATGAAACCGTGACCATTATCACGTGTGTCATCGAAGTATGCACTGTTAGTTGGGTTAAAGTCAACAATTGGCTCGTTGAAGTCGTCCAACTTACTGTGGACCTCTGAACTAACGATTGCATTAGTTTCCGGGTCGCCATCTTGGAGAGTGAGTTTGTGATTGTTTTCGAAGGTCTCTCCGATGATATTTGCTTTATTGGTGTCGTTATTGACAACAACACCATTGTGCATAATTGGCCCAGTGATGCGGGAAGTGCCACATATCTTTTTAACATTTTTATAAACGTTCTGGTCCATCTGAATACCCTTCAGCTTGTCTTCCAATTGTCGGGTACGATTGTTTTGGATTCTCTGTTTTATCAGTGTACCAATATTGTGAATAATGGATCGCAATAATGGCTCCCTTTGCGTAAAGCGGTGACGATATCTCATTCTGCAGAGCTTTTTACGCTCCCGGATGAGACGAAGAGTGATGTCGTCATGGGGAATCTGATAGGTCTTTTCAAGTTTATACTTCGGGACATGAGTCTCCGAAGTTTCAACTAGAATCTCGTGAAGTCGTTTTGCAACGTTGTTTATCTCAACCGTCGTTAGGTTCCTGTCAGTGGGAAGAGAGAAATGGTGGAGTTTGTCGTTCAATGTAATATTGAAGTTGTCCCAATTTGTCCGCCCATAATCGGGTATGTATCTGATATGAGCCCGGGATGCTTGATAGCCGCGAATGAATGTGGTCACAGCATTGTGGTCAGATACACCCGCTGAAACTTGAGGAGGAGTGATTTGTGGAAGTAAGTCTTTGGACACAATAAATATGTCCAGAATTGAGTTACCTCGAGTACCAACCGTAGGTGCAACTATTTCGAAGTTGAGGGCATACATGTTTGCGGTGTACCATTGGTACAGTTTTGTGCCATTTGGGCAAGAGACAGAGTTGTTCCAGTGGGGATGTCTGGAGTTAAAATCGCCGCCTATGATGAAGGGTGTATGCCCCGAGGTCCTTATTAGTTTGCCGATATCTTCGGGATTAATGGGGCGAATGTAGTTTAGGTCGAGTAACCATATTGTATATTGCGACCAGACTGGATTTTTTGCACCTCTTCAAAACCCGCATACGTTTAGCCGCATTTATCGCAACTTAAAGTATATAACGGCTCCAATTAGGAATGGAATTCATCGGAATACCGAGGACTTAAATTTCCTTCACTCGCCAATGAACCTTCAAAAGACACAGATCGTTCGCTAGTCCGCATACATTTCAATTATCTTTCCGCAGTACGCTTATAAGCAGGTATACCTGTACAATATAATACATCTCTCTTCCCGCACCGGGTTTTGTTTTGTGAACAGTGCCAGTGACAGTGAATAGACAAAGACCAGTGAACAATAATTGTGATACAATGGCCTGCGGGCCAAATATGAGTGGTAACCGGTTTCGGGATCTTGTCGAGAACGTAGATTTCGAAATACCCAAGAAGAAAATAAACGGAACACTTCCGAGAATCGAGGAGCATTTTCCAAATTTACCGATGACATCAGTAAAAAATCCAAAATTTTTAATTATCACGGCCAAACAAAGTGATAAACCTCTCTCGTCGCTTAATCCATTTGTAATAAAAAAAAGCGACGGAAACTTATTAGTGAAGGTTAACTCACCAAAAATCGCGGACCGGTTCCTAAAAACAACTAATTTAGGCAATGTCTGCCCCGTCGCTGTTAAGCTCCATGAGAAATTGAACGAGTCTAAAGGTATAGTTTACGTTCTCTGCCTGATAAATGTTCCCACATCAGAAATATCTCGGAAATGTAATACCAGTTTACGAATTTTTAAAAAGGGATGAAAATAAAATGCGACGACCATCGGGCCTAATGTTATTTACTTTCGACCTTTTCCAACCACCAAAATCTGTGGATATAGGTTTCTACAAAGCAAAGGTCTCCGAATTCCCAACCCCATGAGATGTCGTAACTGCCAACGACTCGGCCATACTACAAAACGCTGCACCAATACCACAATGTGTGAGAAATGTAACCTCGCACCTCATATGCCTGCCGATTGCTGTCGTACTATGTGTGCCAACTGCTCACTCCCTCATTCTGCTGCAGACAAAACCTGTCCCTCATATACGAGGGTGGGCTGAAAAGTTTCCGGCCTCAATCTTGATTTAATATGTGACAAACACGCTCTTTGGACATTTTCATAGCCTCTGCTATCTCCCTCACTTTAATTCGGCGGTCGTCTAGCATCATTTGGTGAACTTTTGCGATGTTATTGTCAGTTGTTGCCGTTTTTGGACATCCCGAACGTTCATCGTCTCCCAGGCTCTCACAGCCACGTTTAAATTCAGCTGCCCAAAATTTCACTGTGGTAAATGATAGTGCAGAGTCCCCATACACAGAGTCCAACTCTTCTTTGATCTGTGTAGGCGTATTGCCTTTCAAAAACAAAAATTTAATGACAGATTGATACTCAATTTTGTCCATTTCACAAAAACACTCACATCGACTCACTCAAACGACTGTCAAATAAAAACTACCCATCCAAAATGGCTGAAATGGCAACTACATTTGTGGGGGTTCTCTATACCACATGGAGAACCAACCCCCAATTCCATACCTTATTTTGACCGCGCGTCATTTCTACTCATTCCCCTTATAAGCTATTCCACCTGTAAAACATGTTAAAGGGACGCATAGCTAAACTAATTATCCTATGCAGATAATGCATAATTGAGTTTAGCTACCTTTTTGCCATACGGCAACCCCATTTCGCTAACCCATGAGATTTCCACAGGAAATCGCATCATGTCGGTTAGCAACGGCATAGTCTGATCAAACGACGCGGTTGTTTAATCTTGCGACCGCCGGGGAAATTATCAAAGCATTTAAGTTAGTTCCCATGATCAGATTTCCCTAGCCAAGTAGGCGTCCTTTTCACTTTCTCCAGACACTTCATTCGCTGGGGATCAATGGTCTCTTTTCGCAGGTGAATAGCACCAGCTTAATTTTCCTCTCCTTCACAGTTCTGTCTTCCTACAGATCAATGTAGTCTGAGATCACCATATCCACCGAATTAGGGCAATGGGTTACGCTCAGAGCTACATTGATTCATGCACACACAACCAAACCCACCCCGAGACCATCATACATAGTGTTTTGTTCTCTCATTCTCCCATGTTCGTCGATTATCAATTAACCGAGTATCCACCACCATTCGACGGGCGTGACAATGAGAGAGCTGAGGTTTGATCTCTGGTGGTTGTCCTGTGTGCAAAGATAGAACACAGAATTTCACCCCTAATTAGAAGTCATTTTACAACCATCAACCAGATTGGTCGCGATTCAACAATCGCTGCGTGTGCACACTAGTGTGGTGGTGATTTTAATGTGCATAACTCTCAGTGGCTTCGCCATTCCGGACACACAACACCTGAAGGTCAATATGTCCAGCTTTTTGCTCATTCAAATAGTTTACCTCAACTTGTCACCGAACCAACACGAGTACCAGACATATATGGTCATTTCGACAACACACTGGATCTGTTTCTCACCTCCTACCCAAACAAATACACAATAAAGTTTCTTCCCCCTTGGGCACTTCAGATCACTGTGTCGTGTCAGCTAAATTTCTTCTAACCAACAGCAACACTTACGAGAAAACTCCCAAAAGAACAGTATGGTTCTATGAGAAAGCCAACAGGGAAGTTCTGAACGACTTTTTTGGGAAGTTAAATTGGTCGTTATTTTTCCTCAATAATGATGTTAACTCTATAGCGGACACATTGACAGAAACGATTCTACTTGGCATGCGGACCTTTACCACACAGAGTAAAAAGTATCAAACCCAAGAAAAATATGTGGTTCGATTCCGGGTGAAGAGAAGCCATTAAGGCTAAAGAGCTGAGCTTCCGGTTGTATAAATCAAACAATACTGAAGAAAACCGGAAAATATGTAAGAGAGCTAGAAATGACTGCAATGCATATATTCAACGCGCCAAGTTCTTGCATGACCAGAGAGTGAGACAAAAAATACTACATTCTCCCATAGGTAGTAAAAGCTTCTCGGCATTCGTGAAAAACATTCAAAATTCAGTCTCTTCATCCATTCCTGCGCTTATAGTCGACGACAAACCAGTCACCGGTGCAATAGGGCAGGCGAATCTACTTGCTGCACATTTTGTAGCCCACTCAACCCTGCCGGATACCGCATTAGTTCCACCTCAACTTGAGCAGAAGCAGCACACCATAAGCCAGATTCGCTTCGTCGATAATAGAATAATGGATAGACACCGACACGCGGTAAGGCTGACAGAATCGCACATTACAAATTTGGATACACGTGCTGCCGTATCAGTCGGGGAAAAATAAGCAACAAGAAACAGCAAACTGAAATTGTCGTTTCTTTATTATAGAGAAACATATTTTCGTTTGTTTTTGGACTATTGGTCTTATACATATAATACACGAACGTAGCCAATAGGCTAATAAATATTATAAATATTTTGCTACACGCAAGATTCTGCAAAAAACAATCATGTTGCGTGCATATGGGACATCTTTAATTAACGTTAAAACCGAAAGAATTCTCTCAGTGGGGCATCGAATATAATTTCCTACTACAACCCATAGAATCCTTTCGGAGTAGCGTTGAAACTTATCACATCTCTACCTGTTGATAAACTCATTCCCAGTTCTCATGCTCAGAATTGCAATCTTGCATTTCCCACATCCCACCTATGCCCCACAAACAAACTAAATCCCCAATCACCTTGAAATGCATACATTTCCCATTGCCATACCTAAAATTGTGATTCTGCAATTCCCACACCCAACAGTCTCATCACCTAGATGATATATCAACCACCCAACACTCCATCACCTTCAAGGTAATTTTACCTGCATGCTATTCGCTATGGGCAAATCAGATATGCGTCACCGTGAATCGAAATATTCTCATGGTCTTGGGGTGAAGAATTTTGCAAAAAATGCAACGTTGTGGTTCCCATCGTCGTTGGCTTGGCCTTCGAGTGAGACTGGCGTCAGGTAGCTGTCTGGAGGACAGCTATGGTCGTGGGAAGGTATGAGAATTTTGATGTAGATTCCGGGTATAAATAGGGAGTTCCAGTTTAGATTAATTCAATTAGTATCATACAGGCACCAAGGGTGCATCAATTAGAATCCGACAGCCAAGTGTGCCACATCAACTGAACTGCTGAAGTCTGCTGAAACATTGATCAAACTTCAAAGCGTTAACCTAAAACTTAAAAACTTAAACGTAAAGAACTTAAACTTAAAAACTTAAACGTAAAGAACGTATACTTAAAAAACTTAAACTTAAAACTTCAGCTTAAAATTAAATTATCGCACCGCGATTTAAAAAAAAAAAAACGACAACCAGTGTTTTACTCGGTGGGTACGCCGGTCGATACTTTGGGTAAAGCAACAGGCGGATGCAAGGATAGCAAGCTCAATCGAGGAAAGCCAGCCCCAGAGGAACCCCTGGAAGTTGAGGTGCCTGAGCCGTGAGATGACCGGACGGAACGTGTGCTGTAGAATCCCATGTATACACCACAGGCTCGTGAGACGGACACACACGGGCTAACTGGCCGGAAGAGGACGACGCATACGGGTTAACAAGCCGGAAGACACCTACCCACGGGCCCTAACAGCCGGAAGCCGCACAAACAGACTACGGGCTCGGAAGCCGCCTACTCACGGGCTTAACCCAGCCGGCAGACATAAGAGTAGGTAAGTATTATGTACAAAAAGAAATAATATAACAGATGCAAAAGATAATTCCCTCCATCCAACCTGGCTACTATTTACAAGGCGTATATTCCTCCAAAAATGGAGTTCAACAAAGCTTTCCCAAAGAACCATCCATTTCTTTAAATCAACCTGCTTTTCCCTCGCTCCATAAACCACTATACTTACCTGCATTCGAGCAGCTAAAGCTGTCTTTCAAATAACTTTCACCTGAAAGTTAAACCTCATCAAGGCATGCATCACATTGAATTTTTCCGTTTCATATTATATGAACCATACCATATCCCCAACGGCTCGGCTCGTCAGCAATTATAATAGATTAACACTCGCTAGCCGGCGTAATTGTTGACACAGCTGTAGCCGATGGTTTTGCTATGGTTCATTACCATTTATTGCCCCAATCCCGAGGTTCGCCACACTTACGACCAATTTCCTTTATCGGTTATCTACCGATCATGGGATTTGGGCACGAATATGATTGACGTTAGACAATCATACCCTAGATCATGCCTAACGATGCTGTATGATGGAGGAAATTTGATCAAACCAAAGCCACCATAGCCTTGACCATAGGCGAGCAAACCTTCGGTTTGCTTATCGCCACGAAAAAATCGATTACCTGCAATGGCATAAGTCTGGGGCGGTTATGTAAACAGCCGATGTTCCCATATAGCATCGCCTGAATCACAAATAATGTGCATCGCATCGTTTGAACGTTAAAATATCGTTTCGGTTTATTTAGGATACGGAAACTTATTTCTTCCATCGGCGATCTTCGCTATCGCGTATCTCAATAATGCCTGTAATGCATTACACCAGCCCATGTTTATTCAGATGCATTTTGTCGTTGCCCATATGCAGGCTGAAGGGCATCGTACGTGTCCCATACGGACACATATAGAATCCTTCCACACCGATGTAATCCACCACCGTTGAATCTGACGGGTATGGATTGCATCGGCGAGTCAGATTCCTATTACCGCAGCGGACAGTCGCACCCGCTTAGAGTTCCGCATTTTAGTTTAGTGAGGACCGAACCCTGATTTATTTTGCTTAATGCAAGCTCAAAATTAAACTTAAAATTAATTAATATAAAAAGAACCTTAAAGACTATCTATATAAAAAAGAAAAAAGAAAAACCAGGAGGTGAAAAAGACTGAGCGATGGGGGGGGGGGGGGGGGTAAGGAAGGGCAAGTGTATGTGGGGGAGGCAAATACGGCTTTTGTGAGACTTTTATCAGCCCCGCTACTAAGTAATTAAAAGCTACTAAGTAAGTAAAAGCCAATTTCGTTTTTCCACCGTTTAAATATTAGAGTTGGGGTGCCGTTTTTCCTTGCCTAATCATGTGGCCCTTGTGATGTCCAGACATTCAACCAATATACATCGACACCTCCTTTTCTTATCCACTTCCTCTCCATCCGCTCGCACTGTGCTGACATTTAAGGGTACTTCAAAGTCCCCTTTTGTGCGCGCGTGTTAAGTGTGTCGATGATGTCATAGCTAAAGATAACATACAGGAGATCATTGACACACTCAAACAAAAAAGCGCCACCAAATTCTAAACCCAAATGACCCCACAGAACGACAACGCAATCGAGTCCGTAAGCCCATTAAGCAAATCAATCGACGACGATTAATTTCAATTTCAAATCCCTAAAGCAATTAACGATTGCATAGGCTGGAACAATCAAATTGCAGAAACGTTTAAACTGCATGTTCCAGCACAATCGGCAGGAGTACAATTAATTGCGTCAGTTCGCAACCGTAGAAGTTGAACCCGAGTTCAAGTCAGTGGAGAAATACTGACTGGCTCAGCGATACACCGCGATTGCGAGCTGAAGCCAACAATCGGAAATTGGGGCAATTAAAATTAAATTGCATTATCGTCATCGGGAGGTGTTGACCCCGAGGTGACGAGAGTCGGTGGTTAATGGGAGAAGCGGTAGTCAGTGGTTGGGCGGGGTTGGTCGCGGAGTCGGTGGTTGATTAAGGAGTGGAGTAGCGAATCAAGAATTAAGTGAAGAGATCGGAAAAGGCGAAAAGTAAAATCGTATATAAAGAGTTTGCCGAGAATCGAGAGTTGAATGAATAGATCGGAAAAGGCCAAAAGTTAAATCGTTTGTTGACAGTGTACGGAGAATCGATAGTTAAGTGAATTAAGTAAATTGAAGACTTTCGGAAGATTGAAGATAGTTAAGTTTAGTTAAACCAACTAAGAAAAAATATAAATGTTATAAGATAGAAACTAAATAAAGTGGACAAAATAAAGTTAAACACAGAAACAAAAAAAATAATTTACGCAAACCGAAAAGGTAAAGATATTGTAAGTTGGACAAAAGGAAGTGAATTAAGTAAATTGAAGACTTTTGGAAGTTTGAAGATAGTTAAGTTAAATACGAAAAATTGTGCAAATCATTAACTCTCTTTATGGAATAAAATATATAACAAAAATAAAAAGTGGAAGAGAACAAAAGAAAGACTCCATGTTTTAGCTATTCAACGAGTGGTGTAAGAATGTTTTGGGCGTTTTTTTTCTTTTACGTTGTAATTTTTGCTTCAACGAATAACCAAAATCGTAACTCGCGTTAGTGTAAAAAAAAAAAAAAAAAAAATCGCTTCGAAATATAAATCCAATGGATGGAGATTTCTATATACAGATGGATCAAAAACAACCGAAAATACATCTTTCGCTGTTACATCTGAAGAATGTGGTGTAAAGAAAATCGGACTGTTACCTGAATTTGGCTCCATTTTGACGGCGGAACCTTTCGCCATCCTACAAGCCGTAATAGTTGCCACCAATCACAGGAAAAATATATCATCTGCACAGACAGCTTGTCAGTACTCCATTCAATAAGGAACACCAACAATACCGACCATATCATTTCCAATATTCGAAACAATATCATTAAATATTATAATAAAATAAAACTAATGCGGATTCCCAACCATGTTTCCATCAGCGGTTATGAAAATGCAGACTGTACAGCGAACTAAGCTAGAAGAGCTCCAGTTCATAAATTTAACATCTATACAAGAGCCGATTTATTAGCAACCATCCAAAACAAACTAAAAAATACAATTCGAATGAATTGGGATACTTAGTACCACACCTATAAAAGCGTAAACTCATTCAAATATCACCCCGTCTATCCAACGAATTTAACACTAAAGCTACCGACATTTTATATATACCTATTTCTACCACTAGACCCCTACCACCAATGACCCGTGTTTTAAAAATGATCTATTTTAAGATTTATAGCATGTAATAACTCTTAGTCCAATTTAGTGTATGAATAAAACATTTTTCAATTCCATCTTCTTTATTTATTAAATTGAAGGAAACATAAAACCTTCAATTTGGAAATAAATAATGTATAAACCTTATGTACGTTCACCGCATGTGTCATTTGACCCGCCCGTGGTAGGTTTAGTGTTAAGTAAATCTAAAGTCACAAACTTCGTGTGATTGCGATTAGGTCATACGTCCGCTATGCATCTTTACCTGCTCAACAAAGACACAGCCCCAATCTGCCAAAAAATGCAACACAACACTTACAGTCATTCATATACTAAAAGACTGTCCTCACCTGAAACTTTTAAGAGACCGTCTATTTCGTAATATAGATATTAATAAAATTCTCGGAAAATCAAATTATAATTTAAAAGTACAGAGCCAATAGTCTCAGCTGCTAGGCTCATTATGTTAATTTATTGATATGTAATTTTGAATTACTTTTTAATAATAAATAAATAAATAAATATATTTCCTTGGTATCGATGAAGCAAGCGTCGTTCATTGTGTATGTCCCTACGTTGGAATTCGTCTTTACAACAAGGGGCAATACTGGGTTTTACGGGCATTGAATTCCACTCAAGAACAGCACACGTGTATCTCAACACCACCTTTTGTTATTCTTTACTTCTTCTGGCCGCGGTAAGGTTTGGTGTTTGAAAGTATTACAAAAAGAAGAAGTAAAGAAAATCATGTTTGATTTGGCGTTTCAAATGTTTTCAAACGATCGGCATTCTTCGCGCCTTCTGCAAGACAATTAGTCTACTGTGAATATATTTAACACCTCTACCGCAGGAATGATGAGTATCCTAATCGCTTTATAAAGTATTGCACTCAAACCAGTAGACATAAAACTATTATTGTTCACGATGGCGTCATAGTTAAATTATGTTAAAGATCGTGTGAAATTTAACGGAGGCGGGACCAAAAGTTATTTAGCAATACTTTGAAATTTAGTGTGATCCCAAAACCTGTTTTTGATATACTAATAAAACAGCAAAAAAAAAACAGGCTATACCACTTCCATTTTAAGTATTTGATTACATTTCAAGTATTGTTTTCTTAGGTTGGTAAAGCATCTACAGGTATACTGGTGCTATACTTCTATAGGTTCTGAAGAACAGTCATATCTGTATTTATGTCCTAACCTTTTGCTATACCCGCAGTTCCTCAATTTCTTAAGTAGGTCAACTTACCTGCGCTCTCCCTCCGACGGCATCACCTAGATACACCATTATGAATACTTCCCTTGCGGAAGGTACCCACTTACATTAATTACTTGTAACTAGAGACGGACTGGAAACCAAAGGTCACAGTTGGATATTTCAATGTCAATATATTTCGAGTGAATCTTCATTATCTAGGTTTTATTGAAGGAGGTTACATGGCTTCAGTTAGCCATTGGTAATTTAATATTTCGGCGAATGACAGATTAAATGGAAATTGTTTACATTGTAAAGCAATTGCATTCTAATCATGATAATACCTCTTTTATTGGTGTTGACAATGATTTACCATATTGTGTGGAGCCGAATGGAAAAACTAGATACTTTCCGTGAGATCTTAATGCCCAACATGCAATTGGTCGTATAATTTCAAATCATTGGAATAATAGTTGAATAATGATAAGAATTGTTTGCAAAACCGTTGGTTATTTTTTTTCTTATTATCGCATTGCACATAGAAAAAGAGAGAACTCAAGCAACGCAACATTAGAGGTAGTGTACAGAAGTTATTGCGAATCGCCACCTCCGAACGACAAATATATGGAGTAAATAAGTTCTTATCACGAAATCGTTCCCCATGCACTTTCAATTTTACAGCGGTACTGCTTAGAAGACTTGTTTTTTTTTTTATAATCTTGAGAAAATATTGGACTTCGATTGTCATGTTTCCGTCAGCGTTTTTGTTTTAATAATATGCAAGCGGAAAAGGGATTAAAAATTCCGCTTTTAATACTAAAGATAAGCAAGTAAGAGGAAAGTTAGACTGAGGATAAAGAGAAAAAGAAAAAAGGACAAATGCCAATGACCTTAAGTTTTGCTTCTGGTTGGGCGAACCTGAGGTCCGTAGTACAAGTGATTTCTTTGCATATGTCTACGGGAAACCATCCATGGTTTTACCAAAGGAACTCAACTGCATTTTTGCATGAAACTTGTGTGTAGATACATATTGGTGGGTTTGGTTTGTGTCCTCCGGTTGGTAGAAACCTTGACGTGGTGTGAGGCTTAAATTACAATGAATCACTCAGGTTATGATGACGGAAGCATACGCTTCCAATAGGGTCACCCATGTCAGATAGGCTAGCGAGAAGTACTACACAAAGATCTGCAACCCCTAATCCAGGGTGTTACGCGTCACCGAGCCCAGGGGTATACCGGCTGTATTATAAGGGCGCCTCTCTGACACTGGATCGAATCACAGCAACAAGCAGACCTCACCGTATCAAAACGGGGCTCTGATATAGCGGACTATTTGAGACCCCAAGACTCGTGGGAACAAAAATGAATAACCAATATACACAAACTGGCGCAAGGCTAATAACCTTGCCCGGAGAAACAAATTATTATGGAAAATTTAACAAGCCAGACAAGTCAGACTTCTTAAATAAGGCCAAGAGCGAATCCCGGTTGTAGTGCCTGTTATATAATTAACAATAGTTAATTATCACCCCCATAAAACCCACCTAAAACTCTTACCACTAAATCAAGCATCACATTCCAAGTAAATATCAATATTCCCACCATACAATAGACACAGTTAATAAATGTTACCTCCCTAGAAATACATAATCCCTATCCCGGTGACTTAATATTTTGTTGGCCATAGGAACTTTAACTCTCCCATGGTTAAGCGCAAATTTTTCAATTGCCTGCCTGAAGAGGCATTTGTGGAATTTGTACGATTGGCCCGAAATAGTTGTTACCCATAAAAACAACATTTCCCAATTCAAAAAGTTTGCTTCGTTGGTTCGCCGTTTTTTCGGAACGAAGGAAACCCAAAAAAAGGATTATGGATTGGTAAGAATCCAGGGTCGACTCCACGTGGATAGGAAAAGTTTGAAGCACGTAGTCGATTTTCTTGTCAGGGGTTGAAAAAAAACCCCGAATGATGAATATCCACGGCGGAGGGTCAAATTAGAGGAGTACATTTTGAGCATCGGCAGGAAAAGGGTCGGTATGAAGTTGTGTTTTAAATAATAAATGTTTTGAATAGTGTTGTGGATCCGCCCTAAGCTGCGTGCTCTATGCGATTGTAGCGCCGGACCGGGCGTTACTAGTAAAAGGCAAATGAATTCACGCCTTAATGCGCTCACTCTACATCTGACAGTTGTACCAGTCCGAGTGCGCCTTTTGCTTCAACATGACGTAACACTTAAATTGCTTTTACACTAATCACTGTTGTTCCTTTTTAATAAATAATATCTTTCGTACAAGTCGTCGCCCGTTCATTTCATTTCCTGCTACAACAGGTTATGGGCCCAGAAGCAGAACATCGTCTGGACAATCGAAATTGGAAATCAAAAAGACGAGAAGACAACGTGGAAAACACACACGGAAATATAACCTCACTGCAAACAAAATGGACGGCCAAGCATACAAATGCTAACCAGAGATAATTACGATACCAGGAGACTAAGAATGCGGAGACTGTTGGCGACGCCGAACTCAGGCAAATTAGATACTGCGAAACAGCCCGAGAAATTTGGTTGAAGCTGGAAGCAATTTTCGAATCGAAAGGACCGGCGAAAAAGGCATCATTGTGGAAACGGCTAATGAATCATCGACTCAACGAAGGCGAAGATGTACAACGACACGTCGACGAATTCTCCGATGCAAAATGTCCGAATTATTCGTACAAGTCAGCATTGAATTACAATCGATCATGCTTTTACACTGTCTGCCGGAGAGCTACGAGAATTTTATATGCGCCATCGAGTCGAGAGACGAGTTACCTTCGCCGGAACATCTGAAAATTAAAATCCTCGACGAAAGCGCGACGAGAAGACAACGCAGCCAAGCCGAAGATCAAGCAAAGTTCGCGAGAAAAGGAACACCGAATTGGAAAAATACTACGAACAAAGCGTCGAACAAGTCCGTCGATAAATCGGATTATCAACGTACCGGCGGACCATTCAAACACAAATGCCATAGATGACGCCAAATCGGTCACAAGGCCATGAATTGTCGCGAACGAAACGCGAAACATCCCGAAAACAAACAAAAAGCCGCTATCGGCGAAGACATTCCCTTCCTAACCTCCCACACAGACGCAGATTCTTGCTTTGCAGGGAACGTTCAGAAAAACGATACGTGGTGTCTCGATAGTGGATGCACATCACACCTATGCCACGACAAGAACGTATTCTAACAAATCGCAAGTGCTGGAAATTTAAAGATTAATCTGGCAAATCATGGCTCCACCGACGTAAAAGCGAAAGGAACCGTTAAAATGGCGGCATCTGACGGAGACACGACTCGGATCATACGTCTGGAAAACGCACTGCACGTACCCGACCTGCGTAATAATCTCGTCTCGGTCGCGAAGATCACGGACGCCGGAAACAGCGTGAGGTTCACGCGCGAAGGAGCCACAATCAAAAGCAACCACGGATCTACGATCGCAGTAGCAGATCGGAAAGGAGATCTCTATTTTCTCCGCGAATCCGGAAAAGAATCGATCTGCGCCCTGTCGGCGGGAACGCTCAACCCTTCAATAACCGTTTAGCACGAGAGATTCGGCCACCTTAACTGGCGCGATCTCTTGAAGATGAGCAAAAGGGGGATAGCGTCCGGACTTGACCTAGAAGATGACGGAACCACAAACACGTGCAAGATTTGTTCGGAAACGAAGATTACCGAAGATTATTATTGGATGTCCTCCATGCCGACGTATGCGGACCGATGAGAGACGAATCAAGGGGAAAAGCTAGGTACTTCCTCACGCTAACCGACGACTACTCTCGTTAGACAGAAATAAGATTTCTGCAAAAGAAAGGCGACGTCTTGAAGTTTTTCAAGGAATTCAAGGCTCTCGTCGAAAATAAAACAGGGCGAATAATTAAATGTATGCTATCCGACAACGGACGAGAGTTCTGTAACGAAGAATTCGACAGATTCTTGAAGGGAGAGGGAATTGCGCGAAAACTCACGACGCCATACACTCCCCAGGTAAATGGAGTAGCGGAAAGGAAAAACCGCACGCTCTTGGAAATGGCGCGTTGCATGTTGACGCAATCGAAGATCCCAACCTCGTTTTGGGCTGAAGCGATCGCCACGGAAAACTTCGTAAGAAATCGATGCATTACGAAGACGCTAAGAGATAAAACCCCCTTACGAATTATGGCACGGAAAACGATAAAACTCCCGGGAAACGGAAGCTAGAACCGCGAGGTATGAAGTGCGTTTTCCTCGGACACGACGAATCGACTCAAGGCTATCGAGTATGGGTATCAAACATACGAAGGGTAACCACGACACGAGACATCAAATTCACCGTTACCGATACAAAAACGGAAATGCACAACGAATCGTCATCGTCTTCGTCGAATCTGAATCGAGATTCGAATCACAATCCCGAGGGACTATCACTGCCGAATTTCTTTGAACCTCGCCTAGGTGGGGACCACGACGACGAATCGAGAAATGAATCGCAGGAGCAACACGACCCGACGGGAGAAAGGGACGAGATCAGCGAAACGATCAGAAGAGCTCCGGGTAGACCTAGAAGGATTCTCACCGGACGACCCGGTCGCCCGCGAAAATTGTATCGAACCACGCAAAAAGACGAGGATCCTCGCGGAACGAGCGGGGATGAGATCGACCGAACTCTCGACGACGAGGAGTCGTACATCTCGGACAGCCGGGCGGCAAATTTAGCCAGTCTTCACTCGGAGGTCCCGTATCGGCAAGCATTGAACGGACCGGACAAAGAAGAATGGTTATCGCCATTGTCGAAAAAGTCAGATGCTTAATCAAGAACGATACATGGCTGATCGTGAATCGACCCAAGAATCGCAACGTGGTCAGATGCCGAATGGTTCTCAGGAACAAGTACGACTCGGGCGGCAAGGTCGAGAGAAGAAAAGCACGACTCGAGACGAGGAGGTTCTCCCAGCGACCTGGGATCGATTTTCACGATACCTACGCTCCGTCGCCCGCCTGGGATCCATGCGTATACTATTTGCACTGGCGGTCAAGCACGACCTTGAGGTGCATCAGATGGACATCACGACCGCCTACTTGAACGGTACGATCGAAGAGGAAACGTACATGGAATTACCCGATTTACTCGCGGGATGTTTGAAGAAAATCGTCGCGACAAAAGGCAAATCCGACCTCGAGAGCCGCGCCAATGAAATGCTGAAACAGCTTCAGGGTGACGAAAAGGTTTGTCGTTTGAAAAAGGCTTTGTACGGCCTTAAACAGGCCGGTCGGCAATGGCATAAAAGACTGAATGGGAAACTCGAAGAATTACATATGGCACCGACGAGCGCGGATCCGTGCGTTTATCGCCTCAAACGAGGGGGAGAACCGTTCGTTGACGACTTTTTGATATTCTATCGAGAGCGGAAGGATCTTAATTTCGTCCGAAAAAGTTTGTCGCAGGAATTCGAAGCGAGAGACCTGGGAACAGCTCGCTATTGTTTGGGGATCGAAATCGCCAGGAGCAGAAATCAGATTACCATTTCTCAACCAAATTACGTTCGGGAACTACTCTCTCGATTTCGGGTGGAGGACTGTAACACCCTCAGTACTCCCGTTGAATCGGATTCGAGGCTCGAAAAGGACGTTGAAGAAGGATCACCAGGAGGAAATCGGCACTATCGCGTGCTTGTCGGAGCTCTGAATTACTTGGCGATTGCCAAAAGACCGGACATTTCGCATATTGTCAATTGTCTCAGTCAATTCAACACTTGTCAAGGCGAGGCACACTGGAAGGCGGCGAAACGCGTCCTGAGATATCTGAAGAGGACCGCCGACTTCGGAATCACGTACACGAAGAGCATGAAAACCTTGGAAGGGTTTGTTGACGCCGATTGGGCTGGGTGCCCGGTAGATCGAAAGTCGTATACCGGATACGTCTTTAACCTGAGCGGTGCCACCATCAGCTGGGAGTCGAGGAAACAGCGCACCTTCGCGCTTTCGTCCACTGAGGCGGAGTACATGGCATTAACTGAAGCCGCGAGAGAAGCCCTCTAGATACAGGGATTCTTGTCGGAGCTCAAGCTGTCCGGGTGTGAAAGAGTTCTGGTGATGAACGACAACCTAGGGGCACAACTACTGACCCAGAATCACACGTTTCACGGGAGATCGAAACACATCGACATCAGGCATCATTTCGTCAGAGATGTCTTGCGCGAAGGTCGACTGAACATCAAGCACCTTCCTTCGGATAAGATGCCCGCGGATTTTCTCACGAAGGGATTGACAAAAGAAAAACATCGGAAGTGTCTGGATTTGATCAGCGTCGGGGGTTCTTCGGAGGATCGACCTAGCACTACAATCGAGGGGGAGTGTTGTGGATCCGCCCTAAGCTGCGTGCTCTATGCGATTGTAGCGCCGGGCCGGGCGTTACTAGTAAAACGCAAATGAATTCACGCCTTAATGCGCTCACTCTACATCTGACAGTTGTACCAGACCGAGTGCGCCCTTTGCTTCAACATGACGTAACATTTAAATTGTTTTTACACTAATCACTGTTAAGTTCCTTTTTAATAAATAATAGCTTTCATACGAGTAGTCGCCCGTTCATTTCATTTCCTGCTACAACAAATAGTAAAAAGATAAGAAATTAAATGAACGTAAATTGTGTTTTAGTTTTAAATAATAAATGTTTTGAATAGTAAAAAGAAAAGAAATTAAATGAACGTAAATTGTGTTTTGTGTATTAAGTAATAAATTTGCAAAGTATATCTGAGCGGGAATTGGATTGAGGTAAGAAATTTGGATACAATATACATAGATAACAATTTCACAATATAAAAATATAACAATCTCGGCATATAAATCATCATCATCATCACCGGCACTACAACCGGGAACCGATCTTGGCCTTATTTTGCAAGTCCTGAGGCTTGTTAAATTTTCCATAATGATTTTTTTTTTCTGGGCAAGGTCATTAGTCTTGCGCCAGGGGCTCCCCGACGGCGAATCGAACCCCGGTCTCCCGGGTGACGGGCGGGTATACTAACCACTATACTATCGAGGAGCCCATATAAATATATAACAATAATTTCGGCATTAAAAATATAACATGCCGATGATGATGATATTATTTTAATCAACTGGTGGACCTGTGGGGTTATAGGTATGTTGCAGGCCGGCACGGGCGCTGGTTAACTCCTATTCCCCAACAATCAAAGGTTCCGCCGAACGTTGTTCACCAAAAGGGGGTCAAGCGTAAATGAAAACTCACTGAAGGTTTTATTGTTAAGCGTCTTTTTTATTTATTTTTTATTGTTACTATATTTACAAGGCGATCCGCTTAATATAGAGGAACAGGTTAGCTTAATTAGATCCGGAAAAGTGCACTGAAACATAGACTAACGAGGCTCAAAACTTAATAATATATTACACAATAGAATCTCGTTCATTTAAAGTTAGGTCGCCCACGCTTGAGGATTTACTGTGTATAATGTTGCTTTTGTTTAACTTTGTTTGGCCCGAAAATCAATTCTTAACTTAACGCAAAACGAGACAGGGGTTTGACAAAAGGCGACTCCTCGATATGCGTCCGGCCCCGGTGGCGATTGGATATCGATTTGATGTGCGCGCGTGGGTAGTTGAGCGACGACTGACTAATTATTGGAAGAAAAAAGTTCATCGCGTCGTGGCAGTGGAGTCATAGCTAAAATAAACTCACTGCCACTTACGAGAAATTTCGAGAAGAGTTGCTATGCTTGCATAGGAATTCAGTTCCAGCGAATCCTCGCCGTATAAGCTGAGTTGGATTCGTTGGTTGTGTATACCGGGAAATTGGCATGGCCAAGTATGATCGGGGAACTTGATCGTTGTGATTGTTTCGTGAAAAATTAGCTGTCGCTTGGTTGCGAACGAGAAGTATACTTTAAGGAGGAAATGAACCGAATTGGTTTTCGGGGGAAATTGGAATTGCTTGGGTGCAAGCCAGGAATATCGTTTAGTTAAGATATTAACCGAAGTAATTTTGGGGAAATGTATGCGGCTCGGTATAATTGGTGGTGATGGTTAATGTTCCGTTGTAGGTTTGAATATGCGTTTTATTACAGCGTATGAATTTCGGGGAAATTATAATTGCATGGTAGCAAACAAGGAATATGGTTTAGATGAAGAATTGACCGAAGCGATTTTGGGAAAATGTATGCGGGGATGATTTAGAACAAGGGTAATCAACCTTTTTAATCAACGAGCCAATTTAAATTGTAAATTTTTTTGGCGGGCCGCACATAAAATAAGACTTATTAATAATTTACAAAACTTTATTTACAATAAACAGAATAAAAAAATATAAAATTTACAAAATAGTAAAGATTTCATATACAAATTTTAATGCAAAATAAAAACAAACAAGAAAAGAACAGAAAAACGAATTTACTTGAAATTTTCAATGAGAAATTTGGCACTGTTTTTTTCGATACAAGCTGATCAACATCAGCCGGAATCGATGAGGTAGCTACACGCACGCAGCTTTCTAATCGTGCATCACCCAGTCTTGATCGGTGATCATTCTTGATTAATTGCATGGTTGAAAATAATTGTTTGCAAACATATGTACTTCCGAACAGAGACATCATTTGCTTTGCATTTTTCGTCAAAAGCGGATATTTCTCAGGGCTCACATACGATTTATAAAAATTTTCGATGTTTACTGAGAAAAATACATTTTTTTAATTCGGTATTATTCTGCATGTCATTTACTTCCATTTGAATGTCTTCGGGAACTGTATCCACATCGATATTAATTGGCGAGGAAAACAATTTCATGAAAACCGCTGTCTTCTCAGCTCTGAACATTTGGAATCGTAATTGAAATTCGTTGATTAAAATGTCTATATATTAGGCGTATTTTTGAGAAGTAGTAACGTTTTCTTTTTCTAAACGTGGAAAGTGAGACACATTATTCTGCAAAAGATGTTGCATCCACAATTTCGATTTGCGCTCAAAGCCCTGAATTTGATCATACAAATTGTTAATAAACTGTCCTTTGCCTTGAAGTTCCACATTAAGATCATTGAGATGCTGAGTCATGTCGATAAGAAACCCAAAATCGCTCATCCATTCTTTATTACTAAAATGAGGAAAGGCATATCCCGTCATATCCAGGAACAATTGTATTTCGCTTTTTAAGTTGTATACTCTTTTTAGCAGTGCACCTTTACTAAGCCAAAGTACTTCGGTATTAAAAACCACGTCTCCATATTCAGTTTCTAAATCTTTCAGAAATGCTTTAAATTCACGGTGGTTTAACGCGCGCGACTTTATAAAATTGATTAGTTTAATGATTGGTACTGTGACATTTGGCAAACTTAATCTTTTCGCACACAAATTTTCCTCGTGAATTATGCAGTGGTTAACGAATATTTCCCTTCCTGTGACCTTAATGTCTTGAAATAGCCTTCCCGATACTCCTACCTCCATGCTCGGCATTGCTCGTGCTCCATCTGTCGATATACCAATAATCTTTTCTAATAAAATTTAAAATTTTTCCAACACAGACTTTAGTTGATCGTACATGTCTTTGCCGGTTGTAGTCTCTTGCATTGGAATTAGTGAACACAATTCTTCGGTGATATTAAATTTAGTGTCAATACCACGTAAAAATATAGGCAGTTGTGCTGTATCGCTAATATCACAACTCTCATCAAGTGCCAAAGAACAGTATTCGAATTTTGCAATGCGTTCACGAAGCGTTGTTGCTATGCTCTCGGACAAGTCTTCAAATTCTCCTTGCAATGGTGAATCTTGATAAACTAATGTTTGAAATAATATTTATTTTATCAGGAAATGCAATTTCTGCAACAGCAATCAGACATTGCTTTATCATCTCTCCATCCGCAAAGGGTTTCATTTTTTTTGCTAGTATTCGAGTGACAACAAAACTTGCCTTTACTGCCGTATTTGATAAAATAGCTTGATTTTTATATATAAAAAATAGCCCGATGTTTTCCCACGGTTTTCTCCATTTGATCAAACTTATCTATCCTTAGTTGTCCTGTTAAGTTTTTATATTGTTGTTCATGTTTTGTATCGTAATGCCTGTTATATTCTTTTAATGTCGACACAGTCTCTGAGTATATTAAGCATACAGCTTTATCTCTAAAGAAAGTGAAAAAATAAACAAATTTTCACTTTTCTTGGAAATGCATGTGCTCAGCCGCAACCTTTCGTTTTTTTGTTTGCTTTTCCGACATGCATACACACATACGCACAAGCACTTGTTATATATATATTTTCTTGTTGTTTATAAACCTACTTAAATTGACTGTGTGTACTGGAACATCACTGAAGTGTAGTCTGTACTGGTAAACTTGCGAAAGGAAACGATAGACGTCTCTTCACTATCGACCGTTCTCCTCGTGTTCGTCCGTATGAACCTTTCTATAAAACTATCTAGAGATCTTGATGCATTTGTCTTTTTTTTTTCAACAATGAATGAACAATTAATAGTTATAAAATAATTTAAGAAAAAAAAAAGGATTCCAAAACTACTATAATAATTATCTAAAAATTACTGAACGCATGCTAAATAACTTTGCACTTTATTTTATGTGCCATGTGTGATATTCTAAACAAAAACACGACAAAACTCCACGTAAACAGAATCAAAAATGAGCTATGAAATAAAAAAAACTGGTCGAATGAATGATTAATTTACCAATATTGTAAAACTAGAATTCAGGAATTCAATTTCATACCATGAGTTCGAAATATTTTTGTAAATAAAACATGTTTTAAAGCTAAACTCAACTCAGTTGAAATTACTGTCAAACCTGTTTTCAAATGATGACAGGTTCAAATACCTCGGCGGGATGCTGACGCCAAAGACTTTAAAAAAAATTGTACACGAGTATAATAAAGCCTGTAACTCCTGTTTCTGACCTATGAATGTGTTTCTAAAATTGAGATCACCGTCAGTTAGTCAAATGGCAATTAGTCAATTAACAAAAACTGCATTAAGTAGTTGAAAGTAAATTAGATTGAAATGATTATGTTCAAATAGATTTAACTTATTATCTCGAAATGTTTAATATTTTTTTAATTTGTTTGTAAATAAACACGTTATTGAAACTAATTAAATCAAAGACATTATCACAAATGATTAACACGTGAATTCGCAATACAATCAGAGTCGATCGAAGTAGATGTTAAACACGAAGAAGCAAACAACAAGTGGGCCATTTTGAACAGCATGCCATGAACACGAATTTTTAGGACCAGTAAGTTAGGATATAATATAAGTAACCTTGAATTTAAGCATTTTTTGTCTAGCAAAGAAGTTAAATCTAAGAGAAAGAATAAAATAAACAATGTACATATAATGAAAAAAAAATGACACGAATTTTTAGAAAGAACCTTTTATGAAATATGCCGTGCAATGACAAAAAATGTTTTGAAAGCTTTTTATTGCCAAGTGTGGAGGAAAATGACAAAAATTGAAGAGACAAACCGATGAACATTATCCTTGTATCGTTTTTCAATAGGGACATAACAATTTTGCATTTAAATAAAACTGGTCGGATACATGATTATCGAGATTAAATTTAAACCAGGTGTAGTGCACATATTACATTTAAGTATGGAATGCCGTTAGGCAAAATTCACCACAATGAGGTTTGATAGTTTCGCGATTTCTGTGAACGGCGTAAAATGGAAATTGGCTTATTTTGAGCTGAAGGATTTATGGCTAAAAAATGCTCGGTACTTCAAACGATGTGTTATTTCATAGGCACAGGAACAAAAAGTAGTAAACATTTGAAGCTAAATTTATCCACTGGTGGGACGATTGTTAGCACGGACAACTTTTGTAGCTAATAGAGTGGCTGAGATTCAAACCCTCACTAGCCCAATGATGTGGAGACATGTCACATCAAAAGTAAATCCAGCAGATCTCGCCTCTAGAGGACCTTCACCGGAGGAGCAGATCAACAACCATACATGGTGGTATGGTTCGAAATTGTTACAAAATTTTTCCGCGTCAAAATTACCAGCATCAAGTCCAATTAGGACCCAGCTGGAAACTAAAAATTCAAACCAGGAAAAGGCAGTTCGAGCATGCTTCTATCAAGTACACACAATACTCATAAAGCTTTACCTTACACATGTAGTTGGTCATCATCATCATCATCATCGGCACTACAACCGGGATCCGGTTTTGGCATTATTTAGCAAGTCTCGCGGCTTGTTAAACTTCCATAATAAATTATTTTTAAGGGCAAGGTTATTAGATGTAGTTGGTCACTACACCCTAATTCCCAAGCAATCCAGAGCATTAAATGCTGGCTAGATGTGGCCGAATTGAAACTGGCCACACATAAGACGGAGGCAGTTTTAATAAGCAGACGCAAGAAAGTTGAACACCTTGATTTGCAAATACAAGGGCAAACGATCAGATCCCGTCCCTATATTAAATATCTTGGTGTTATACTCGACAACAGCTTGAGCTTCAAGGAACACTTTAAGAAAACGGGTGAAAAAACGGCAGAGTATGTGTTTCAGGATGTGACTCTGGTGATGCGGCGACCAGGGAGGTGACGTCCAAGATGATGCCCTATAATTTTCTTCGGCGAATCACTGACTTTCAATTATAAACTCACGAACATGCAAACAAACTAGCTACACTGGCCAAGAATGTTTAACTTTTATTTTCATTTAACTTAGTAAAGCAAGTAAATTAATCCTATTTTAGGGAGTTTGGTGCACTCCCGACGAAGAGTTGGCAGAGACTGACTAGAAACCACTGGTCATATTTGAAATGGATGACAGTACGATGGCGCCCCTAGGCGATGAGACATTGTCAGCTGGGGGCTGACAGGCGTGTGGTGAGTATGCTGGTCGGGGAGTATACTAGACGGTGAACGTACTAGATTCTTCCCGCTGTATTTAGTTGCGAATCTGCAACAGTATACAAAGTTTTGGCGAGACTGCTACCCAATGTTGGTGGACCCCGGCCCCACATAAGGAAACCAGTGTCAACATCTCTATTATAATGTATGCAGCTCACATATGGGCAGGAGCCGCACAGTATAACTCGTACATGAGGGAAGTGAACTCAGCACATAGGCTGGTATCATTAAGAGTATGCTGCGCATTCCGAACGGTATCCGAAGATGCCATAAATGTTTTGGACGGGAGGACACAACTTGACATTGCAGCTAAAGAAAACGCTGCGTTGCATGACGTCACATAGAAGAATCGTCGGAGAATGCGGTCACAATTGGAGCTCTCAAGTCTAAGAGAATGGCAACGAAGGTAGGATTCTTCCACCAAAGGAAGATGGACCCACACCATGATACCTGATGTAGAAACATGGGTGAAAAGGAAACCTGGCGAGCTGAACTAAAACTTGACTCAGCTGATATCAAGACATGGATGCTTTCGGTAATACTTACACAAGTATAAGCATGTCAATCACCCATACTGCTTGTACTGCGAAGGCAAAATAGAGGCAAAATAGAAAATGCGGAACACGTACTCGAAGAGTGAGTGAGATTCGAGACCGCACGAACGATTTTGGAGAGACATATGAGACGGACAGTTACTCCGGCAGGAATAATAGAATACATGCTGAGTTCAAGAATATTCTGAACTGATCCAGACGCATGCCGGATCTATATTGAATGAAGTTGCTTTCCGCATTTCTCCCTTCTTAAACTTCTTAACTTAACTACTCTTTACGTTTTAGGTAAAACTTTAAGCATTTTCATATTTGAACCAAGTACTCCCTCAGAACGAATTCAGATTTTAAAGCATGGTATATTCTATGTGACATGATGCAGAAATTGCGACGCGACGAGCGGAGTAACAGGTGAACTCCGTTCCGTCCCGCGATGGAATATTTAAAAAAAAATTCCGCGGAGATCAACGGGAATATGTGCCTGGCGGGAGGTGGTTTTAGTCGATAAAAATCCGGTATGTCTCTGGATCGGTCCAGAGGTATCTTTTGAAGATTTCCACCTTCCTCCAAAAAAAAAAAAAAAAAAAAAAATAAATAAATAAATAAATAAATAAATATATATATATATATATATATATATATATATATATATGTGTATATAATAATAATAATAATAATAATAATAATAATAATAATAATCATAATAATAATAATTTTTTTTTTTTTTTTGTTTTGTTTTTATTAGACTTCTCTCGGGAGAGGCGAACCTATAACGTCGAGTGGGCGCCCCGAGATGCCATCAAATAACTGTTGCAGTTCTTTGAACAGTTGCAGGTTGTAACGCTCCGGGAACATTCGCGTGGGAAGGGAGTTCCACAGCTTCCCCGCTCTGTAACGGAACGAGTAATAATAATAATAATAATAATAATAATAATAATAATAATAATAATAATAATAATAATAATAATAATAATTAGAGCATTCTTGGAACAATTTTCTACGTTACATCGACTTATTCGCAACATATCGATATGGAGAACATATTTCTTAAACATTAAAAATTCAAAAAAAAAAAGGCTCTCAAAGCTTAACCTTTCACACCCAATGAACTGACGTCAGCACACAATTAGCTTATTACAATAGTGCAAGAAGATATCTTCGGCGAAGACACCAAAGCGTTGGAAACAACCTACACACTTTCAAAGGGAAGCAAACTCCTCAACTGAAATCCTTTTCTCAACGCCAAAGGATTGCGCGGGTAAAAGGTCGATTAACGAATTCTTCCCTCCCCTATAATCAACAGCATCCTTTAATATGAAGGATTTCGCCTCACTTTACAAAAATATTGGTAAACGACATCCATCAACGTACAGTCCATGGGGGGTTACAAATGATGATGGCAGAGATCCGGATGACTTATTGGACAATCAACATGAAGAGGCTGGTGAAAACCACAATACATAAATAAATGAGATACCATCGACTTAAAGCAAAGATACAGCAACAACTCATGGGAAGCCTTCCAGCTGAAAAAGTTCTTTGCTGCAGATCATTCACCAACACCGTCTTCGATTATGTTGGCCCCATCGAAATAAAGTTACGGAGAGGACGATGCAACAGAATGGAGAAGGGATTCACAGCAGTATTCATCTGCCTATCAACGAAAGCCATGCACATAGAGTTAGTAACTGCCGGTGCCTTTATAGCCGCCTTCAGAAGGTTTGTCGCTGGAAGAGGTACATGTGCAAACTTATTTGGCGATTGCGGCACAACTTTCAAAGGGGCATGCAATGAAATCAAAAGAGACAGCCAATTTCTCTCATCCGAGTGGTCTATTGAAGTCGCCAAGGAGTTACCTTTCCTAAACACAACATGGCACTTCAACCCCCCTTTGTCACCACATTTCGGAAACCTCTGAGAGGCAGGAGTAAAATCCATCAAACCCCACATTAAAAAGACGGTAGGCAACTCTAAATAAACATTTGAAGAGTATGCAACATTACTTGCTCAAATTGAAGCATCCCTCAATTCAAGGCCATTGTGTCCTATATGTCCTCAGATCCTGATGAATTGACTGTTTTGACACCCGCACATTTTCTTATAGGAGAACCAATACACACGATACCAGAACGAAACCTGAACGAAAAAAATATCACCAGTCTGGATAAATGGAGATACATTCAGCGGCTTCTCCAAGAATTTTGGAATCCATCTGCTCCAGCAACGACCAGAATGCCTTTAAAAGCAGCCAAACCTCAATGTAAGAGACATTATAATCCTTAAGGATAATAATCTACGGTCCTTGTCGTGGGAATTTGCGATTTGAGAGTGATTGAATAACATCCCGGTTCGGACGATCTAACCCTCGTATTAATGACAACCTAAATAAATATCTCGACCATAATGTCATTGATGCACTTAAACCGAAAGCCCCCAATAGATTCTGAATCCATATGATCGCCGGAACGATAATGCAATTAATTCGCTCCATATTTCGTCGCAATCGTTAAAGGAGAAAAAATATGTAATTGCACATAAAATTTATTGGGTCACTTCGCAAATTGCGGAAGTTGAAATGTGACGCAAACCGATGAATGTATATCGGCTGACGTTGCATTTCAACGCAATAGCAAATCGGAAATTGGGTCGATGGGGAACGAACTTGCATTGTCGTCATCGAGAGGTGTTAATTCCAAGGTGACATCAAGTGGTAAAAACAATATAGAAGGCAGTGGATAATTGGAAGAGTAAACGGAAGGTTTTCGGAAGGATAGGAGATCGATGTAAAGAATCAGTGTAGGGGCTATAAAAGTGAAAGGCTTGTAATAATAAAAAGTAATAGTCTTGTGATAGTTATATTGAAACAATTTGATAAATGTTGTGTCCAAGATTGTGACACAAAGGCACGAATAACTAGAGTAAGAATAAGACGAAGAAGTGATTGTAATAATTATCCTGAAACAGTTTAGTAAATGTTGTGTCCAAGAATATGCCTCAAACAAAAGAATAACTAAAGTAAGAATAAGACAAAGAAGTGATTGTAATAATTATCTTGAAACAGTTTGATAAATGTTGTATCCAGTAGAAGTGCCTTAAACAAGTAAATAGCTAAAGTAAGAAAAAGACAAAGGGGTGATTGTGATAACAGTGGACTTTAAAAAAAATAATAAAAGAGAAAACATCAAAAAAGGAAACATTTCAATCGTGTTCTATTATAGGGGCTGTTTCGGTGCTGAGAAATATTCAATACCTCAACTCGCGTCGCGACGATAAAAACAAAACCATAGAAACTCAAACGACCGATCGTAAAATGATCCCCCTTGCCGGTATCTGAATCCTCGAATTCATAAATATCTCACATTCCCCTTCCGTATGAACATGAAAAAAAAAAACATAATACTACTTGTCACTAATCCAACAATAATAATAAAATACATCGACCATTCTACACAATATGTGCCCGTGGGGATCATGTTGGTTCCCAAGACAATTTAATTAAAAAAAAAAAAATATATATATATATATAAAAAAATACAAAATACAAAATTAAAAAAAATACAAAATACAAAATTAAAAAAAATACAAAATTAAAAAAAATACAAAATACAAAATTAAAAAAAATACAAAATACAAAATAAAATAAAGAATTAAACCCACATATTTAAACCACCGACCACACGAAGGCGAATATGTCAGTACCAGGCACCTAATACCTGATTTCCAATTCGAATTCCGAAGAGCGCACAGCACCACTATGGCTCTCAATTTATTTCAAAACCACGTCTGCGTGCGGCTCTTTAATAAGGAACCCACCGTTGCGGTAAGCCTAGACATTGAAAAAGCTTTTGATACGACTTGGATCGAAGGTCTCGCTTTTAAACTATTAAATACTGGCCTCAGTAAAACGCTATGTAGTATCATCTACCAGTTCGTTCGAAACAGAACCTACCAAGTTAGAGTGAATGGAAAGCTTTCCCGAACTTTTCACGCCGCTGCAGGCGTACCACAGGGCTACATTCTAGGCCCCATCTTATTCAATATTTACACCTCCGATGTTCCTCGCCCTGTGGACGGGAGAGTAAATCAGATATGCTACGCGGATGACGTCCTGGTGTACACGTCAACCAAAGGCCCTAACCTCGCAACAAATCGACTCAACCGTCACTTGGGCGAACTGTATCATCATTACAGTCGATGGAAAATCCGACTTAATCCATCCAAAGCAGTAGCCATAATTCTGAGTAGTAAACACTCCCAACCTGCTTCTCGATATTCACAGAATATTCGAATAAAAATGGGAGATACTACGATTAGACCATAGGACAAGATGAAATATCTTGGGGTCACTTATACCCAAAAATGAATTTCATCAAACATGTGACCCACATTCTCCAAAGGGGCCTCGGTCGGTCTAAGCAACTGCACAACATCTTGAAGTGGAGCAACAAAGTTGACACCAAAGTTAAGCTACTCTGCTATAAACAGCTAATCCGATCTGGAATATCGTACGCCTTTCACATATGGTCCTGCATATCTTCGGCCCAAATGGAAAGACTTCGGGTTTTCGAAAGGAAACTCCTCAGAAGATGCACCAATCATTCTAGAAGGCCTGACGGTCGTCATTACCCCAACTCTCACCTATACGAAGGCGCCTCCATTACCCCTATCGACGAGTACTTGCTTCAATTAGCGTATAAGTACCTCGAAAACATTCAGAACAGCGAGAACCTACTTGTACGAGACTCTTGCGTTCTTGACCCTTCTCTCTCTCGATCTCTTCGGATCAAACCCGCACAATTTCTTCTTCAGTACAAAACTGAAGAAAGCACCCTTCCCAACAACATTCCCCTCTATAATAGAGGATTCCTGGACCCATCCCATAGGGTCTACTATTAACAAACCACACACACGAACGCACAGTACAAGACGGCACAAACACAAACATACACACCGACCAAAGCGCAGATTATCAGACGCCAAAGACGTGATCTGCGTTTACTACCGCACTCAAGACCTATCGGTCTTGTATGATTTCTTTCCCACCATTCCTCTATAAAAGTAGTTAGAAAACACCTGGACTAACACTGTCCACACTATCCTTGGATACCCCCCCTTTTTTCTTTTCTTTTCAGATATCGCGAGACCGAGCCCAACATCCTCACGGATGTGGGTGATTCTGGTTATCGCAAGATGACCAGAAGTCAGAGACGGATGAAGGACACATCTGTCCTTGTCTCGCTAAATTCGGCCTTCTCGCCACAATTTTTTTTTTTTTTTAAGGCGAATATGAACTCACTCCAAGTGCAAGGAACAAGTATCAACATCCTCAGAAGGAATCGTCTCTCTCTCTCTCTCTCAGTACCAAACTAACCACCATCCGCTAAATATCGTTCATCGAAGCGGACGTTAAATTAAAGTGAGTGAAAATATAAACAATAAACTGCGTTTCGTGTTATGAGTACGGGTATGCTAACAACTTTTCTGGCAATAACAAGTTTAGTGCAAAAATTTGAGTCTACATATACGTTGTGTGATGTTGCCGTGCCAGTGAGACAACGGGTTGATCGAACTGTCGAAAATATCGCTGCCGTTCAGGCGTCCGTAGCAAATGATCCAAATCAGTCAATTCCATGGCGTTCTCAAGAATTGGGCATCGCCCAGACCACTTTATGGCGAATTTTGCGTAAGGATCTTGGTTTACACCCATACAAGATCAAGCAGACTCAAGAAATGAAGCCGATGGGCCATTTGAAGCGACGTACGTTCTCCGATTGGGCTCTGGAAAAAATTATCGCAAAATCATCTTCAGTGACGAAGCTCATTTTTGGCTCAATGGGTTCGTCAATAAGCAAAACATGCGTTATTGGTCGGATGAAAATCCACATGTGCTTCATGAATCACCACTTCATCCACAAAAAATAACTGTTTAGTGTGGTTTGCATGCCGGTGGCATCATTGGGCAACATTTTCTCGTCGACGACAACGATCATCACGTTACTGGGAATGGCCATCGTTATCGCGCCATGATTACTGATTATTTTTGGCCCGAATTGGAAGATATGGACTTGGGCGACAGGTGGTTTCAACAGGACGGTGCCACAAGCCACACAACACACGATACAATTGATTTATTGAAGAGTAAGTTTGATGAGCGTGTTATCTCAAGAAATGGGCCAGTCGGTTGGCCGCTTCGTTCGTCCGATTTAACGCCTCTAGACTATTTTATTTGGGGCTACGTCAAGTCATTGGCCTATGCCAACAAGCCGACGACGTTGAAAGAGCTCAGAACCAACATTGAACGAGAAACAGCGACCGTTTCGGCCGAAATGTGTGGCCGAGTCATCGAAAATTGAATCCAACGAATCGACCGCTGCAAACGTGCCCGCGGTGGCCATATGAACGAAATCGAGTTCCATTCATAAATGTTTTGATTGTACTTCAAGCCGATAATAAAGTTTTTGAAATATCTCAAATTTTTTGCGTTTTATTTAAAAAAAAAAGTTGTCAGGTCCCTATTTGATAATAATATATATCAAAATCGAACGTGTGAACGATGTTTACATGTGAGCGCGCGAATATTGTGGGTGTGTGCGGGAGTCCACAATCTATTTGTCCTTCGCGCAATAAAAGGGAACCCCCGCTTGGTAGAAACCTTGACGTAGTGCGAGGGCTTAAAGTACAATGAATCACTCGGGCTATGCTGACGGATGCATACGCTTCCAGTAGGGCCACCCATGTCAGACAGGCCAGCGTGGAGTAACACACCCCTAATCCAGGGCGTTACGCGTCACCGTGCCCATTGGATAGTTTGTAGCCAGGGGTATACCGGCTGTATTATAACGGCGCCTCTCTGACACCGGGTCGAAACAGAGCAGTCAGCAGACCTAACCATATCAAAGAGGGGCTTTGATATGGCGGACTATTTGAAACCCCAAGACTCGTGGGCACAAAAATGAATAATCAATATGCAAAAAACAATCCCACGAAAAACCCGGTAGGTGTAGATGTGATAAGCCGACACTACCATAAGGGAACAAATCATCAAGAAAACACCAACTCGGCAAAAAGAAGACATAGGGAAAAACGGAAAAAGCGGGAGATACGCGTCGGCACGAGGAATGTTCGAATGTTATATAAACCAGGTGCGATACAGACGGTCGTAGAAAACGCGAAACAATATAAAATGGACATCGTTGCGCTTCAGGAAGTCCGACTCCCACATCAAGTAATCGACACCAACGGGTTCACACTGACGTGTCGAAGTACCGATACACATAACCTCGGAACTGGCTTCATCATAAGCAATAAGATTACGCCCTGTGTAGAGGATGTGAAATTTATTAACGACCGGATGTCGGTGCTAAAAATACAGGGCCCATGGTACAATTATGTATTTATAAACGTACACGCCGCTACAGAATCTATCGACGAAGAAACAAAGGACACGATCTACGAGATCCTAGAGGATGTATTTGATGGGATCTCATCATTCGATGTTAAAATCCTCCTCGGGGACCGCAATGCGAAAATTGGAAAGGAATATACCTTCCAACCAATCGTATGTAAAGACAGCATACACGACGTTTCAAATGATAATGGAATTGAATTATTACGTTCGCAGCGTCAAAAGATCTGGTAGTGAAAAGAACGATGTTCAACCACAAGCAAATTCATAAATTCACATGGATATCTCTCGACGGCGTACCGCGTAACCAAATAGACCACATCCTAATAGAAAAAAGACCCCATCGAATATCTTTGACGTAAGATCATATCGAGGAGCAACTGCGACTCCGGTCATCTTCTAGTGATGGGCAAAATTAGGAGTCGGCTCCCAGCAAACCCACATGGGCAGTCGCGGGAGACGAGCAAAAACATCGACACTGATAAACTAAAAGACCTGCCCAAAAAGGGCTGAATATCAAGACGAACTAACGAATAGATTTAGCATTCTAGAGAGTGCGAGCCGTGAGGAAGAGGAAGCCAATAGTGTGGACACTAAATGGATATCGATCAGAAACACAATCAAACAAACAGCCCAAAAGGTATTAGAATTTTAGAAACCAATTAAGTCCAAAGCTTGGTTTGACGATGAGTGCAGGGCGAAGATCGAAGAACGTAAACGCCTTAGAGTGATCCACTTAGAAAGATATGATGAAGTCAACACAGAAAGAGCGTCGACGATTCGAAAGAGACAATGAAACTTTTCAAACGCAAAAACGCGAATGGGAGAGGATCCGGATCGAAAAAATCCTAGAAAATACCAGAGCAAAGAACATCGGAGTTATGACGGCATAAATTCAATTAGAAATGGCTACCGAGGAGAGCCAAAATAATTAGAGACGCAAACGGGTGTCTGGTCAGAGAAACAAACAATATCGTCACACGATAGAAGCAGTACTTTGAAAACCTGCTCAATGTGCGCACCCACCAACCACAAATAAATGCACCAGACGTATGTACTGCCAAGCCCCAGATCCCAGAGCCCTCTTTCAACGAAGTTGTAGACGCAATAAACTGATTGAAAAACAACAAGGCTCCCGGAGTCGACTTCATACCGGCAGAGCTTGTGGAGCATGGAGGAGAGGCAACTGCTCGAAACATCCTCCACTGATTAAAACAATATGGGATAAGAAAGTCATTCCGGAAGAATGGAAACCCTCAATAGTCGTCCCCATTTTCAAAAAAGGTGACAGATCTGGCTGCGAAAATTACAGAGGAATGTCATTACTCTCAACCACATACAAGATATTAACAAATGTCATACTGGCGAGAATCACACCGTACGCAGAAGAAATATTGGGAGACTAGCAATGCGGATTCCGTAGGAACCGGTCAACAAGCGACCAAATGTTTACAGTAAGGCAACTGCTGAAATAAAAGTGGGAATACGGAGAGACGGTTCATCACCTGTTCGTTGACTTCAAAAAGCCTGCGACTCAGTCGCAAGACAAAGACTCTACCATATTGTAGTTGAGCTGGGAATCCCGAAAAATATGCCGCCCTCATTCGAATCTGCATAAACGAAAACAAAGGGCGAGTTAGAATAGAAAACCACCTCTCAGAACAATTTGAAATCCGGGACGGACTAAAACAGGGGTATGGCCTTTCACCATGTCTTTTTAACCATGTGCTTGAGTATGTCATCAGAAAGGTTCAAGAAGGCAACATGACCGGATCTTCCTTGAATGGGGTGACACAAGTGCTCGCATATACATGACATCGTCGTTTTAGGCGATAATCTATAGAAACTGTAAGTAAAAACAGTGAAAACGTCACGCGGCAGAGGTGGGCCTAGAAATAAATGAAGATAAAACAAAATATACGATTACGGCTAGAGTAGGTGGACCACAGGGAACACACATAAACGCCAGGGACAAGATATTTGAGAATGTTATACTGGCGGCCAGTATGAAATGTCGAAGGAAACAAAAGACTCCATTCCAACGCTAGTTGGCACGCAGTCAGTAAACTGCTGAAATCCAAACAGCTATCACGCAACATACAGTCTCTCACAAATCGAGAAGACAAATTTAGCGTAGTTTTAAGGAGTATTCTTGACGGTAAACCAGTGGGGAAGAGACCGACACGACGGCCGCGACAGGGACGGGAGGACGACGTACGGTTTGACCTTGAAGAGATCAGATCAGATGGTCAAGCGTGGAACGAAAGTGCACAGGAGAGGGAGCGATGGCGCAGCCGAGTCAGTGAAGTCATGAACTCCCTGGTTTCTATAGACCAATAGATAGTACCTAAGATTGAATTTAAATATTAAAAAAAAATAATAAAATGTGAAATCCCAACAATTATATAAAAGAAACCTAAAACAGAGGAATACAGAAATTAAAAAAAAAAATTAAATGAAAAACTAAATTAATTAACACTAAACACGTAAAATAATTTTGTTACTAAGTTATTGTAAAAAAAAAATGTTGATCATATGTAAGGAAAATTCCCCTTAAAATATGCTACCATCCATTTTTCTCTTCTACCATCGCCCAGAAAATTAATCTCTTCCAGATTAATTTTCTTTTCTTGAAGAAAGGGAGAATGTAGTGCCACAGAAAGCTCTACCATCACTATTCGCCCCACATACTCTCATCATATTCTAATCCTAATCAAACCCATCCTAAAAAAGGGCAAGGACTGTACAAACCTAATGAACATGCGTTCGATAAGTTTACTCCAAAGCATCAGTAAAGTATTTGAAAAAACTTTTAACAAAGCTCTGCTAAAGTAGGTAGTACATAGGTACATTATTCCGAATTTTACCAATTTGGCTTTAAGACGGGTCGTGATACCACACATGCCGCAGCGAAACTGGTCTCCGACAAACAGTGGTATAAATGTAAGAACCAATGCACAGGTTCCTGTCTGATCGACTTGGAAAAAGCCTTTGACACGGTCTGGATCGAAGGGTTATATTACAAACTGGTCAGACAAGGCATATATAAGCCTTTAGTATATATACTTTACGATATGTTGAAGTACAGGAGGTTCGTGGTCAAAAGTGGTAATGTGACCTCTAATAAAACGTATAATATCAAGAATGACTGGCAACAGGGAGCGGTGCTGTCTCCGATTCTTTTTAACATTTACATTAGCGACTTATTAGATGCACTTCTGCATGCTATTCCGTACGCAGACGATATCATAATTTACAAAACACCTCCGAAAGTTGAGATCATAAATAGTTGACTACAGCGAGACTTCAACAAAGTGCAGCGCTATTGCGACGACTGGAAAATTTAAGATCAATTTCCAGAAATGTGAAGCCATCCTATTTAGAACCCCATTATATGATGCCACGAACGACACAAGAAAAAACTGGCGAAAATTAGTTATCGTAGGACCGCATGGAGGTAAACTGGAAACCAAGAGTGTACTTAAATTCCTTGGGATCTGGCTAGATCAATATCTGTATTTCAACAGACATGTAGAGGCTCCTTTGGCCAAAGGTAGGAAAACTTTTGCTATGACAAGGAGGCTATTTCACAGTAGCCAAGTTGACAGTAGGGTAAAAGTTATAGCTATATGACGCTAATTAGGCCAATGCTCATATATGGTTGCCCAGTATGGTTTAACATAGGTCCGAATTTGATGGAAAAGATTCGGGTGTTCGAAAGGAAGTGTCTCGGAAATTATTTCAGATTATAACGAACACCGGAATCGGACTATAAAAAGTACTGTTCAAATGAGACTTTATATAATGAAGCCTACATAAATAGGGTGGATAATTTTATGATCAAATAAAGCAGAGGGCATATTGCGAGAGCAATAAGTTAGTCCAATGACCAACATTTCGGGGCTTATTATCCAAATTGGGGGGATGGGTGCGAATATACAAGGCAAAGTCACTGATTGCTTTCAACCCGGCGAAGGCCAGAACGATCCCTGTCCCTGTTCAATCCAAGTTGACATGCAGTCTCCACGTGACACCCCTGGATAGCTACTTTGGCACCCGCCAAATAGTGAACCAATGCATGCAGCGACATCCTGAGAGCGTCCCTCGCAACGGTTTTGTTCCATCAGAAACATTCTTTGATTTGGACATGAATAGGCTTATACGGGATAGATCCGGAAAAGATCTTGCGCTTCAGTAGGGCTATCTCCCAAAGAGACCAGGAGGATAATATTCAACAGCACCAACCGTTCTGGTGGTTGAACGGCAAATAAAGACATGATTACCAATGTCGGTAGAATAATTGCATTATCAACCAGCTTACACAGACTTAGCTTTTCTAGAACTAGAATAGTATAAGATTGAGGTTAAGTTCTTAAAAAAAATAATATATATATATATATATATATATATATATATATATAAAAATATATATAGAAGTAAGTTAAATTTTAAGAAAAAACAAAAAAAAATCCAGCACAAAGTTTTTCTAATTTTTCTTTGTCATAAATATTCATATCTAAAGCCACAAACAAAGTTCTGCCGCCGAAAGGCAAACTACACATTAGTCACATAATGTTTAGCTTAGAACGTCTGCGTAGGACCAGTAAGTTGTAATATAAGATAATTAAGCTAGAATTTAAGCATTTTTTGTCTAGCATATAATTTAGAAACTAAGAGAATAAAACGAAAATAAAAAATGTTGCAAAAATGAAATTGAACCGATATTGAAGCAGGGAACCATGAATCCAAACGCTTCCCACGACCAACCACGGCAGCTGCTCAATTATGATTGGCTAAACAAACTTACATGTGTTTCAGAATTTTAGTATTTAAGAAAAGGAACAACGTTTTTTATTATTATTTATTGGCCTGTGGGAACCCGGAAGTTCATGACCTCACCGACTCGACTTCGCCATTGTCCTCTGTCCTGTGCGCTCTCCTTCCACGTTCGACCATCCGATCCGATCTCCTCGAGGTCAAACCTAACATTGTCCTCCCATCTCCGTCGCGGCCGTCCTCTCGGTCTATTTCCCGTTGGCTTACCGTCAAGAATTCTATGCACGGTCCTATCGTTGCCCATTCGCGCCACGTGTCCGGCCCATCTTAACTTTCGCGACTTGATTACTCTCACTATTGTAGGTTTGCGGTATAGCTCTTCCAATTCCTCCATTGTCCTGCCTCATCGCCATATTTGCCCCCAAAAGATACCCCTTAAAACGTTATTCTCGAATACACGGAATTTGTTTTTTTTCCTGTTTTGTGAGAGCCCATGTTTCGCATCCGTATAGAACAATTGGCATGATTATGGTTCTATAGACACGGAGCTTTATATTACGTGATAGCAGTTTGGATTTCAACAGTTTACCAACTGCGTGCCAACTAGCGTCGGCGGAGTGTAGTCTTTTGTTAATTTCCTTCGACATTTCGTTACTGGCCGTCAGTATCGTTTCCAGATATTTAAATTCTTTAACTTTTTCAAATATCTTGCCTCTGACGTTTATATGTGTTCCACCTACTCTCGCCGTAATCATGTATTTTGTTTTGTCTTCATTTATTTCTATGCCGACCTCTTCTGCCGCTTACATGATGATTTCACAGTTTTTACTTACAGTGATGATCGCCCAGAACGGCGATGTCATTCGCATATGCGAGCACTTGTGTGACCCCGTTCAGGGATGATCCCGTCATGTTGTCGTCTTGTACCTTTCTGATGACATACTCGAGCACAAGATTAAAAAGACACGGTGAGAGGCAATCCCCCTGTTTTAGTCCGTCCCGGATTTCAAATGGTTCTGAGAGGTGGTTTTCTATTCTAACTCGCCCTTTATTTTCGCTCATGCAAATTTGAATGAGGGCGGCATATTTTTTTGGGACTCCCAGCTCAACTACAATATGGTAAAGTCTTTGCCTTGCGACTGAGCCGTCAGCTTTTTTGAAGTCAACGAAAAGTTGGTGAACCGTCTCTTCGTATGCGCACTTCTTTTCCAGTAGTTGCCTTATTGTGAACCTTTGGTTGCTCGTTTGCCGGTTCCGACGGAATCCGCATTGGTAGTCTCCCAATATGCCGTCTGCGTATGGTGTGATTCTCACCAGTATGACATTTGTTAGTATTTTGTATGTGGTTGGGAGCAATAATATTCCTCTGTAATTTTTGCAGCCAGATCTGTCACCGTTTTGAAAATGGGGACGACTATTGAGGTTTTCCATTCTTCCGGAATGACTTCCTTATCCCATATTGTTTGGATGAGCTGGTGGATCTTTCGAGCGGTTGCCTCTCCTCCATGCTTCACAAGCTCTGCCGGCATGCAGTCGACTCCGGGAGCCTTGTTGTTTTTCAATCGATTTATTGCGTCTACAACTTCGTCGAAAGAGGGCTCTTGGATCTGAGGCTCGGCTGTATGTACGTTTGGTGCGTTTATTTGTGGTTGATGGGTGCGTACGTGGGGGTAGACGTCGTGGTGCTAGACATTGGCTCTAGGTTCACTCACATCCTCCAACGATTGCGTCACAAAAACTGCTCAAGAGAAGAGAATAAAAACGCACTGATGTTGTTTATCCTGTTAATAGGTTCTTTTTATTTTAACTTGATGTAGACACAATTGAATTTTGAATATCTGTTTATAACATAAGTGCACTGGCTTCGTGTTTAAATGTTCTATTATTGTAACTTGGAGTGGACCACAATTGAATTTAGAATGTTTGTATATAAATTTCATTTCATTGAAAACCGACTTAACTGACTCATAACCGAAGGAAAACTTAACGGACGACTCGCACTGATGACACGTGTGTGTGCTTTGCAGGTTGAAATCTGACTCGATGTAGCGTGACCGACACCGATGGTGATTGGATAGCGACTGATGCCAATTAGGGATGAAAATTGGCATTTGGGATTTGCACAGCGATTAGCCAATCATCGTCGTGCTCTCTGGTGCTTCATTAATCTTCCTAACCTATTGAGGTGAATAAACACTTGTGTATTCGTTCGACCGTCGCTAGGCATAGGAAGAATGAATAAATCAAAAGGAGAGCACAATGACCCAGGGTTGATCTGGTTTTTGTGTGCTTGTACCAATGCAGACTCTGAGGCTGACCGAGTGACCTAGTTCGGCGACTGTGGTCATCTCAGAGTGCATTGCACTATGCGAAGATGAAAATGTGATAGAGAGGAAAATGGCTTGTGCTATTCACCTGCAAAAAGAGATCCTGACATATACCAGTGCAATAACCCATGTGATACCGGTGGTACAGGATCAAGCACCGATAAATCAACGAATGTACGGTCTGCCTGAGTGCAGGAAACATGTGATAAATGAGCAAGTACGGGATATGCTGGAGAATGATATCATTCAACCAAGCAAGAGTCCGTGGAAGTCACCATTCTTGGTAGTTCCTAAGAAAGCGGGCACCCATGGAAAAGCCCGATGGAGAGTTGTGGTCGAGTTCAGAAAACTGAACGACAATACTATAGAGAACATCTTGGATCAGCTCGGTCACTCAGACCGTTTTGCACAAGAAGGCACAAACATACACACACAACGACCAAAGACCTACCAGTCTTGTATGATTTCTATCCCACAATCTCTCCAACGAAGTAGTTAGAACCATTTGAACTAACCCCATAGACCTCCTTAGAGACCTCCTCCCCTTTTATTTTTCAGATATCTAGAGACCGAGCGCAACATCCTCATGGATGTGGGTGATTCTGAATGTCGCAATCGGCCTCCCGCCACAAACCTGTTTTTTTTTCTTTGTTTAAGATGGAGAAGTGAAAATTGTATTTTATATCAAAAAACTCTACATTCTGCGCTCTTCCCTCAAAAAGAGGAAGCACGGCATAAGAATAACACTGGACCCGAGTACAATCCAAAATACATTACAATAGGTTGGTAAAACAGATCTAAATGTGTTCTCTTAAAAACGAATCTTACCGCTATGCGCACTCGGACAGAACGGCACACTCTAGGCGAAAGTTCCTGGATATTTTCACCAGATATTTCAAGCTTCAGCGACGATGATAGGAAGACATTGTACGGCGCGACCTTGAGGAGATCGTATCAAAGGGTAAAGCATGGAAGGAGCATGCACAGGACCATGGCGCAGCAGTGTCAGTGAAGTCCTGAACTTCCGGGTTGGGGTAGGCTAATAAATAGTAAATAGTATTTCACGATTTCAAGAAAATGCAGATAATACGAAACAATTTTTGAATCATGCTTTCCTTAAAAGATTTTCTAAATTCAAATATGCAACAGCTAGACTGAATACCGCAGAGCACATTGAATTCAATAATCTCGCGAGAATGCTTCCAGTGCCACCATTTTTCAATATTTATGGATGATACTATAGCGTTTTGGGATGATAGTGAAGAACGTGTGATTCGAACTGACGATATGACAGTTAGAATCACCAAAAATTGAACCAATGCCTAACACATCAGGCTACTGGCCTATATCACTTCGTATGTATGTAGCTAGATCACGATGTGGAAAGAACAAAGGCACTAGGTTATAACCAAGTATAGTATACGACATGAAATTGCCGTTCCATTGAAATGGCCTGACACAGAAAACCAATACCGCATCAGAAAAATATGCTAGTTGGACCCGGCAATAGATAAGCAAAAGCAACCCTACAGGTGCTATGCCCTTGTAGGAGGTGCCTATAGCGTTTGCTACGATAGTGAAGAACGTGTGATTCGAACTGACGCTATGTCGGTTAGAATCACTAAAAAATGGAACCAATGCTCAACACATCTGGCCACTACCGTGTGTACGAATTCGATTTTTAAACTCAAGTATATTCCACTGATGTGAATTGTTATGTTATCGCTATGGTATACGGCTCTGATGCATTTTCTTATTCGATTTTCGTTCGGTGTTCTTCACTATTTACTTGTGTATTGTGTGTGTATCTGTTAGATCTGCCACAATACCCTTTAATTTAATATTAACATATGCGCTTGAAAACTCCCCCAAAAACTATGATTCGGTTACACTCTTTTCCATAAAAAAATTGCCAAAAAAATATTTGGACTGTTACACTCTTCAACGCTAGTTAAACTGGAATGTGAGTGAAACACCAAGAATTTATTTTAACCTCCCCAACGAATTCTCAAAAGCGCGAAAACAGCACTGGAAGGTAATATATTGTAGTTGCACCTTAATATCTCATTTTAGAATATCAGCACGCTAAACTTAACAAATCTCATTCTTGTCGAATACTTACAAACGACTGTTTCGAGAAGGTCTCACGATCGCATGCTACAAGTGTCACCAACTGTTGACAATTGTTGCCGACTAATCGACATAAATCTTTAAGGTAACAGGATGTATAAAACTACTCGACCTTTCCCATAAAACTTTATTTACCCCAAAACCAGTGAACCATTGAATCATTTGGCTAACGTGCTTTAGCAATACTTTTCCACGCAAATTCCAATGACGGGCTGCTGGGCTAAAATACTCCATTCGAAACCCCAAACCGAAGCTCACACGAAACGACAACTTTCTCCCCAACACAAACACAAAAGGACTTCCATTTATCAGTGGAAACAACAATGTGTAATGCGAACGACGAATTAATATCGTACGATGATTGAATTGAATTAATCAAGTCACTCGAAGCGCACCCTTAGTATTCCTTTAATGAAATGTTAATTAAGGACTCAAATCTAGATTGGTTGAACTTTGAGCTCCGTACTCTAGATTAGTACCAGCATATTTAGCGGTCTGGCAGTATAGGTTCAATGACGTCAAACGTTAAACCGGTCAAATGAATGAAGAAAATCAGATTGAGGAAAAAGATATTTATGATAAATCGCGAGACTATTAATGGCTAATATAAGTTTGGAACCAATCAATATGCTGAGTTGAGGCTATTTAAAACACCACGATTGGCCGACCTTAAAAACGCCAATCACTTTTTTCAACTGCTCTTTTACAAGGACTCGCGCTTTTAACCATTTTTATCGAAACAAAACAATCTGTCGCGTGCCCCCAAAAGTAAAAGCTTTCCACAAAGGAACATAAACGTCCCTCATTGGTGAACAGACAGGGACTACATCTGCTTTTGTAATTAACCCAAATGGTGGACACTTAACAGTCGCGAGAGACCGTGGTCTCTATCTATTAAAAATCAATATTAAACGGTAATTACTTTTATCTGAGGGGGAAGCAATAAAGCTAACGGGTTATTGGGTCATTTAACCATAATTTAAAAAGGGAGGAGTAATAGGTTGTGTGCTGGAAGGACATTTGACACTGGTCCTTGGAACTATTCAGTTTACTAGGTTTAGTATGTGTTTATGAGGTTTACAGTACACGAGGACAACTAAAGCGTTGGTCGAGTGCGGACACGGAAATACATTAATTTATATACTCATGTGTAATTTAATTTACTCATTAATGAACGAGCGAGATTTGTGATACCCGCCACCGCTTGATACCAGAAAACCGATAGATGTGTAATAGGGGCACAAAAGCAGAGAAAGAACATCGAAAAAGTGCCATCAAGCTCGCATTGCCAACAGCGAAATAAGGAATGTCATAACAGCAGAGATCCAATATACCAAGCCATATATTGTTTCGATGTCGACGAATGGTTTCACGGCGTGGGGAAAGTAGTGATTGTGGCGGTGCCAATAGACACACATGAACTGACAGCCATATTGAACAATCGAAAAAGAAATCATCAGAGTCGTGTATTAGGGCATTAAACGTTGCAATCCACAGGTTAAGTAGGGAGTTGAAACTTCCTTGTCCAAGACCATGGTCTAATGTGTTGTTGCTTTAACTCTAAGCCTCAGAGCATGGGCTCAAGCCACGTTCTTCTCTACTTCGTCGTAAAGCGCAATGTGTTCTCTGTAAATTGGTTTTAATTTAAAGGCTGTGTTCGCTCAAAGGTCTTTAACTAGTTGGATGGAGGGATTGTGGGATAGAAATCATAAAAGACCAGTAGGTCTTGAGTGCGGTAGTAAACGCAGATTACGTCTTTGGCGTCTGATAATCTGCGCTTTGGTCGGTGTGTGTGTATGTTTGCGCCGTCTTGTGCTGTGCGTGCGTGTGTATAGTGTGTTAGCAGTAGACCCTATGGAATCCTCTACTATAGAGGAGGATGTTGTTGGAAAGGGTGCTTTCTTCAGTTTTATACTGAGGAAGAAATTGTGGCGGTCAGATCCAAAGAGATCGAGGCAGAGAAGGGTCAAGAACGCAAGACTCCCGTACAAGTATATTCTCGCTGTTCTGAATCCATTCGAGGTATTGTATGCTAATTGTAGCAAGTACTCGTCGATAGAGGTAATAGAAGTATCTTCGTATAAGTGAGAGTTAGGACAATAGAGACCGTCATGCCTTCTAGGTTGGTTGATGCATCTTCTGAGGAGTTTCCTTTCGAAAACTCGAAGTCTTTCCAATTGCGCCGACGATGTTCAAGACCATATGGGAAAGGCGTACGATATTCCAGATCGGAATAGCTACTTATAGCAGAGAAGTTTAATTTTGGTGTTAACTTTGTTGCTTCAAAATGTTGTCCAGTCTCATCTCAAAAAAAAAAAATGAGGTGGCGAGAGGTCGACTTTAGCGAGACAAGGACCGATGTGTCCTTCATCTTGTCTCTGGCTTCTGGTCATCTTACGATAACCAAAATCAACCACATCTGTGAGGATGTTGGACTCGGTCTCAAGATGTCTGAAAAAGAAGGGGGGGTGGGATGTAAGGATAGTGTGGGCAGAGTTAGTTCAGCTCCCCAGCATTCATAACCTGGAAATGTTTCCCCCCACGTTCACCATCTTCCGCGACGACCTCCTCAACCATACAACTGACTTTTCCTTCAGCCGAGGAGTGATCATCGCTGTCGATAACAGTCTTAAGTCGTCACTTGTCGCTTTCCCTCCTTCGTCCTTCAAGCTGGACTTTGTGACTGTCAAAATCACTCTTCCTCGGAAATCAATCTTTGTCATGTGCTTCTATATCTTACCGTCCCGACCTATTGAAGTTTACGAGCTATCGACCATGTAATCGAGCTCAGTAATTGCGAGGACGACATCATCATCTGAGGAGATTTTAATCTTCCACAACTCAATTGGGCCTTATCTGACGATCTTGACACTTCAACTCCTACCACACCTCGGCCAAGGTATGTGTCCTCATTGATCGACTAGATGATTCTTGTCTCTGTCAGGTCAGCAACGTTCGAAACGACTTAGGTAAGCAGCTAGACCTCATCTTTACAACAGACCCTATTAACACATCTGTCTCACCAAGCCCCTTCGTCCTTACATCTATTGAGCACCACCACCCCCCCTCTTTAGTGACCTATTTTCCAAAGAGCTCAGATCTGAAAAAAGACTCCACAGATACAAGAAAAGTTCTTTGGAAAAAAATGTAGTCTGTGAAATAGAAAAAAGTAGAGAGCGAGGTCTGCACCAGGCGCGGAAGTTCTGCCAAATAATCTGCAGTATGACGCGGTACACAGGCAAATCATCGATTGATCAGATATTCACCCTTAGGCAGGCGATGGGAAAATATCTGGAATTTAAGATTCCATTATATCATCTATAGCAGCACACGACTGCCGACTGGCGGACTGAGCACCGGATATTTATACCAGTTGCTCTCTTTGTTCCTGTGACAGCATGCGAACCAGGGAACGGGGACGAAAAAGAGAATATAAGCAGTGGCAGTTGGGGAGTGCAGTACAATGAAAGGAACCGAACGACGGTTGAGATAAACAACGCTGCACAACGACTTTACGAGATTCTAGTTGAAACTTCGGAGACTCATTCACAATATTGGTACACTGATACAACAGAGAATACAAAAAGTCGTACCCGACAATTGGAAGACAAACTGAAGGGTATTCAGATGGACCAGACCGTTTATAAAAATGGTAAAAAGATATGCGGCTCTTCCCGTATAACTGGGCCAATCGTACACAATGGTGTTGTTGTTAATAACGACACCAATAAAGCAAATATCATCGGAGAGACCTTCGAAAACAATCACAAACTTACTTTCCAAGATGGCGACCCGGATACTAATGCGGTCATTAGCTCAGAGGTCTACAGTCAGTTGGACGACTTCAACGAGCCAATTGTTGTCTTTAACCCAACTAACAGTGCATACTTCGATGACACACGTGATAATGGTCACGTTTTCATCGCACCAAATACCCTACAGAGCCTGGTTAAATCTCGAAACCCTAAGAAGTCACCCGGTATCGACAGCATGTCAAACCACTCGTTGCGAAGGCTTTCTGCCTTATTCTTTATAAAGCTCTCCATTCTGTTCAACCATGCTTACAACATGGGGTACTTTCCCCAAGCTTGGAGGCACGCTATTATTTGTCCAATAGCAAAAGTTGGGACACCAACGTATCACCCCTCAAGCTTTCGCCCTGTCTCGCTTCTCACTTGCATCAGCAAAATATATGAAAATTTTATATACGAGAAACTAAATAACTTTGTCAATGCCAATTCGGGTTTCGAAGAGCGCACAGCACCACTATGGCTCTCAACATATTTCAAAACCACGTCTGCGTGCGGCTTTTTAATAAGGAACCCACCGTTGCGGTGAGCCTGGACATTGAAAAAGCTTTTGACACGACTTGGATCGAAGGTCTCGTTTTTAAATTACTGGCCTCAGTAGAACGCTATGTAGTATCATCTACCAGTTCGTTCGAAACAGAACCTTCCAACTTAGAGTGAATGGAAAGCTTTCCCGAACTTTTCACGCCGCTGCAGGCGTACCACAGGGCTCCATTCTAGGCCCCATCTTATTCAATATTTACACCTCCCATATTCCTCGCCCTGTGGACGGGAGAGTAAACCAGATATGCTATGCGGATGACGTCCTAGTGTACACGTCAACCAAAGGCCCTAATTTCGCAACAAATCGACTCAACCGTCACTTGGACGAACTGTATCAGTATTACAGTCGATGAAAAATTCGACTTAATCCATCCAAAGCAGTAGCTACGAGGGTTGCCTTTTATATTTCGGGATTAGAGAACAAAAACAAATATTGATCATCGAAAATCTCTTTATTGTTTTTCAAAATATTCCCCATGAAGATCTATACACTTTTGCATGCGTTTGAACCAATTGTCGAAGCACTTTTGCCACTCTGATTGAGGTATCTCCAACACATGCATTCTGAATGCAGCAACCGCTTCTTCAGGTGTCGAAAAACGTTGACCTCTCAGTTTGTTTTTTACGTACGGGAATAAAAAGAAGTCATTCGGTGCCAAGTCAAGACTATACGGCGGATGACCCATCAAATCGATGTTTTGGGTGCTCAAAAATGCAGTTGTCGCAGCCGATGTGTGAGAGCTCGCATTGTCGTGGTGAAGAGTGATCCGTCTTCGGCGGTTCGTTTTCCTGATTTCTTGGAAGACAACTGGCAAACAAATGGTTGTGTACCACTCAGAATTGACTGTTCTGCGTTGTTCTAGTGGTACGGTTGCGACATGTCCAGTTTTTCCGAAAAAACAGCCGACCATTTGTTTGGAAGTGCTTCGTGCGCGAACAACTTTTGTTGGATTTGGCTCATCTTGAAACACCCAGACAGTCGACTGCTGTTTACTTTCGGGCTCATACGCGTAAATCCACGATTCATCACCTGTCAGGATGTCATAGACGTGTTTCGAAGCACCGCGACCGTATTTTTTGAGCATTTCTTTCGACCAATTGACACGAGCCTTTTTTGGGCGATTTACAAATTGTGTGGGATCCAATGCGAACAAATTTTTTTGACAGTCAAATGTTTATGCAATATTGAATGTATGCTGGTCCCACTAGCGCCTAAGGTTGTCTCAATCTCAAGATAGGTCACATGACGATCTTCCAATATCAGTTCGCGCACAGCATCAATGGTTTTCGGAACAACAACTGATTTTGGACGACCTTCACGAAATTCTTCTTAGAGTCTACCACGACCACGATTGAATTCACCATACCATCGATAAACACTGGTCCTTGATGGAGCTTCATCGCCAAAAATTGAATTAAGTTCATCCATGCACTGTTGCTGAGTTAATCCACGCCGAAAGTTGTAAAAAATAATCGCACGAAAATGTTGACGATTTAATTCCATTTTTGGGCCGAGATGAATCTTTTAAGTTACTGTAAACAACACAAATAGCGGTCGTATGTCAAAACGTTCTGAGTGCGTATAACCTCAAAAATGTCCAACTTTACGACAGAGCTGTCAATTGCCGGATTGCAACACTAGGGTTGCCAAATCCCGAAACATAAGAGCCAACCCTCGTATAATTCTGAGTAGTAAACACTCCCAACCTGCTTCTCGATATTCACAGAATATTCGAATAAAAATGGGAGATACTACGATTAGACTACAGGACAGGATGAAATATTTTGGAGTCACTTATACCCCAAAAATGAATTTCATCAAACGTGTGACCCACATTCTCCAAAGGGGAGAACATATAGTCCTGCATATCTTCGGCTCAAATGGGAAGACTTCGGTTTTTCGAAAGGAAACTCCTCAGAAGATGCACCAATCATTCTAGAAGGCCTGACGGTCGTCATTACCCCAACTCTCACCTATACGAAGGCGCCTCCATTACCCCTATCGACGAGTACTTGCTTCAATTAGCATATAAGTACCTCAAAAACATTCAGAACAGCGAGAACCTAATTGTACGGGACTCTTGCGTTCTTGACCCTTCCCTCTCTCGATCTCTTCGGATCAAACCCCCACAATTTCTTCTTCGGTACAAAACTGAAGAAAGCACCCTTCCCAACAACATTCCCCTCTATAATAGAGGATTCCTGGACCCATCCCATAGGGTCTACTATTAACAAACCACACACACGAACGCACAGTACAAGACGGCACAAACACAAACATACACACCGACCAAAGCGCAGATTATCAGACGCCAAAGACGTGATCTGCGTTTACTACCGCACCCAAGACCTACCGGTCTTGTATGATTTCTTTCCCACCATCCCTCTATAAAAGTAGTTAGAGAACACTTGGACTAACACTGTCCACACTATCCTTGGATACCCCTTTTTTCTTTTCTTTTCAGATATCGCGAGACCGAGCCCAACATCCTCACGGATGTGGGAGATTCTGGTTATCGCAAGATGACCAGAAGTCAGAGACAAGATGAAGGACACATCTGTGCTTGTCTCACTAAAGCCGGCCCTCTCGGCACCCATTTTTTTTTTTTTGAGTGCAGTAAAATAAAACGCAGGCACTGGGCAAGACACCAACGCCCATCATCCAGAGCAGAGTCCGGCCTAGAGGTGCACAAAAGCAAAGAGATCAACAGATTTGGTAATTGAATTATATTCAAACAAATAAACGAGTTTATAGTCGCCTAGGACAGCATAGCCACGGTAGAACTATATACTGTCATGAGAGAGTTCGTTATTCCAAATAAATTTATACGTCTTTGTAGATTGACCATGACCAACGTAACTAGTCAAGTAACAATAGCGGCACTGCAGTCCAAACCAATAAACATCTTTAATGGACTCCGACAGGGGGGCGGTCTGACCTGCCTCCTCTTCAACCTGGCGTTGGAGGAAGCAATCCGCGACTCTGGCGGTACAACTAGAGGTACTATTCTCACCAAGTCCAGATGACATCGACATCATCGGTAGATTTGATTCGGCTATACAGGACTCCTTCACCCAGATCGATCAGACGGCACAAAAACTGGGACTACACATTAATGAGGGAAAAACTAAGAACATGATGGCAACTTCTGCGAAGAGAAGACCTAACGTAGGGTAACGACTAAACTATCAGGGTAGCGGACGAATTTGAAATAGCGCAATCCTTTAACTACCTTGGGCCAATAGTAGCAGCCGATAACAATATAGAAGAAGTTGTACGCGATCTACCCTAAAGCTAATGTTGTTAGAAAAATCAAGCTCGGTAGACTCCAGTGGGCGGGACACTTAGCTCGAATAGGAGAAGAGTAGCCTGCCCGGAAAATCCTTGTGGTAGGATGTATGGGAATAGACAGCGCGGTAGACCTTGTATGCGATGGAGAGATGGTGTAGACCAGGATGCCCAGAGCCTGGGAGGGCCAAGCTGGATGACATCGGTTTTGCTTGAGGAGGTCGGATCTGATGGCCAAGCGTGGAAGAAAAGTACACAGGACAGGGAACGATGGCGCAGCCGAGTCAGTGAGGTCATGAATTTCGGGGTACCTATAGGCCAATGAATAGTCAAATAATAGTAAATTAATAGTAGGTTTATATATAAAACAAATCATTATGGAAAATTTAACAAGCCTCAGGACTCGCTCAATAAGGCCAAGACCGGTTCCCGGTTGTAGTGCCGATAATGATGATGAATAGTAGGTTTATACGTCTGGGATAAAATTGCAATATGTATTTTCCACAAATAACGAATTGGAGCTGGCTTATCTTTTTTTCTTGCGTTGACGGCGAGTATTACTGTCATCAAATCTTTTAAAAAAACGCATAATGTTGCGGAATCTATTAAGTCCAATTGTCGCGCGATACAGTGGATATGAGCTGGAATGCCACATGTCAAAAGTATGATCAGTATCAGATCAAATCACAGAGCAAACTCAGTTCTAGATACTGCTTCCATATTTTTTTTCACTTCACCTAGTGTTGGCGATGCAATCACGCCGACACGAACTTCCACGAAGACCAAGGAAAGCGCCAGCATACAAGCACTGCTACAATTATCATATAAGTACCTCGAAAGCATTTAGAACAGCGAGAACCCACTTGTGTGGGAGTCTTGCGTTCTTGACCCTTCTCTCTTTCAATCTCTTCGGATCAGACCACCACAATTTCTTCTTCAGTACAAAACTGAAGAAAGCACCCTTCTCAACAATATTCTCCTCTATAATAGAGGATTCTTGGGCCCATCCCATAAGGTCTACTGCTGACACACTAAAAACACGCACGCACAGTACAAGACAGCACAAGCACACACACACACACACACACACACACACACACACACACACACACACACACACACACACACACCGACCAAAGCGCAGATTATCAGACGCCAAAGACGTGATCTGCGTTTACTACCGCACTCAACACCCGCCGGCTTTGTACGATTTCTTTCCCACCATCCACCCACCCAAGTAGTTAGAGAACACTTGAACTAACCCTGTCCACACTATCCTTAGATGCCTCCTTCCCCCTTTCTTTTCAGATATATCGAGACCGAGCCCAACGTCCCCACGGATGTGGGTGATTCTGATTATCGCAAGATGACCAGAGGCCAGAGACAAGATGAAGGACACATTTCTCCTTGTCTCCCTAAAGTCGGCCTCTCGCCACCCATTTTTTTTTTTTTTTTTTTTTCAGAACACGAGGAGTCGTCATAGGAACTCCTCAACAAACGGTCTTAACGACACCAATTTTAAAGAAAAGATTTTATAGATAGCAAATCAATAAACAATAGTAAAGAATAAGCTAATTGTACTGGTGTGTTTTGTTTTGTTTTGTTTCGTTGTTTCTTCCTCGTCCGCAACGTTGTTTGTGGAACTGTGGATTTTAGAAGATTGTAGTGGGCAAGACTGAAACGCCCGTTCGTGCAGAGCAGAGCACGGTTCTAGAAGTACAGTCTACTAATTCAAAATCCAATCATCGTTGGCCGCCCAGTGCCGGATTTACAGTCCACAACGAAGGAAGGGGAAAGACTGAGACGTCGTTGGGAAAAACGCCGTCCCCAATTTTCACTTCTTTTCCTTTCAACAAAACTTAGAGTTTAATGAACACGTCTGAATTGACAAGAAATTCAAATCATACTGAAATATATTTGCCTCTAATACGCTGTAGAAACGAAAACAATGGCCTTGACATTGCTTCCGGATTAGGGAGGAGCTGCTCTGCTCGGAACAATAGAATTTGCGTCTGCTACCGGAGGTGACCCATTCTAGTTTGTGATTGTCATTTACATTTCTACAGACTTTTTTTTTATATCTTAAACTTACTTACCAGGTGTACCGGTATGAAGCGTTTTTTTTTTTTTTTTTAATAAACCACTAATTTTAAATGGGAAAGTAAAAAACATTTTATTCGAAGTATTGGCCATTGCTTTCTACACATTTCGACTACCTCTCTGGTAATTTGTTGATACCACGCCAATAAAACCGGTCGTCTTTTGAGGCGAACCATTCGGAGACCCAATTTTCGACTTCTTCGTAGGAATGGAAATGCTGCTCAGCCAATGCGCGTTCTATTGATGAAAACAAATGGTAGCCGGAAGTAGCCAAGTCTGGTGAATACGGTGGGTGAAGTAACACTTCCCAGCCGAGAGCTTTTATTGTTTCTTTGGGTTTTTCTGTATAACTCGGAGCATTATCATGCAACAAAATTACCTTTCCGTGTCTTGTGGCCCATTCTAGTCGTTTTTCGTTCAATACATGGTTCAAATTGATCATTTGTTGTCGGTAGCGTTGCGCATCAACAGTTTCGCCAGGTTTTAGAAGTTCATGTTACACCACCCCCATCTGGTCCCACCAAAACACAAAGCATTGTCTTTTTTCCGAACCGATCAGGCTTTGCAGTCGATGTTGACGCTTCTTCTGGATCTACTCATGATTTTTCCCATTTAGAATTTCTAAAATAAATCCATTTTTCATAACTAGTCACAATTCGATGCAATACTGACTTCCTTTCGTGTCGTAGAAGCAACGTTTCACATGTGGTGTTTCGCTGTTCCATCTGCCTGTCATTCAATTTATGGGGCATCCAGTTTCCACACTTTTGGATTTTTCCCATAGCTTTTAAATGGCCAGAAATTGTTTGTTGTGCAACATTTAACATTTGCGCCATTTGTTTTTGACTTAAAGTGTCATCTTGATCCAATATTGCTTGCAATTCGGCGTCTTCAAACGCACATCAAAATCATTATCTCTGAACCGCATAAACCATCTTTTGCATGTTGCTTCCGATAGAGCATGATCACAATAAGCTTTGACAAGCATTCGATGCGACTCTGCAGCACTTTTCTTCAAATGAAAACAAAAAATTAATGCTTTCCACAAATCATCATTTTCTGGTACAAAATTCGACATTTTTAACAGGATTAAAAAAAAAATGTTGTTTGTACAATGACTTGATGCATACTAAATATGTTTGACAGGTGTCATAGCAACCAAATAAAAAAAATATATGGGCTCGTTCACAACAAACGTTCCCTATCGATACATTTGTATCTTGGCGATCACTTCACACCGGTACACCTGGTAGATACTCAATAATAATGTATATTTAAAGAAACAAAATTATAAAAGCACTTTCTTTTATTGAAACATTACAAATTTGAATATTACAGTAAATGGATACGCGGGTACCCCGTGTGGTAAACAACGTCGGTAAAGTTGGGTATTAACATAAGGGTTAAGCCGAATAGATGGAGGTTCTGTCCTCACCAAAACTAAACTAAAAGTAATGAGAAAACTGGACAACTTTTATCCCGCTGTAACGACAATATCATTATGAGAGATTTCTCAAACGAATTTTCAATACACCGAACTTTCTAAATGCCAATAGGAGCAAACGGTTCTACTGTGTTGTTAGTTCCGACCCGGACGGAATACCAGCAATAGTCCTTAAGAACTGTGCTCCAGAACTATAGTCGGTTCTTGACAGACTCTTCCGTTTATCTTATGCACCGAGGACCTTTCCTGCCTGCTGGAAAACCGCTCGAGTTCAGCCAATTCAAAAGACGGGAATAAAGTGTCTCCCACAAAATTACCGTCCGATAGCATTACTGTCTATTTTATCTAAGGTAATGAAAAAAGTCATCAATGGCGAGTTAATTAAGTATTTGGAGTGCAACGGATTTCTGAATGATCGTCAATATGGGTTCCGTGTCAGGCAGTCCACGGGACATTGCGATTGAACGGCGTGGTGAGTCAAGGGCGGTCGCATTGGATATCGTCGCATTCTTTCCCATCCACTACTTTTTTTTACAAAAAGAACAGACAAAACGGTTTTTAGAAACCCTTAAATGTCAACTTAGAAAAGGAGATAGAGAGACTGACGATTCCCTTTCTCTTCACACTGTTTGCATGGATGTCAGAATAGTATTTAAAAAAAAATTATTACGCGCGAATTGTATACACGAAAAATAGAAATGGACTTTGGAAAATATCAGGTCTATCATTAAAGACCGGCCCCGCTCACCTGGTTGGAATGTTTAGAAATTAAAAAAAATACAAATGATCATTTAGTATAAGGCGGACTGAAAGCAATACCGAATTTCACGGCTTGTGTGTGTGTCAGCTTCAAGAGGCACATGCCCAATATTGATGTCTCATCTCAAGTGCAAAATCAATCAATTCTATTTTTTTTTATTTCATCGAATTCATCCGTTAAATTTAAATAGACAGCCAACAATTATTTCAAACAGGAAATCAGTACAATAACCTGCTTTGTTGCCATGTGCTTAACACAACCACAGGTCAGTGGACTTATCCGTGTTCCCTTGAACGTGCAAACGACAAAAGTTAAAACTAAAAACCCAATAAAAGTATCTTGACCTTGATTGCCAATTCTGTTAGTGGATTCCCAATCAATGAATCCAAGATCATACAAAATGCCAAAAGCCTAGCGCGATGAACCAAGGAACATAAGACACGTCTATACCATTCGGTTCGTTTGATAACAAAGTTCTATTCGACGCGATTCTGCCGACGTGGTCTTCTGACGAATACAAAATCACAAGAGAGAATCTAACAAAATTTAATGTGCCAACGACGAGCAGAATTTAGTTGCCACCTGTGTTATTCGTGGGGCGGTAAAGAGATTAATGTGGACCGAAATAAAATAGTTCTTACCACGAAAACCATAATTCCGCAACGGTGCAACGAAGCAATCTTACACAGCCACTGACGCTGAAGCCAAAGCTGGAGCCGATGTTGATGTTGATGCCGGAGGAGAGGCAGAAGCAGCAACGCCAGTTGTGGATGAATTTATTGCTTAAGCATTTATACGTAATATCGAGCACAGATCCAACGTTTTCCATCTACATCTAGTGGCATGCTTCTAGCTACATATGTGCAAAGGTCGACAGGTTTTCTGCTGTCGTTGTTGTCGTTGTCGTTGCGCAGGAACCACAGAAGCTGAGATAATTCCGATCGAGTTGGACAAGACCCTTACATCGTTTACCTTCACGTTCGCGTTCGCGTTCACGTTCCTTTCACTTAATTTCACTATATCACTTAATTTTTGGACAAAGAATTGTCTTCATATACCGCGAATTTTTTTGCTTTTCACACTTCTTTTTTTCACTTAAGACACTTGTGGGATTCTCTTTTGATTCGACTTCTTTCTTCTATCTATTGCTAAACACAATTTATCTGAGATCACCTTTGGCTTGCAACTGGACCACAATTTACTTTACTTGATATTTGATGCACTCGTTTTGTTGTTGGTGGATATCGTGGGTTGACGGAAGGACGCGACGCAGATATAAATTGATTTAGTCTTAATTGATATGCACGGTAAACGAAAACGGCGATATTTCGTAATTAAGTAATGCCAAAATAAAATATTTGAAATAAAATGAAACACAAGACCGGCAAACACACCTTGTAATCACAACGAAATCCCAGACACAACTGTTCTTTTAACGAAAATAAAAATATTATGTGCACCGAGCTTATGTTGAAGCGATGGTAAACGTTCGTAAGTGATACCAAATCCATTGTCGATATGACAGCTCATTGCTGTGGATTTAACGACATTCGATTTAAAATTGACTACCAGCAGATTTTGCACATTCAAAAGTGAGATCTAAAATAACTTTTTAATCGTATCTAACATATATGTTGTATGTTAGAGGTTGTAGATTTATATGCCCAACAACGTACGATGTTTTTAATAATTATGTTATATTAGTTATAGTCAAATTATGTCAGAAGCCCTGTACAAAGACAAATCCATTTAATCTTTGACTTCATTTGACTTGAAGAGGGCGAAAGAAAATCTTAAATTTATTTGGACTAACTTAAAACTGTTACATAGTAACCTCCCTCACCGCCTTTATCCCATTGAGAAAACCGTTAATGTGTGGGGGTGGAAGTAGGGTGTCCCGGCGCACGGCACGGGGTTCACTTTATTCCCCATCATCATACCGCCGTAAATTGTTCTCACTATAAAAGGTATTGTTCACAACGGAAAAGAATAAAGGAAAAACATCCAGGAACTGCAGCACAGAGAATGAAACACTCAGGATAAAGTTTAGTATAACTGGTTTTATTGTTGTTTAAATCTGTACTGTATTGTATAAAATGTACTTTATATTTATGGTCCTAATTTTTACTTAATGCCGTTGGTAAAACAAATCAAACTCTAAATGTACACTCGAACTTTGGATTCTAAACTATTACAATGAACTTTTTGCTTTCTTTTTGATTAGTTTCATTCTTATTATATTATAAACGAAGCGAATGGAATAGAGCAGATCTGCACACATTTCGCGATTGGATGCAATTTATTTTCTGTTAAGCACTTAGCACTGACAATTAGTTTCGATTAAATTAATTTGCGCTTAGCCGATTCTTCGTCTCACGTTTTCTTTAATTCACAACATTTCGTACAGATAAAAGATTAAAAGTTTTATTACTGGAAGCAACCCGATTACGACTCTCGGTGGTGTACTGTACGCCTCCCCGCAGCGCTACGGGGAGCGAAAGAAAAACCAACCGGTCCAGTCGGTGGTTGGAAAACAACTCGGCGATGTGCATTCGCTAGTGGTAGAAAATCAGCGCGGTGGTGAATACACTCGCGGCTAAGGGTGCGTTTTACTTACCACAAGAGAAACGTGAAGTCCCTCTTTGTGGAATAGGGAACCGGCTCTCGGTGTGTAGATCTTTGTGGAGTGCGTGAGTTGATCGTATAGATCACATTGTTTATCGATGCATTTCAGCAAAGGATGAACGAAACCTATACAAGGGAGAAGCGACGTAGGGGATCGTTCCGTAATGAGGGTTCAACTAAGTAAATACGGTAGAACTCATTAGGTGCGAATGCATTTGGGATACTTCGTACAATTTGGATTGTATATCGTATCGCTAGAATGCCTGCGGAAGAACCGAATTCTTTTGTTTGCGCACGTGATGCATGCTGGAGAATTCGGTTTCGGCGATAATGCGCGAGATGCGGTCAGTATATTGCAGCTGAATCAATAGTTGCAAGTCATTAGAACCAATTTAGATGGTTACACAATGGCGGTTGTGTATAACATCTATGCCGATTGTATATGACATCTATGGCGACTCAAGGGTCGAATTCCAGTGTGAATATTTACCCTGATAGAGAATTCGGTCCTTGGTGGCTAATGCTGAGTTGTATTGATGTGTGCGAGAATGCCCTTGTGGGAGAAATTCCTTTCAGGAATTTCTAGGTAAAGCGTTGAATGCATTAATTGTCCTTGAGAAAGGAAATGTTTGCAGGTGCTAATGCAGTTGCATTAGCGAAAACAATGGGGTTTGTAGCTTCAGGACAGGAAGCTTGGAGTAGTTGGGAAGATAAGTAGGGGTGTTTAGTGGAACCGCCACAAATGTATACATAATAAACATAAACTTAAATTCAAAATACAATTTACATTTTGATTTACACATATAATACATAGTACATAAAACATAAAATTACATTACATTCAATTACAAAATACAACATAAAATAATATACAATTTACAATTTCATATAATTAAACACATAATACACAAAACATTAAATTACATTTGTTTCATTACGAAAATAGCAACAAAAAAGACAAATTAATATTAATAATGAAAGCTTAGTATTTATTGAGCGTCTGTCGACAAACCGAACTTTTGAATCACCAATCAATTTTCAAACTGCCCCCATATCCAGAGTTCTCTTCAGATTCCTAAAACAGTTCAAACCAAAGCACCAGTTTAGACCGTTGCTTCTAGTCGCTTTTCGGCAGTTGCGGCAGCGGGGAATATTGCCCTGAGCCTGTTTTCGATTACCGCACCGAAAGAAGATCATTGGCTGGCAACGGTTCCAACTGGGGATCATTCCATTGCATTTCCAGTCGCCTGAGAGCGCACTCTATATTTTCTGAACCCTATCTTGCCAGCACCAACTTTCGTTGCCTACTCTCGGGCATACTGCAAGTGCGCCTTAAATGAGTTAGCACGCACTGCATTCGGACACACTGGTAGAAGCTATAATTTACTTCCACCACCATCAAAAATGTCGTTGCATTTATTGATTGATTTGTTGCTTCTGCAACAACATTTAACATAACAGATATAAAATAGAACAAAAATGGAAACACAAAACATTAAACTACGTCGGATACATCGGATAACTTAGTTTTCTCGTTGGGTTAACGGTAGGGAAAAAAACAAAAGAAGAAACAAAAACAAGAAAAACAAACGGTGTGGTTCGCAACGGTTGGTGCTAAACAGTAAGTTTTAAGAATTATATTTTTATTTAAATTATCGGCATTCACCATTCTAATTTCTTTTTTACGTCTACCCGCCGTGACTGCTCGAACAAGAAGAAGGCAGGGAACCGGAAGTCGGTTCTAGATCAGTCCAACGGGTTTACATTAAGGCTTACAGTGTAAGGTCTATCCATAAGTTAGTTTTTTATTTTTTTACTACATCTAAGTCAACCTGACAATTTAGGGCGACCACGATATTACATGATTTAACAACAATTTTCGTGCTTAAACTCAATAATATAGTGGCAAGCGTTCGTAATAAAACACTCAATTCAATCAATTAGCCCTAGTTCTCCAAAGACAGATGTTTTTAGCCTCGACGGCACCATTATATGGCAACTGTGCAATTTGATAATTTTCGATGTCTTTTTTTTTTTTTTTTTTTTTTGGTTTCGGTAGGAAGGTGGAAATCTTCAAAAGATACCTCTGGGCCGATCCAGAGTCATGCCGGGTTTTTACTGACTAAAACCTCCTCCCGCCAGGCTCATATTCCTGTTGATTCCCTCGGAACTTTCTTTTAGATATTCCTACGCGGGGCGGCATGGAGTTTACACGTTACTCCGCTCGTCGCGTCGCAAGTGCTGCATCATTTCATAGAGAATACTATTTGTTACGGACCATCCCTGTCTTGAACTCAGCACGTATTCTATTACTCTGCCGGAGTAACTGTCCGTCTCAAATGTCTCTCCAAAATCGTTCGTGCGGTTCCGAATCTCACGCACTATGTGAGTAGGTGTTCCGCATTTTCTATTTTCCCTTCGCAATACAAGCAATATGGGTGATTCACATGCTTACACTTGTGCAAGTATTGTCCATGTCCTGATATTAGCTAAGTCAAGTGGTAATTCAGCTCGTCATGTTTTCTTTTCACCCATGTTTCTATATCAGGTATCATGGTGTGGGTCCATCTTCTTTTGGTGGAAGAATCCCACTATCGTTGCCATTCTCTTAGGCTTGAGAGCTCTAGTTGTGGCCGCATTTTCCGACGATTCTCTTGGGAGACCTCATGCAATGCAGCACTTTCTTTAGCTGCAATGCCAAGTGGTGCCCTTCCGGCCAAAACATTTATGGCATCTTCGGATGCCGTTCGGAATGAACAGCATACTCTTAATGATGCCAGCCTATGCGCTGAGTTCACTCCCCTCATGTACGACTTATACTGTGCGGCTTCTGCCCATATGTAAGCTGCATACATAATAATGGAGGTGTTGACACCGGTTATGAGTTTCCTTATGTGGGGCCGGGGTCCTCCAACATTGGGTAGCAGTCTGCCAAAACATTGCATAATCCTGCCGTTTTTTCACTCGTTTTCCTCTGGTGTTCCTTGCAGTTCAACCTGTTGTCGGGTATAACACCAAGATATTTATGATGATATTCATGACTGGATCTGATTATTTGTCCTTTTATTTCCAAATCAAGGTGTTCAACTTTCTTGCGGCTGCTTATTAAAACTGCCTTCGTCTTATGTCCAGCTAGTTTCAATCCGGCTATATCTAGCCAGCATTTAATGCTCTGGATTGCTTAGGAGCAAATATTCTCCAAGTCATCTAGATGTTTAGCTACGGCCACTATTGTCAAATCATCTGCGTACCCAATGATTCTAACCCCCTCCGGTACATTAACCCTGAGCACACCATCATACATTATATTCCATAACAGCGGACCTAATACGGATCCCTGTTATTTTATATTCCTGTGGTCCCTCATCTGTGTCCTAGAGCAGTCTTCTATCCGATAGATAGTTTGCTAGTATACGCACCAAGTAGGGCGAGACTTGTAGATCGCGCAACGCTTCTAGAATCCGATTCCAATTCACCGAGTTAAACGCATTTTTAATGTCTAGCGTCACCACCGCGCAATATTTTTTGTACCACATAGCCATCGTGCTTCAGCTATCGCATTGCGAGCGATGTGGCACACCACAGATAGTGCCTTACCGGGTGATCTACCTTTCCGGAACCCATACTACCATTCAGAGAGCCCCGCTGTCCCCTCAATGAGTTGTTCCAGGCGAGTGGCAATTATTCGTTCAAGCAGCTTTCCTGTTGTGTCCAACATGCACAACGGGCGATAAGACGATGGCGCCTCTGGTTTCTTGACTTCTTTTGGTATAAGCACAAGCCGCTGTTTTTTCCATCGTTTAGGAAATTGTCCTGTTTGAAGGCAGGTTGTGAAGAGACTGTTGAAGATGTCCGGCGTTTTTGTTAAAGCAGTCTTCACTACAGCGTTAGGGATACTACCCAGTCCCGGGGTCTTGTTTTTTTTTGACAACCCTTGAGCATCTCTTTCGGTGGTCACGGAAGGTATGTCTCCTTCAGTGATACTCTACTCCTCTTGCACTCTCAACACTTCATTACACCACGAGAAGAGAACACCAGCGATTCTGGTCATGTTAGTTTTACTTTTTTGCATTTGACTACTGTTGTTCTGTAGTCTTTTCATGACTATCCTGCAGGCGCTGCCCCATGGGTTGTCATTTAATTCATCCCTTAGGGAGCAGAACGCGCCATATTTACTTTTGCGGATTACATTCCCCAACTCGTTCCGCTTGTTGACGAATTCCGCATGAAACTGTGGGTAGGTGTTACGGTTTCTTGCTCTTTGTTGCAAGCGTCGTAACCTGTTGCACCCCGATTGCACATTGGGATTTCTGAGTTCCACCAACACATTGGTTTGATAGCGCCTGCTGGTTGTCTTTTTCGTGGCATAGAAGCATCACATGTGGTAGTTAGCCGCGTCATGACTTTTCCAGCCTGCCTGTTCGCATCGGCCTCTGCGTCCAACTGTTCGATTTGGTCTTCCAGTATTTAATCGAGCAGTTCCGCATCGAGATCTTTCTCTTTCCACCCATTTTTTTGGGCTTTCTTCGCCAATTTGCCAGTGATGAATCCCCTGTGCGGTAATATTTCGTACATCACCGCTTGGTGGTCACTATGGGTGTAGGTGTCCAAAACTCGCCACTCCATACTTCTTGCCAACATGGAGCTGGCAAATGTGATGTCAATTTTGGACCAGCCTCTCTCGTTTATGAACGTATCATCAATACCATCATTAAGTAACCCCACATCTAGGACTGCGAAGGGTTCAAGTAGTGCCTAGCCTCTACTGTTGGTCCTTGTGCTTCCCCATTCTACTGCGCAAGTGTTGAAATCTCCAGCAACTATAAGCGGGCTCTTATCACTAACTTCTTGTGTTAACCTGTTCAAGTATTTGAATTGTTCTATTTCCCACCTTGACGGAGCGTAACAACAGTAGAAATGAATTCCTCTTATCTTAGCATATGCTTCCTTCCAGCCGCTGGACACTTCTGCATTCCATGAGGGAATTTCCAGTTGTCCAGATGGTCGCTGTTCCGCTGCTATCTTCCTCACACGTAATAGTACCAGTGCCAGGCACCCTGTACTGCTCATTGATGAGTACCACGTCGGCACTATATTCCTTACCGTTTGGGAAAGAAAATCTTGTGCGGCTCCACAGTGGTTTAAGTTGGTTTGAATGCACTTAAACCTGTCCATTTTTATTCAGGAGATTGGACATCGAGTTTTTAAATGCTCGGCATTTGTAACTCCCTGCAAGTGGTGGTTATCGCCTTCGTATCCTGATTCGCAGAACACGCATTTGGGTTGTGGTTTACAACCCATTGCTTTGTGGCATTTTTCTCCGCATTTCAAGCAGTTTTCCGAAAGATCTTCTTCGGATTTGCAGGATTTCGGCACATGACCGTATTGCCAACATCTGAAACATCGTATGGGTGCGATGTGTTCTCGAAGTCTGCATATCACCTATCCAACCCGTAGGAAACTTGTAGCCAGCAACATGCTAGCCTTTTCTCTTGGTAAGCGGATCATGGCAGCCTGCGTGCCATCTGGTTTTCTTCTTAAACTCTTTACCGCTTCCTTTGGGATCGCGGTCAGCGCAGGGAACTCTATAGCGATCGTTGTCAGCATTTTCTTCACAGTGGTAATCTCATCTAAATCACGACACTCAACCGTGATTTCCTGGGACACTGTTTTGATATTAGCATCTTCCTTTAGTACTTGTTGTACCTTTGCTTTCAGCGTCTCGGTGGCGGCCTCTGGACGGCGTTTCAGTTCTAGCAGCAATTTTCGATGTCTCTAATCACATATCTGTCATGTGGTAATACTTATGGACCACATAGGAGCCTTTATATTTCGGAATTAATTTATTATTGGTACCACTAGTAGTGTCAATATTTCTGATGACTACGTAATCTCCCTCTTCATACAGAGGCGGGGGACGATGATGCTCTTCAAACTTCCTCAGGTTATACTCCTGGGCTTCAGATATAGCTTTAGACGCTTTTTCCGTGTCTTCAGTCAGATTCCGATACAGGGGAGTCACCTGCTCTTCTTCAAGGAACTCTGTCAGCTTATCAATGTTAGGACCGCGTTGATCAACCCCAAACAGAAGCCTACTAGGTGTATTATGGATAGACCTGTGCATGGCATTGTTTAGAGCATACTCTACGAGAGATAACTTTTGAACCTAATCACCATGATCAATTGTATCGCTTACCTTTCCTAACATACTCATCGACTTCCGGTTCACTCTTTCTTCCTGTCCGTTCGCTTGCGGCGACTGAACTGCCACTTTAACGTGCGTTACATTCTTATCCAATAAAAATGAACTGAACTCCAGCGAAGTAAAACAAGTGCCGCTGTCCGTGATTAGTCTGAAGGGCTTGCTGTAGTACTCGAAGTATTTACTACTATGTCAAGGGGAACATCATGCCGATATGATAAATAACCGAACTTTAAGAAATTCGTCATCGCATAATCCGGCTCGTTCTCGGAGCTCTGTCGACGACACTAACAGTATTTTGTAACATCAGAGGCATCGGTTTCACCAATATGAGTGTAAACGCCGTCCAGCAATATTTGCAAACAGCGAAACCTGATATCCTTGACCTAACCGAGACCTAGGTCGATTCGTCAACCGATTCGACATATCTTCGTTGCTAAGGATACGACATGCATTCGAGATTCCGTTTTAAGGACAGAGTCTTCGTCTCCGCGCGGTCGAACCGAGCTTGCCAGAGAACGGGGACGTTCGAACCCAATAACATGGACATCATATGGTTGAGGATCATTATGATGAATTCTGTTAACTTTTTTTTTGTCTTTACCCCTCCCCGAATGTTCATGGACCAGCGATATTTTTCGAACTTCTTTCACGTACCGTTGACTGGATACAGATCAACTTCCCAGCTTCTAAAATTGTCGTCCTTGGTGATTTTAATGTGCACTATTCTAGCTAACAGAATCGACGAAGCTGGGAGACTGGCGGAAATGTTCGTTCTTAGCCGCAATTTGGCTCAACTTGTGGAGAAACCTACGCGAGTGCCGGATGCCTGAGGTGATTATGCGAAAGCCCTGGATCTGCTTTCGACATCTGAGCCGAGCATTTATACCGTGGAGATTGCTCCGCCACTGGGAAACTCAGATCACTGCTTGGTACCGGTCGCACAACCACTTGTATTTCTAGCGAATAACCGACCTAAGCAGCTACGCCATATATGGAGGTATGGGGATGCCAACTGGGACGATTTGGGAGATTTCTTCGCATCCTTTCTGTGGTCGGAGATGTGCTTTGGAGACTCCGATGTTAACGCATGCGCGGAGTCGGTCACAGAGATTATTCTTGTCGGGATGGAGATCTACATTCCGTGTTCCATCAAACGAAGTTCATCTGATAAACCTTGGTTTGATAAAAAATGCGAGCAGATTACAGCGGTAGGTGAACAGAACGAATTTTGTTAGAATCACAAACGCATACAACCGGGCTATTGATACCGCGAAGACGGCTTACAACGACAGAGTGACTAATAAACTCTTTGAGTGCCCGAATGGTTCGCGTTCTTTCTGGTCAATGGCATGGGCTGTCAGCAATAACTTCACTTCCTTCTCTTTTCCTCCGTTGGTGATGGGCAGCGGGACGTTAGTCCCTAATTCAAAGGATAAAGCTAATATGTTCGCGAATTTATTTTCCGCGAATTCAAACCGCGATACCGTTTTTTTTTTGGAGCCACCTGTGACCGCGCCGGCACGGTTTTCGATGCGGGATGTGAGGTTTCGCCCGCGTACTATTCAACGCATTCTACGTGGACTGGACTGTAGGAAGGCAACCAACCCGGGCGGAATACCAGCAATAGTCCTTATGAACTGTGCTCCAGAACTATCGCCGATTCTTGGCAGACTCTTCCGCTTATCTTATGCACGGATGACTTATCTTGCCTGCTGGAAAATCGCTCGCGTTCATCCAATCCCAAAGACGAGAAAAAAGTGTCTCCCACAAAATTACCGTCCGATAGCATTACTGTCTATTTTATCTAAGGCAAAGGAAAAAGTCATCAATACTGAGTTAGTTAAATATTTGGAGTGCAACAGACTTCTGAATGATCGTCAATACGGATTCCGTGGCAGGCGGTCCACGGGAGATCTGTTGACACTTATAACCCATATATGGACATCTGCGGTTTAAGGGCGTCAAGGGCGGTTGCATTGGGTATCTCCAAGGCTTTTGACGGCGTCTGTTACGGGCCCCACACCCAAAACCTCGCCCAAAACCACCCTCTCTACCTCTCTTTATTTTATTTATTTATTTATTTATTTATTTATTTATTTATTTATTATTAACATCATCATCATCGGCACTACAACCGGGAACCGGTCTTGGCCTTATTTAGCAAGTCCTGAGACTTGTTAAATTTTCCATAATGATTTATTTTTTCTGGGCAAGGTCATTAGTCTTGCGCCAGGGGCTCCCCGGCGGGGAATCGAACCCCGGTCTCCCGGGTGACAGGCGGGTGTACTAACCACTATACTATCGAGGAGCCCATTTATTATTAACAAGTAATTCAAAATTACATATCAATAAGCTAACATAATGAGCCTAGCAGCTGAGACTATTGGCTCTGTACTTTTAAATTATAATTTGATTTTTAGAATTTTTATAAAGTTATCTATATTTTCTATGTTGTCGGGGGTAGGATCTTCGAGAATTTTATAAATATGTATACTACGAAATAGACGGTCTCTTAAAAGTTTTAGGTGAGGGCAGTCTTTTAGTATATGAATGACTGTAAGTATTGTGTTGCATTTTTGGCACATTGGGGGTGTGTCTTTGTTGAGCAGGTAAAGATGCGTAGCGGACGTATGACCTAATCGCAATCTCACGAAGTTTGTGATTTTAGTTTTACTTAAATTCGTTGGATAGAGGGGGTGATATTTGAGTGGGTTTACGTTTTTATAGGTGTGGTGATAAGTATCCCAATTCATTCGAATTGTATTTTTTTTTTGTTTTGGATGGTTGCTAGTAGATCGGCTTTTGTATATATGTTAAATTTATAAACTGGAGCTCTTCTAGCTGACTTGGCTGCACAGTCTACATTTTCATTACCGCTGATGGAAACATGGCTGGGAATCCACATTAGTTTTATTTTATTATAATATTTGATGATATTGTTTCGAATACTGGAAATGATATCATCAGTATAGTTGGTGTTTCTTATTGAATTGAGTACTGACAAGCTGTCTGTGCAGATCAGATATTTTTCCCTGTGTTTGGTAGCAATTATTACGGCTTGTAGGATGGCGAAGGCTTCCGCCGTAAAGGTGGAGCAAAATTGAGGTAATAGTCCGATTTTCTTTACATCACCTTCTTCAGATGTAACAGCGAAAGGTGTATTTTCGGTTGTTTTTGATCCATCTGTATATAGAAATCTCCATCCATCGGATTTATATTTCGAAGCGATTGACCAAAATAGTGCACTGTATATTTCCTTGTTGTGTTAGCTTTTTTAAATGTTGTGAGTGTAGTTATAATAGCACTCTCATTTAGGAGCCATGGCGGATAAGTTGAGAAAAACTTAACAGTTTGTTTAAATTGTAATTCTAATTGGTCGACTTTATCTATTATCCTGGTAATTGCGGATGGAATTCGGTTTCGGTTTTTGTACCCTAGCGTTAGTTTAATATCTTTGTCGATGATGGAGTTTCTCGAAAACGCTAGTTTAGCTACAAGTCTTGCGGATATCATTTCTACTCATTCCTCGATTGTTGGAAGTCCAGCTTCAGCCAATACATTTTTTATTGGGGTTGTTTTGAAAGCGAATATGCTGTTTCTAGCGGCTTGGTGGTACGTGGGTTTTATTATGTTTAGAGTTGTCTTGGGGCAATTGCCATAAATATAAATACGGTAGTTTATTTTGCTTAAAATTAGTGCTTTTGTTATATTACATAGGGTGTTAATATGTACATTGCTTTTCTTGCTACTTAAGTATTTAATAATGTTCAGTCTCGCTGCTAGTGATTTCTTAAGATCTAAACAGTGTTGTTTCCAGCAATACTTATTATTAAATGTTATACCTAGGATTTTGAGGTTGGGGATATTTTGGATAGTTTTATTATTTATGTTGAGGTGTATTTGGGGGCAGAGTCGTCGTCGGCACACATGAAGTAATTTACATTTTTCTATTGACAGTTTGGCACCTGAATAATTTGACCATTCTACAATATCTTTCAAAGTGTCAGTTAACATGCTTTTGCAGGAGATTAAATCACTGGCTTTGCTTAAGATGTATATATCATCGGCGTAAATACAATGATCTAGATGTTTCTGTTTATATATTATCGTGCTTATGTCGTCAAAGGGGATAATAAATTATATGACTGACAATGGGGATCCTTGAGGGATTCTGTTGTGTAGCGGGAGTGTATTGGAGTATATGTGGTTGGATCTACACTGAAATTTTCTATTACTTAGAAATGATTTGACGTACCCATATATGTTGTTACCAACTCCCCATTTTAACAATTTGTTAAGTATGACGTGAATGCCGATTCTGTCGAAGGCTTTCTCGAAGTCTAGAGAGAGGATTGTGACGTGGTTTTTGGTGGCTAGATAGATGTCAATTTCTTTGTTTCTATAAACCATAGCAAACGTTTGGCTACTATTTTTTCTAAAACCTTTGCAATACAGGGGATTAAGGGTATAGGACGGTAACCCTCTATAGTATCTTTATCTTTCTTCGGTTTAGGAATAGGGATTAGGACTGCGGTTTTCCAGATTTGTGGGATATGTGAAGTTTCAAATATTTTATTGTATAATTTAATGATTCTCAATTTTGTATTTTTCGAAAGGTGTTTCAACATTGGGTAGGGTATTCGATCTCTCCCTGGGGTTTTTCCTTTGGTTATACTAAGTACTGATTCAAATTCAGTAAATGAGATGGGTTCTTCGATGCGGTGGGCCGCAGGGTTGGAGGCTTGCAAATGTACTAAATTGTTAAGGGATTCAAGTCTTTTCCGATTGAATTCGGGATGGAAGTTGTGGTTGTCTGAGGATTGCGACCAGGTTTTGGCGAAGAGTTGGCATATTTGCATTGTGTCTGTGATTGTAGTATTTAGGGAATTAAGACAGGAGATATTTACCGGATTGTAATTTCCGCTTAAGCTGCGTATTTTATGCCATATTATGGCAGTGGAGGATTTTGGGTTGATTGTCGAAGTGAATTGAAGGAGGCTTTTTGCTTTACTATCTTTCATCCTTCTACGAAAAAAAGCGTTCGCTTTTTTATATGCTACAAGATTAGCCTCTGTGGGTCTTTTTTTAAATTGGGAGAGGGCTGCCATTTTGCATTTGCGGAGAGATGTTAGTTCGGAGTTCCACCAAGGTACATGTTGCCTGGTTACCGGTTTAGCTTTAGTATTCGTTTGTGGTATTGAAACGTTGGCTGCAGATCTAATTGCTTTATTGATTATTGCAGCTTCATGATTTGTATTAGGTGTATGGGCGTAGCTTGAAAGAAATTCATCAACTTTTTTTTCAAAAAGTGGCCAGTTGGCAGAGTCAGTTTTATATTTTGGAGATTGATTATGATTGGTTATCGGTTGTTGGATATTTATCATAGTTAACACGGGAAAATGGTCACTATTGTAAAGATCGTCTAGAACTTGCCATGAAGTTCTCGGAACCAATTCAGGAGAGCAACAAGTGATGTCAATGTGAGTGAGAGTGTTGTGGGTAGAGAGGTGGGTAGGCGATCCTTCATTCAGTAGGATAAGGTTGGAGTCGAGGAGGATGTTTTCTATTATTTCACCTCTTTTGTTTGTGGACGATGAGCCCCAGAGTATACTCCAAGCATTTATGTCACCTCCAAGTATTCTGGGCTCGTTTGTTTGATTGAGTATTGACTGAAAATCATCTTTATTTATCGGCTGATTTGGAGGAAGATATAAATCTATGTAAGTGAAATTTATGGGGTATTGTATTTCTACAACGAGTGCTTGCATATTTGTAATAATGGGGAGAATTTTGTGGGGAGTACCTTTTTTAATGAGTAACCCTATACCTCTTTATTTATAATCGCGCCATGTAGTAAATTTGCATTAACCACTTAATGCAAATTTACATAAACTACTTGGCAATAATCAAAATAAATGAGTTGGCGTCGAAAATCTATAACAAGACGTCAAACAACTTCGAAAAAAAATGAAGGAATTGGAAAATTTCCGCGATACTAACTAGTCGTGAATAAATCAAAAAAAAAAAAAATGCCGAGAAAAGCGAATCGGGAATTACTACATAACAATCGCCGAACTAACGTCGAACATCGTGAAAGCCGCGCGTATAACGCACCGCGATTGATAAAGTGTGCAACCCGCGTCACGAGTGATAAAGTGAGCAACCCACCGCGACGTTATAAACCTACAACCCACGGGACAACTAAGAAAAAAGGAAATAACAGGCGACTCAAGAGATCATCAACCCTTGCCACCTGAAGAGCCGAATCGCCGACCAATTGTTAGTTATAATATACGTAACACGTCTGGCAGGGTGCATTGCTGAGCTTCGTTCATACGGACATTCTCAGCAGCTTTGCGACTGGACAAAGAACTTCCTCGAAAATCGATCAATCCGGGTTGTTGCAGAGGGCGAGAATTCGGATCTGTATCCTCTTATTTCCGGCGTGCCTCAAGGTTCTATTTTGGTTCCAACCTTGTTTTTGCTTCACATAAATGATTTGTTGGAGACAACGGATAACAAAGTATTCAGTTTTACGGATGATAGTACGCTTGTTTCCTCTTTTTCGAGTGATCGATCGATCAGTGCATCAACGTCGCACCAGCTGAAAGGTGGATAGATTGACTCTCAGAATCGGGATCTGGATAAAGTCCTGCTGTGGGGAAAGGCCAATCTCACCGACTTCACTCCAACGAAGACACAACATACAACATTCACAAAGACAAATGGATCATCGGTTCCAGGGCTGATGATGAATGGACAGACCCTCGAATCTGTGGGAAGCTTGAAATGACTCGGCATCACGTTCTGTGGGAATGTATCGTGGTATAAATACGTGTCAAACATCGCCATGTCCGCCTCAAGAAAACTGAGTTATCTTTTTAGAGCCAAGAAATATTTTACTCCTTCCCAACTTCTTCTTCTGTATAAATCTCAAATTAGACCCACGCTCAAATATTGCTCTCATGTTTGGAGCTCTGTTCCTAAACTTACCCTTGACCTACTTGAGAGCATACAGAGACGAGCGATCCACTTGGTCGGCGACACGGCGCTGACGTCGGGAGTTCAGTCGCTATCACATCGAAGGCGCGTAGCCGACCTCTGTCTGTTCTACAGATATTATCACGGATACTATTCTTCGGAGTTTTGTTGTATTGTTCCCACAAGACAATCCGACGGATGCCACCAATTTGCGGTTCATCTCCCGACGGTGCGAACATCCCTGCATCAGAACTCGTTCCGTTACAGAGCGGGGAAGCTGTGGAACTCCCTACCCCGCGCGAGTCTTTCCGAAGCGTTACAACCTGCAACTGTTCAAAAAGAACTGCAAGTTATTTGGTGGCATCTCGGGGGGCCTGTGGGGTTTAAGTTTTGTGGTTGTTGTAATAGCGGAACGCCAACCCAATCCGGCTGCTGTCTAGGTATATTCACCGCACAAGAAATAGTCTGAGTTACTCCGGTAACGCAAAAAAGGTTCTTTATTCTCAATTGATAAACAAAACTGCTATTTACAAAATCCGACTCCAAGGTTACTAAAGTTATTGTATTTAACACTAGCATTGCGTATAGCTATTAGCATTAGCATTACCACTACATGTGGTACGGTGTCCGACGCGTCGCATTGTATTGCTAACTATGCGCCCTCTGCTGGGTAACGCAGCAGGGTGGCGTTTGAAAGTTGCGCTTTCGACTGCCGGAATGCATCACTTGCTGCTTCCGTCCAGACGATTGGACGTTTGTCGTTCTTCCTTGCCCCCTTTAAATATTCATTTAGAGGGGCCTGGACATGCGCGGCATTTTGTAATGTTGGCCGGTAAAAATTAAGCATGCCCAGGAAACGTCGTAATTCGCGAACGTTGCTAGGACGTAAGAATTCGTTGAGAGCTTTTACTCTGTCCGAGAGAGGTCGGATACCCTGATGGTTGATGTGGTAACCCAAATAGCTCACCTCCTCTTTGGCAATTTGGCATTTGTCTGGGTTAATCATTAGTCCGTATCGGCGGAGGCGTTCTAACACCTGTTTAAGATGTTGGTGGTGCTCGGCCCGGTTGCGGGACGCGATCAGGATATCATCGATATAGGCGTAACAAAAATCCAACCCACGCAGGGCTGAATCAATGTACCTTTGAAATGTTTGTGCGGCGTTTCTGAGACCAAAAGTCATTACCTTGAACTCATATAGTCCAAAAGGGGTAATGACCGCGGTTTTTGGGATGTCTTCGTGGGCCACTGGTATTTGGTGGTATGCCATGGTGAGGTCCAGGGTCGTGAAGACTGTGCATCCGCGTAATTTGTATGAGTAATCATACAAGTGTGCGATGGGATATCGGTCAGGGATTGTGACCGCGTTTAACAGTCGGTAGTCGCCGCACGGGCGCCATTCGCCACTTCGTTTTTTAACTAGGTGAAGCGGGCTGGCCCATGGGCTGACTGAAGGTTGGCATTTTCCTTGCTCCAGCATGTAGTCGAATTCTGCGCGTGCTGCACGCAATTTGTCCGGTACTAGTCGTCGCGGGCGTTGGCTTACCGGTGGACTCCGTGTCTCGATGTGATGGTAAACCCCGGACTCTATGTGCTCCTGATTGGGAAGCGGCACTGTCGAGTGTCTATACTCTTCCAGTAGAGCCGGAATTTCATCGCATGTGATGTCGGCCTCGTGTGGCGTCCGTGGGGCCTCCCCAGGCGGATGGCCTAGTGACCGTTGTTCCACTAGTCTATTGTTCGCGGTGTCGACCAGCAAGTTGTGGCGCGATAGCAAGTCCGAACCTATTAATGGCTCGGAGACGTCGGCCACTATAAAGTGCCAACCTATAGGGTGCCGTAGACCCAGATCCAGTCGTAGATACTTGCGTCCGTAAGTAGCTATGGATGTGTTGTTCGCGGCTAGTAATTGGAGTCGGCTAGGCGTTCTATTTTGCGAAGCGTATGACTTAGGTAAAACTGATATGTCGGCGCCAGTGTCGACCGTAAAACTTATATCCAATATTGGGTCTTTGATTGTTAAGCGACTTACTTGGAGTGTGCCGACCGTTTGTGCTGGAGTTGCGGTCGGCCGTCCTAGTTTAAATCCGCGTTTGGTGCTGGTTTTACGGGCTCCCACCCGCAGGGTTGTGTGGGCCTTTGCCCCAAAACGCCGATGGTATGAACACCAGGCGGGTGTTAATGCCCTTTGAGGGTTCGCCGTCGTCTGTGGTGTGGCCCTACCGCGCGTGCTAGCGGCACCTCTCAGAGGCTCGCGTTGACTTGCTGTGGTCTGGGTCTGGGGCCTCTGATATGTTGGGCGGTTTTGGGCCGCACGCGCGAAGTCTCGTAATTCGGCACGTAATTGAGCGGTTTCGCGTTGTAAACCTAACTCGTAACGCGAGGGTCCCGGTTGCCGGAAATGGAATTGCCTTGAGTCTCGAGTGTGCGCCAAAGCTTGCGACGAGTCTGTGGCGATTGGTAGTGACGCGCAGGTGCCCCTAACTGAACGCGGGATGGTATGGGCTGAAGAGTAGTATCGCGAAGACGATTCATCCTGTCGATTAATTGTCGCTACCTGAAAGGCGGGGGACTCCTCTCGTTGGTCAGCGCTTTCTCGCGATTGCATCTGCAATCTTAGCCAGCCAAATCAGGCTTTGATTAGGCTGAGCGATTACGGTGGGACGCGCTTGTTGCGGGAGACACCTAATGAAGTGGGGTGTGATGACATCATCTGAGATCCCCTTTCCCGCTATTGACCGTAAATGTGTGAGGAAATGCGATGGCTTCATCCCCGCAAAATTGGGAGCACGCGTGGTCTCTCTTCACTCACGCCCGCCGCCTCGAATATGAGGTCCGCCATGGTGAACCACAGCTCCGACTCCTCCTCGTCAAAGGGAGGCAAGCGCAAATCACGTGCGGCAGCATGTGGTGACTGCTCTGTCGGAGTCGCGTTCACCACTACTGGGGACTCTGATCTGTGAGGGCGTGTGTCGAGGTTTTGCTCCTGTCGCGAGTCCGTGGGCTGTTCTACACTGAGCGCGTCCACGAAGGCCGGAGACTCCGGACGCGGTACTCTCCGCTCCCGCTGCGGCTCCGCCCGTGGTGTCAACGGTGGTTCCGTGTGTGTCTCTCGCTGTGATTCCAGCTGGGGCTCTTGTTGAGCTTTCTTTGACCTCGTAAACTGGGCCATTGTCTTTCAAGGGGTGATGGAACCGTCCCTCGCACGCGAGAACCACGAGAAACGTAGGATAAGGTTGGTGTGAGGAAAAGTTGCGGATCTGGTAGGTGATGGAAGACCTATCGCTAGTGAGTGCAGTGAATTTACCACCCTGGTGTATGAAAAGTGTGCAGGGCTCGGGTTTGTAAATCTGTATAGGCGTAAATGCCTATTGCTCTGCTGCCCTGAAGGGGCTTACTAAGTGAGTGCGTCGCTTTATGCTTTTTTAAAATTTAATTTGTTTGCTCAACCGGTTAGGTTTTTTAGTCGCGCGTATTTGTTTATGTTGAAGTGGTAGACTTGTATGTCGTTGGTGACCCCCTGCTATCGAGTCCGTGCCATCCCCTGTTGGTGCTCATCGCTTGTGTCGCCCAGCATGCGAACCATAGACATTGCGTATACATGAAAAATTACACCTTCGCAGCTGGGGCGAGTTGTTCTGAACAGATCATTTTATTTGCACGATCAGCACCTACGTGTAGCATGATTGCTGATCGTGCGCATGTTGGATGTTGGCATCAATGAAGTCGAACCGGCGTACGTGTATTTACACTGGCGAGTTCCCTATGGCATGTTTGCTGCCAGATGCGAGTTTCCCTGTGTGTGGCTCGAGTTAGCGACCGATGTGGGCATTTCGTGAACGAATCAAGAGAAATATAAACATCTCTTGTTGCATTGTCGCCGCTTCTTATGACCATTTCCTTGGTAGGAAGTAATGCAATGTTGGTTGCTAGATGTGCGACCAATTTGCCCTTCCTATGGCCATGCTTGTGTTTCTGATGGTGTTTAAACAGCGCAGTTAAGTATTGCAACTGGTGGTTAGTCGTATGGGCAGGTAAGTCATACTTTTCAGGTTTTAAAATACCCATGTTATACTTTTCGCATCAGCAGACATTGCTCTTTACAGGTTCTTGTGGTTGTTAGACATGCCAATGCAGGTGAGTACGCGCTTTTTTAGGACAGGACGCTTATAAAAAAGGGGGTTACCTGATGGTAGGTAAGCAGGAAAGTAGTGGCGTTCGCAAGAGCCGCCAGAGGCCCACTCGGCAGTATGGGGTGGGATCTCCCGAGAGAAGTGCAATAAAAAAAAACCTCTACGGAGTATTGAAGTAAATAAAAAAAAGGTAAAAAATGACAAGGTCATATTACTTCCTAAATTATACACCCACTAGTGAAAATTGGTCCTCTTACTATTACTACTATTACTATTTATTGGCCATCATGACCTCACCGACTCGACTCCGCCATCGTTCCCTGTCCTGTGCACTCTCCTTCCACGCTTGGCCATCTGATCCGATCTCCTCAAGGTCGTCATTACATTGTCCTCCCATCTCCGTCGCGGAAGTTCTGTCGGTCGCTTTCCCGTTGATCTACCGTCAAGAATTCTACGCACGGTCCTGTCGTTGCCCGTTTGCGCCACAAGTCCGGACCATCTTAATCTTCGCGATCTCATTACTCTCACCATTGTAGGTTTGCGGTAAAGCCCTTCCAATTCGTGGTTATGGAGTTTCCTCCATCGTACTGCCTCCTCGTCATATTTACCTCCACAGATACCCCTTAAAACTGTATTCTCGAATACGCGGAATTTGTTTTCTTCCCGTTTTGTGAGAGCCCATGTTTCGCATCCGTATAGAATAATCGGCGTGATTATGGTTCTATAGACACGGAGCTTTATATTACGTGATAACTGTTTGGATTTCAACAGTTTACTGACTGTGTGCCATCTAGCGTTGCCTGAATGCAGTTTTTTTGTTAATTTCCTTCGACAATTCGATAGTGGCCGTCAGTATTGTTCCCAGATATTTAAATTCTTTAATTTTTCAAATAACTTGCCTCTGACGTTTAAGTGTATTCTCTGAGGTCCGCCTCCTCTCGCCGTAATCACAGATTTTGTTTTGTTTTCATTTATTTCAAGGCACACTTCTTCTGCCACTTGCATGATGATTTCACAGTTTTTACTTACAGTTTCTAGATTATCGCCCAGATCGCGATGTCGTCCACATACGCGAGCACTTGTGTGAACCCGTTCAGGGATGATCCGGCCATGTTGGCGTTTTGTAGCTTTCTGATAACATACTCGAGCACAAGGTTAAAAAGGCATGGTGAGAAGCGGATTTCAAATTGCTCTGAGAGGTAATTTTTAATTCTAACTCGCCCTTGTTTTCGTTCATGCAAATTTGAGTGAGGGCGGCATATTTTTTCGGGATTCCCAGCTCAGCTTCAATGTGGTAGAGTCTTTGTCTTGCGACTGAGTCGTAGGCTGTTTTGAAGTCAACGAACAGTTGGTGAACCGTCTCTCCGTATTTCCATTTCTTTTCAAGCAGTTGCCTTATTGTGAACATTTGGTCGCTTGTTGACCGGTTCCTACGAAATCCGCACTGGTAGTCTCCCAGTATTTCTTCTGCGTACGATGTGATTCTCACCCACCAGTATGACATTTGTTAGTATTTTGCCCTACCGTCTTCCCAAAATCCTTACCTCAATCCTAACATATCCATTTAACCATAAAATCCCTTAATATACATTTATACACTTAATATAATAACTAAATCCTTTGATATCTTTTTACCTCAAACACATTTGCATATCAATTCAATTTCCATAGTTCATACATTTACATACTAATCAATTCAATTTCCATTACATTAGAAATACAATACTTCATACATTAGAAATATATATATATATATATTCATCATCCCTAATTCTCAAATTTGCATAACATAACATAACATACACATACCAAATTTCCAGCCATACATTTCATAACAACAGTTAATACAATTTCCGTTATCCTAAGCAGCTGCATAGTTTGCAATAGTTTCGGTTAACGAAAAACAATGAATCACCCCCATTAAGTAACTGGGGGCAACTGAATGATTTCGTTCATACGAAATCAATAATGTTAAAACAGAAATACTCGGGAGCCTTGTTGTTTTTCAATCGATTTATTGCGGCTACAACTTCGTTGAAACAGTGCTCTGAGGTCTGAAGCTCGGCTGTATGTACGTCTGGTGCGTTTATTTGTGGATGAGGGGCGCACATTGAGCAGGTTTTCAAAGTACTGTATTTCTTCTGCGCACTAAGTTATTCTCGCCAGAATGACATTTGTTTGTATTTTGTATGTGGTTGGGAGCAATGATATTTCTTTGTAGTTTTCGCAGTCAGATCTGTCGCCTTTTTTAAAAATGGGGACGACTATTGAGGTTTTCCATTCTTCCGGAGTGACTTCCTTATCCCATATTGTTTTGATGAGTTGGTGTATCTTTCGAGCGGTTACCTCTCCTCCATGCTTCACAAGCTCTGCCGGTATGCAGTCAATTCCGGGAGCATTGTTGTTTTTCATTCGATTTATTGCGTGTACAACTTCGTTGAAAGAGGGCTCTGGAATCTGAAGCTCGGCTGTATGTACGTCTGGTGCGTTTATTTGTGGATGAGGGGCGCACATTGAGCAGGTTTTCAAAGTACTGCTTCCATCTTGTCACGATATTGTGTGTTTCTATGACCAGGCAACCGTTTGTGTTTCGAATTATTTTGGCTCTCCCTCGGTAGCCATTTCTAATTGAATTTATGCCGGCATACATACTGAAGATTGGTCCACAGAGAAAATTTTACTAAAGAACGGTGTACTAATGCTTTTCCTTTTCGAAAAATACGTATAGTGCTGTTTTTTACAATACTGTGACGCACATGACAATCAGTACTAGAATAATCTAGAAAGTACTGGAAAATTGGAGACGATGGGCAGTAGAAAATTCGAGGCTATGAAACGGACGGAAATGAAACGCCGAATCAGAATAAGGAAACGGTATAAATACGTCGCACACAGATCAGGGAGATAAGATCCATCCAAAGCAGCAGCTATAATTCTGAGTAGTAAACACTCCCAACCTGCTTCTCGATATTCACAGAATATTCGAATACAAATGGGAGATACTACGATTAGACCACAGGACAAGATGAAATATCTTGGGGTCACTCATACCCCAAAAATGAATCTCATCAAACATGTGACCCACATTCTCCAAAGGGGCCTCGGTCGGTCTAAGCAACTGCACAACATCTTGAAGTGGAGGAACAAAGTTGACACCAAAGTTAAGCTTCTCTGCTATAAGCAGCTAATCCTTATGTTATTTATTAAAAATAATAAATCCAGCGAACCCTAAGCTCGCTACAATACCTTGCAAAATCAACATCGTGATAAAACATCTTGTTTCGTTATTAGTTGTTGTTGGACACAATTTTCTCATCGTTAATCGCGATTGTATGTATAAATCTATCTCAAATCTGTTTTTTTTTTTTTTTGTTTCATTTGGTATATAGATATTAAAATTCATGAAGAGATGTTAGTTGTCGACAAAATTACTACTTAAATATCTAATAGTAACTAACTGCTCCACATGACGGATAAGTTCTTCGGCCCTTTATCCATGATGGATATAGTCGTCAAACACACTTGACTGATTGATAGTATTTAAATTTATTTTTTTGGCCATTAAATCGTAAGGAGAAAATTTTTTTTCGGCGCGCCACGCAGTGGGACGAGTCTAGGGGAAAAACGGCAAAATTAATATCTCTGGTTTTAGTAACTAAAATATGAATATTTTGCATTTAATCTCTTTTTACATTTGATATCTATGCAACGACCTAAAAAAAAGGTATCAACCTGCAAAAAAGGCCTGTCCAGCTTCTTAAAAAAAAAAGAGTTGAGCAGCGAACTTTATTTTTGAACTTAAAATTTATTTTCTAAGCTTGCGCATGTTTTTTCAAACTTTATTTAAAAATTTAACTATGTTAACAATTTTATAGTTTAATAAACTTCAAAACATTAACATAAAAGAATTATGTATAGGTATAATAAATTAATTTGAAATAACAAATATGTGCATATGTATGTTAATTAATAATGGCTATCGCTCTCCGATGATGATGTTCCACCTATATCGGCCAAGTCTATTGGTAGCGTAAAACTTTCTGCACCATTTCGAAGTAGATAATGTTCAATATGTGGATCTATTTTAGGCATATATGAGCTTTTGAATCTTATATTTGAAATGAGGGGATCCGAAGTAATTAATAAGTGATTTATTTAAAAGTGATTGGAGGTTAACTTCAGCAATTGTTTCCGACGCAACAGCAATTTCGGGTAATAGATCAGATTTATATTTTTTCAATTTATAGTAACTGGAAAAACTGTCTTTGTGAAGGCCATTTACAACAGATCGTAGAAGAGCGTATTTTCTCTTAGACAAATCCAAATCCAAATACAATGCTAGCGTTTGTTGCAGAGTTAACGTCTTATTCGATTTTTGAGACTTTGAAAACCGATTTGAAATGTTAGCAGCATAGCTTATTTCCTCTGAACCGTACTGCGTAGCTAATTCATGAACTCGACGTTTTTTCGTGCGTTCACTGCATTCCTCAAATCTTTTTGACGGTCTACCTCTTCTCGTGCCTGGTGCATTTAAACTATTTTTATTTCTCCAATGAGTTAAACTATTTGCTGGCAATGTCAAATTAAGGTTTAGCCAGCTTTCATTAACTTGCATAAATTTATTTCGCTTTCTTTGGCAATTTCCCCATTTTCTCTTTAATGTCAAACAAAAATACTTGGAAACTCTTTGAATTTCAGGTTCAATATTTTCATCTGACCCTTCTAGACCCAGTAATTCACTTAATTTTTCAGCAACAGCAATTATCTTCACTGGCTTCTCACTCTCAATCCATCTTTGGAAAAGGTCACCGTTTTTGATTGATGGAGTTAAGCCTACAAAAACGTCAAAAAATTGCAGAAGCGCAAATTTGCGCAAAATCTCGCTTACGGATATGATCAATAGACACATAGAACATCACAAAACATCAAAAATCTCAAAGACGCTTTTTGACGTTTTTTAAAAAATCTTAGCTAAACACAAAAATCACAAAATTTTAAATTTTCCAATTAGACTTGCACTTCAAACGTCACAATACATAAAAATACGAAACAAACACATTTTTCTATTGTTTGTTGATAACTCTACGTAGTCCGCGTGCAAACCAATAACTTTGTCGTAGGATACAGAACAAGAAAAAGGCAGAAGTGAACTAGAAGGCAGCTTTATTAATAGACGTGTTGAAGGACAATTATTGACCGATGGTGTTTATTCGGTGAATGTTGATTGTAGACGATTGTAATGAGCCCGTTGAAGGTTGATTGCAGACTGACGAATTGGCATAATTGCCAATTCGAAAAGCGACGCTATGACATCATCGTGGTGACAATGATGGCCAGTTGGTGCCAGCTGCTGCGCAACTGGTATACATGCGAATGTACTAGATTTCTCCAGTACATTCCAGCACATTTAATTGCCAATCCGCAACATCTATATATTAAAATATGATTTTCCATAACTTGATCACTATTATTTATCATGATGTAGTTTTTATTTCTACGTATAATTAAAACTCACAATAAATTTAATTTATATCAAAAAACACTTGTAATTCAAGATTGCGAAAAAAATTCACTTAGTCAAAGGTTACCGCTCTGTAACGTTTGTACCAAATCACAATTCCAAATGATTTCTTTGGATTTATAAAATATATATATTTATGATGCCTTTCCAATCACTAAAAAGTACCGCTAAAACTGTTGATTTTTTTATTTATTGCTATGGGTCGTCCCACTGTGTGCCATGGGCAAATAATTATTTGTTCTACAAAAATAGGCACATCCACCGATAAAAGTTCGACATCCCTTCTCTACACACTTAATTTTTTTTACTCTTGTGAACTCCATAGTGAACTTAGAAATAAATAAAATAAAACATTAAACATTTTAGCACGTTTTAATTGATGGATAAAATAATATAAAAAGGCGATCTCATTCGTAGAAAAAAAATCATATTAACTGACTTATTAAACAACTTTCTATATTTTAACTGAAATATCTACTTTTGATTTCAATAAGTGTTTATGAAAAAACAGATTTACACTATCCACGAGATTTAGCAATCCCTTATCACCGAGCTAACCATATCTAAAACTGTTAATAACATTTCTCTTTTAAAACAATAAAATATTTCCAAATAAGTTGAGGTTATTAAAAACAATTTGTTTCACCACACCACGTTCCTTTATATTATCGGCGGTTTACGAAGAAATTTAAGCTTTTCCACACTTAACTTTTCGGTATAGTTCCGTCTCTGTTGTGTTCGTTGAGTTTTCGAGTTAACCCACCATTCGTCAAGTCGAACGACATCTTTTTCTATTGTTACTTGTGAAAAATCCCAAAAATTTTATCGTACACTTGAGAAGCGAACTCAAGAAGTTATAGTTGAAGGAAGTTAAAACTAATTAGTTAATTTACAAAAAGCTATTTGAAAAGGTTCCCGGAGAAGGAATAGAAAACAATATCTGAATCGATTTTAAAAAATATAGCATTATTTTTTTTCTGTGGAAACTTTTATAAGAAATAAATAGTTAGCTGCCGCCATGAATGACGAATATGATGCTATTGTCCTCGGAACTGGCCTTAAAGAATGCATCCTGAGTGGAATGCTATCGGTTTCTGGAAAGAAAGTGCTACACATCGACCGGAATAAGTACTATGGCGGAGAATCAGCTTCGATTACACCGTTGGAGGAATTATTTCAACGTTTCAACTTATCGGAGGAGCCGGGCCAACAATTCGGCAGAGGTCGCGACTGGAATGTCGACTTGATACCCAAGTTCTTAATGGCCAATGGACAATTGGTAAAATTGTTAATCCATACGGGTGTGACCCGTTATTTGGAGTTCAAGTCAATTGAGGGCAGTTACGTGTACAAAGGTGGGAAGATTTCCAAAGTGCCCGTAGACCAGAAGGAGGCTCTAGCGTCGGATTTAATGGGTATGTGTATTTCGTAGTTTAATTATTTTAATTTCACTTGGTAATTTCGTGGATGCATATGCCTGTGTGTGATTTGTGTAATTTGTTTGATACATCTCTTGTTCGCGATTCTTTTTTCTTCTTTTTTTTCGGTCATTTTCTGTGCAAGTTTTTAAAGCGCTCATGACACGTATGTAGATAGTAGGCAAAGTGATGATGGTGCGCAAGGGCAGTGGGGTGTATTGGAAAAAGGGATATAACTGTGCGCCTGTCGGTTTCACCCCACAACATGTCTGCATTTTTCGCGAATGCTGTGGACAGCATTTAAATGTGTACTTCTTTCCTTCCGCCCTGTGGTCGATTACTAATCGAGCGGCGTGTCACGATAAATATATCAATCCTAGTTTTTATCTGACTGCAGATTTAGCAGATGATCAGAGCTTAAGATTCTGCATGAATCGCCTCAACTCTCCGGCGTTAATTAGTCATTGGAAACAAAGGAAATTTAATCTACGGTATTACGGTATCCATTTGCACGATATTCGCAAAGAATTTTCAGCTGAGTATTTCACGGTTGAGTTGTCGGACCAACCTGGTTACTTACATCCATTAAAGAATAATTTCTTTATTATTCGTTTCGGTTAGCTTAAGATTTTATTTATCAATTCGTTCCTGTTGCTAGTTCCTTTTTTTTCATTTTTTTATTGCCTTTTCTCTTGTAATTTTGAGGTCAGATAACGCGTGTCTTATGATTTTTATTGTCCACAGATGACTATTTTATGTGATGTCATAGGTCAGCGTGAGTTCAAAAAAATATGTTGAAACAATTAGAGAAATGGTTTCTCCTGGGAGGATGAAAACAGGTCATGACTTCTAAACTAACTTCAATAGTGTTTATAATTAGTATGAAACATTGAGGCCCTCGCAAAGAGGGCGGCAGGATTTTTAATCTAGTAATTCACACATATACTTTCATATGAAAGGGATTATGAATGCCTTTTATATATCCTGAAACAATTCATGTGAAAGGTAGCACCGAAATGATGAACGATAGGTGTAAATGCGTTGTGCTTTTAAAGGAGTGTAATTGGCTTGTGTCTTTCGGTTGAAGAATTAGTTCATATTTCTTCGACGTCCTTTTTATAATTAGAGGTTCAATATTAAGAATTTATTTTGTTATACGTACCGACCTTTATGATTAAGAATTCAGCATTGTTTTTTTTTAAAGGTTAATACCAGTGTTGTTTTGTTATATTCGTCTAGGAAAAAATCATCATCATCATCGGCACTACAACCGGGAACCGGTCTTGGCCTTATTTAGCAAGTCCTGAGGCTTGTTAAATTTTCCATAATGATTTATTTTGTCTGGGCAAGGTCATTAGTCTTGCGCCAGGGGCTCACCGACGGGGAATCGAACCCCGGTCTCCCGGGTGACAGGCGGGTATACTAACCACTATACTATCGAGGAGCCCCTAGGAAAAAATATGTTGATTATTTTTCCCTTTGTTCTGAGACTTTGCTTAACATGGTTCCGATTATCAGTTTTGGGTTAAATGTCCACCGTCTTGTTTTATAATTTGTTGCCATTACAAAAGGTAAATTCGTAATGCCTCTCTCATAGAACCCCCGATTTCTGACAAAAAACTATATCAACTATATCATACATTACTGCTTTCTTTACAGAAGCCCAAATTTGGATAGAAATGCATCCTTTAACGAATTTGTAGCTCTATCTGATTCCATCGATAAGATCTTAACCCAATATCCCCACACTGAAATCGTTATTGCGGGTGATTTTAATGTGCATAACTCTCAGTGGCTTCGCCATTCCGGACACACAACCCCTGAGAGTCAGTATGATCAGCTCTTTGCTGAATCAAACAATTTAACCCAACTCGTCAGTAAGCCAACACGGGTACCAGATATAGATGGTCATTCCGCCAACACACTGGACATGTTTCTCACCTCGCACCCAAACAAATACACAATTGAAGTTTCTTCGCCCTTGGGGACTTCAGACCACTATGCCGTTTCAGCTAAATTTCCTCTAACCAACAGCAACCCTTACGAGAAAACTCTCAAAAGAACCGTATGGTTCTATGAGAAAGCGAACTGGGAAGGTCTGAACGACTTTTTTGGGAAGTTAAATTGGTCGTTATTTTTTCTCAATAATGATGTTGACTCTATAGCGGACACATTGACAGGCACGATTCTTTTTGGCATGTGAACCTTTATTCCACACAGAGTAAAGAGTATCAAACCCAAGAGAAATATGTGGTTCGATTCCGGGTGCAGAGAACCCATTAAGACTAAAGAGTTGAGCTTCCGGTTGTATAAATCAAACAATACTGAGGAAAACCGGAATAGATTTAAGAGAGCTACAATTGACTCCACTGTGTATATTCAAAGCACAAAGTACTTGTATGATCAGAGAGTGAGACAAAAAATACTACTCTCTCCCACAGCTAGTAGAAACTTCTGGGCATTTGTGAACAACATCCAAAACTCGGTCTCCTCATCCATTCCTTCGCGAATAGTCGATGACAGACCAGTCACCGGTGCAATAGAGAAAGCGAATCTACTTGCTGCACATTTTGCAGCTAACTCAACGTTGCCTGATACCACATCAGTTCCGCCTCAATTTGAGCACAAGCAACACACCATGAGCCAGATCCAATTTCTAACGCGTACTGTACACACTCAAGGAGCTAAACGCAAACAAATCCGCCGTCCCTAATGGCATTTCCCCAATTTTCTTGAATAAATGTTACTTTTCACTCGTTAAACAACTGCAGAAACTCTTCCATTTGTCTTATTCTACCGCCCGTTTCTCTAATATGTGGAAGTCAGCGAACATTCAGCCAATTCCCAAAAGGGTGACAAAACGTCCCACTCTTCTTACCGACCCATAGCACTAACTTCTATTCTCTCGAAGGTAATGGAATCACTTATCAACCGTCAACTTTCGAAATATCTGGGATCAAATGGCCTCCTCAATGACCGCCAATATGGTGTTCGTAGCAACAGGTCCGCAGGAGATTTGATGGTGTACCTTACCAGAACGTGGAGCCATTCCAACCACTACCGCGCCGAAAGCAAGGCATTGGATATTTCAAAAGCCTTCGACAAAGTTTGGCATCTGGCCCTTGTATAAAATTACATTCCCATGGACTGGACAATTCCCTGATCCGATGGATAACAGACAATTTTTCTGGTCGTTCAATTCAAGTGGTTCTTTACGGCATCAAATCTGTCTACCTTTAAATTCATGAAGGTGTTCTCCAGGGTTCTGTACCCTCACCCACTCTCTTTCTTATCCTTATAAATGATCTCTTATCACTTACCCAATTCACTCGTTTGTTGATGATAGCACGTTGAGTTTCTCATATTCATATGAACACACCCGAGAAAACTCTTCACTGTCATTACCAATCAGCAGGTTATGTTTGACACATTGAATTTGGACCTCAACAAGATATATCAATGGGGATTATCTAACCGAGTAGAATTCAATGCATTAAAAACCCAGTGTTGCCTCTGTCTATGAACGGCACTTGCATCGACGAAGCCAAGGAACTATCAATCCTTGGTACTCGAATTAATTCGACTCTTAATTGGAGCGACCACATTTTTGAAGCTGCGAAAAGCTCAGCCAAATGCATGGGGTTCCTTAAGAGATGCAAAAAATACTTCACCCCATCCAACCTGGTCACTATTTACAATGCGTATATTCGTCCCAAAATGGAGTTCAACTCTCATATTTGGTCAGGTGCATCCAAAACTGTACTACACGTGTTCGATAGGATGCAAATGCGAGCACTGAAACTTATTGGAGACTCAGCCGTAAGCCGATAAATCCCGTCATTAGAACATAGGCGCAACGTATCATGCCTATCTCTCTTCTATAGGTATTATCACGGTCGGTGCTCAACAGAACTTGCTGAATACCTTCCGCATTCTCAGACATTTTCCCGCGATACCCGTCAATCTGAGAATGCGCATCAGTTCACGTGGAAAGTCAACTTCACGCGCACAAACAAACAGAGAGTCATTCTTTAGCCGAACCACACGAATGTGGAATACTCTTCCTGATCATGTGTTTCGTCGTCGTTGTAGTGTCCAGCCATTTAAGACCAACGTACATCCATACCTCCTTTCCTTATCAACTTCCTCTCCTTTCGCTCGCAGTGTTCTGACACTTAAGAGTACTCCAAAATCCCCTTTTGCGCGCGAGTTTGTGTAAATAAAAAATCAAGCGATTTTCACAACCTTCTCTTGATACCACATTCTTATTACTACGGAATTTTTGCATGAATAAAAATCAGGTAATAGTTTGGTGCTAAGTGCAGCTTGTAAGATGGATGAATCAAAACTTCCCAAACAAGCTCTCGGAGTTTTTGATGAGTTATATACGTCTGTACCAGGTGGCTTCTGATCATTCGCCAGAGTCGAGTCGTTCAATTATTGAGAGTAAAGGTCCGAATTTGGCGCAAGGCTTAATAACCTTGCCCGGAAAAACAAATGATTATGGACAATTTAACAAGTCTCGGTGGAGAGACTTGCTAAATAAGGCCAAGACCGGATCCCGGTTGTAGTGCCGATGATGATGATGATGAAAGGTCCGAAGTTAGTGTTTGGAACAAAATTATAGTAGTTAATTTCTTTCTGGTTTCACCACAGCGAAAAACTTATTGGTATCGGTCCTGAGTAAGCCACCGTTAAGGCCGCGCCATCGTACTTGTATCGTAATTTGTTTCGCACAATATTGTTATATCTGCCCCATTTCTCATCTTCAGTCACATCCCGCATAAGAAATGGGCGGATTTCGTTTCGTTCGGCTACCACATTTTCAATTTGGACATATGGGACTATGTCAAGGGGAACTCATGCGGATATGATAAATAACTGAACTTTAAGAAATTCGTCATCGCATAATCGGTCTCGTTCTCGGGGCTCTGTCGGCGTTCGACTGATAACGGCATTTTATAACATCGGGGGCATCGGTTTCACCAATTAGAATGTAAACGCCATCCACCAATATTTGCAAACAGCGAAACCTATTATCGTTGCCCTAAGCGAGACCCAGGTCGACTCCTCAACTGGTTGGACATATTTTCGTTGCTCAGCATACGACTTACATTCGAGACTCCGTTTTAAGGGCGGAGTCTGCGTCTTCGCGCGGTCCGATCCGGCTTGTCAGAAGATGGAGGCGTTGGAACCCAATAACATGGACATCATATGGTTGGCGGTCGTGGTGAGGAATTTGGTTAAATTTCTTTGTTGTCTTTACCGCTCCCCGAGTGACGATCGACCGGCGATATTTTTCGAACATCGTTCACGTACCGTCGACTGGATACAGATTAACCACCCAGCTTCTGAAATTATCGTCCTTGGCGATTTTAACGTGCATAATTCCGATTGGTTGGTGCATTCTAACAGAACCGACGAGGCTGAGAGGCTGGCGGAGATGTTTGCTGTTACCCACAATTTGACTCAACTCGTGGAGGAACCTACGTAGGTGCCGGTACCCGAGGTGATTATGGGAATAGCCTGGATCTGTTTTTGACATCCAAGCCGAGCATTTATCCCGTAGAGATTGCTCCGCCATTGGGAAACTCAGATCACTGCTTAGGAGCTGTCGCGCAACTACTTGTATTTGAAGCGTATAACCGACCTAGGCAGCTTCGCCATGTATAGAGGTACGGGGCTGCCAACTGGGACGATTTGCGAGATTTCTCCGCATCCTTTCCGTGGTCGGAGGTGTGCTTGGGAGACCCCGATGTTGATGCATGCACAGAGCCGGTCACAGAGGTAATCCTTGTCGGGATGGAGATTTACATTCCGCTTTCCATCAAACGAAGTTTATCTGATAAACCTTGGTTTGATAAAAAATGCGAGCAGATTACAGCAGCAAAAAATAAAGCTTTTTAACAATGGCTCTCTAATCCCACCGAGGTGAACAGAACGAATTTTGTTAGAATCAGAAACGCGTGCAACCGAGCGATTGATACCGCGAAGAAGGCTTACAACGACAGAGTGACTAATAAACTCCTTGAGTGCCCGAATGGTTCGCGTCCTTTCTGGTCAATGGCAAGGACTGTCAGCATTAACTTCGCTCCCTCCTCTTTTTCTTCGTTGGTGATGGGCAGCGGGACGTTAGTCCCTAATTCAAAGGATAAAACTAATGTGTTCGCGAATTTATTTTCCGCGAATTCAAACCTTGATGCCGGTCTTTTGGAGCCACCTGTGATCGCACCGGTACGGTTTTCGATGCGGGATGTGAGGTTTCGCCCGCGTACCATACAACGCATTCTACGCAGACTGGACTGTAGGAAGGTAACCGCACTGTACGGTATACCAACAATAGTCCTTAGGAACTGTGCTCCAGATGTATCGCCTGTTCTTGGCAGACTCTTTCGCTTATCTTATGAACGGACGTTTCCTACCTGCTGGAAAATCGGCCGAGTTCAGCCCACCCCAAAGAGAGGAAAAAGGTGTCTCCCACAAAATTACTGTTCGATAGCATTACTGTCTATGTTACCTAAAGTGGAAAAGGTCATCAATGCCGTCGACAAATGATCGACAATACGGATTCCGTGGTAGGCGGTCCACGGGAGACCTTTTGACCCTTATAACCGATATATGGACATCTGCGATTGAGGGGACTAGTGAGTAAGGGCGGTCGCATTGGATATGTCCAAGGCTTTTGACCGCGCCTGACACGGGGTATTGCTGAGCAAACTTCTTTCATATGGACTTTCCCAGTAGCTTTGCGACTGGACAAAGAGCTTCTTCGAAAATCGATCGATCCGAGTTGTTCTGGACGGCGAGCGTTCAGATCTGTATCCTGTTAATTAGGGGGCGCCCCAAGGTTCTATTTTGACTCCAACCCGATTTTTGCTTCACATAAATGATTTGTTGGAGACAACGGATAACAAATTGTTCAGTTGTGCGGATGATAGTACGCTTATTTTCTCCTTTTCGAGTGATCGACCGATTGGTGCACCAACGCTGAAATGTGGATAGATTGATTTTCTGAATCGGGATCTGGATAAGGTCCTGCAGTGAGGAAATGCCAATCTCGTCGACTTCAATGCAACGAAGACACAGCATACAACATTCACAAGGAAAAGTGGATCGACATCAATTTCTTCTCCTGTATAAATCCCAAATTACATCCGTGCTCGAATATTGCCCTTATGTTTGGAGCTCTACTCCTAAACATACCCTCGACCTACTTGGGAGCATACAGAGACGAGCGATCCGCCTGATCGGGGACACGGCGCTGACATCGGAACTACAGTCGCTATCACATCGAAGGCGCGTCGCCGACCTCTGTCTGTTTTATAGGTGTTATCATGGGTACTGTTCTTCAGAAACCATTTGAAATCCGCGACAGACTAAAACAGGGGGTGTCTTCTCACCATGTCTTTTTAACCTTGTGCTCGAGTATGTTATCAGAAAGGTGCAGGATGACAACATGGCCCCTAATTGGGGTCACACAAGTGCGCGAATATGCGGATGATATCTCCGTTTTGGGCGATAATCTAGAAACTGTAAGTAAAAAGAGTGAAATCATCATGCAAGCGGGGGAAGAGGTGGGCTTAGAAATTAATGAAGATAAAACAAAATATATGATAACGGCGAGAACAGGTAGACTTCAGGCGACACACATCAACGTCAAGGGCAAGATATTTGAAAAAGTTAAAGAGTTTAAATATGTAGGAACAATATTGACGGCCACGCTAGTTTGCACGTAGTCAGCAAACTGGCATCACGCAATATAAAGCTCCGTGTTTATCGATAATCATGTTGGTTGTTCTATACGGATGCGAAACATGGGCTCTCACAAAACAGGAAGAAAACAAATTCCGCGTATTCGAGAATAAAGTTTTAAGGAGTATCTTTGGTGGTAAATATGATCAAGAGGCGGCAGGACAATAGAGGAAACTCCACAACCACGAATTGGAAGAGTTATACCACAAACCTACAATAGTGAAAGTAATTAGGTCGCGATGATTAAGATGGGCCGGACCGTACGTAGAACTCTTGACGGTAGACCAAAGGGAAAGAGATCGGCAGAATGGCCGCGACGGAGATGGAGAAACAATGTTAGGTTTGGACCTTGAGGAGATCGGATCGGCTGGTCAAGCGTGGAAGGAGAGTGCACAGGACAGGAAACGATGGCGGAGTCGAGTCGGTGAGGCCATGAACTACCGGGTTCCTATAGGCCAATAAATAGATAGGATAGATAGACTTAGGCTCCTTGATAGTATAGGGGTTAGTATAACCGCCTGTCACGCGGGAGACCGGGGTTCGATTCCCCGTCGGGTGCCTCTGGCGCAAGACTAATGACCTTGCCCGGAAAAAACAAATCATTATGGAAAATTTAACAAGCCTCAGGACTTGCTAAATAAGGCCAAGACCGGTTCCCGGTTGTGGTGCCGATGATGATGATAGGTAGACTTATAGCGTTTGGGATAATAGTGAAGAACGTGTGATTCGAACTGACGCTCACCAAAAATTGAACCTAAGCGTAACACATCAGGCTACTGGCAGTGTTTTTGAATTCGATTTTTAAACGCAAGTATATTCCACTGATGTGAATTGTTATTTTATCGCTATGGTATACGGCTCTGATGTATTTTCTTATTCAAATTTCGTTCGGTGTTCTTCACTATTTGCTTTGTGTATTGTGTGTGTATCTGTTAGAGACGCCACAGACTGTTCTTCGGAGATTCGTGGTATTTTTCCGCGCAATTCGGTTTATATGCGCTCTGCAAGACAATCCGACGGATCCCGCCAATTTGCGGTTCATCTCCCGACAGCGCGAACATCCCTGCATCAGAACTCGTTCCGTTACAGAGCGGGAAAGCTGTGGAACTCCCTCTCCACCCGAGTTTCTCCGGAGCGTTACACACTGCAACTGTTCAAAAAGAATTGCAAGTTATTTGGTGGCATCTCGGGGCGCCCACTCGGCAGTATAGGGTCGGATCTCCCGACAGCGGGGAAGCTATGGAATTCCTTCCCCGCGCAACTGTTCCCGGAGCGTTACAACCCGCAACTGTTCAAAAAGAACGGAAACAGTTATTTGTTGGCATCTCGAGGCCCGTGTGGGCGTTATAGGTTCGCCTCTCCCGAGAGAAGTATATTAAAAAAATAGTGAACGCTCCCAACTTGCTTTTCGATATTCACAGAATACACGAACACAAACAGGATCTACTACTATTATATCGCTTACCTTAGTCCAGTGAGATTTTGGTCACTGGAAATAGCTAACTTCATTGTAGCAGCTCCGGACAGATGTCAATGTTGGCGATATATCCGAATGAGATGACATTTTCATGGAGAACTTTCAGTCGTTTTCGTGTTCCTGGTGTCCTCTGAGACGTTGACCTACCTGGTCCTTTGTATAGTTTTGTGATTTTTCAGCGAGAACTGGAATTCACTGAGATGCAGTCGAACACAAAACGGGCCGTTGTTTTAAGGTAAAACCGAAAGATCATTTTGGTAGTAATGAAGAACTGCGGTACAACCAACCAACGCCAATCAAAAGAATGCCCCCAAAAGTGGTTTCAAAGGAGGGTGAACAAGTGAATGCATTTGAATGTACAGAAGAGATGGGCCACGGGTCATTGTAAACTTGCGAGAATGGGTATCGAAACTCACGACTATTGGCAAATTACACGATATACGACAATGGATGGGGATGGGAAACTCTCACTAAAATGTAAATGCCTATTCCACCTGTTGCACTTAAAAACTACCAGCAGCGACAGCTTTAATCTCCAACTCTATGCACTCAATTTAGTAATTTACTAATCGGTATTCGTCCGGTCATCTCCAAAACGCGACTAATTCGTTGGAACATACGTATCTAGCATTAACAGGGAGTAGATCAACAGGAAGCGAGAGAAAAAAGACTACAGCTACGAATAAGGCAAAAACATTAGGACGGGTTTATTCTGAGACGTCGTTTAAGAGCGGGAGTGGAGATGTTGAAATCGAAGGAGGTGGGGAAAAAATTGGCTTGTCGTAGCATATGCGAGATGAGTTCGTTAGCGCCATAAGAAATGTGATGAGCGGGCACGTAAAACAGTCGAGGGTTACGTACGTTGATGATGATGATGATGTGTTTAATTCAATATACCTGAGCAAATGGGTATCAGCTAATCCAATCTCGACTGCAGATAAATTATAGAGTCCCAAACTCTCCGGCATGCTTTTAGGAAACGGATAACATAACCAGTAACACGCAGTAATCGCTGCCAAGTGCTGAAGTTCACAAAACACAGAATAGGCTCCATCGCTGCTGCTGCGAAAACAGATGAGATGATTATTTAAGAGTGGTAATTGCTTCACGCTGTCTTTCACAATCTGAACACCATCACACTTGTTCAATTCTCTACCATTCAGCTACTCTAGTCCGCGAGTTCAGAGAGAAGATTTTTGCAAAGCTTCACGAGTTATGTCTCTGGTTAGAAGATCCGCAGGATTCTTCTTACCCTTGCAATGGCTCCAAATAGATTGGTGTGCGACCGCGTATCTTAGTGACTGCTTTGCAAGTACGGGTGCCAACGATCTGTTGTACCCTGGCTAGCAAGCGCAAATCTATAAATATTGGTGGTTCAAGATAGTGTCCAGGCGGATCTAAGAATGGTCATGTCCTTTAACTGGAATAAGCTTTTAACACACTCATTCCATTCGGTTTAAAGCTCAGAAGTTAATATCTCATCCCACAACTTTTTCTGTTTCCAAGCGGTCTGGCGTCGTACTAAACAAAACGATGGCTATTACGGTCAACTTCTTTTAATTATACCTGAAGAATTGGTTTTTCTATATCCGCAATAATACCGTAACGTCCGAGCCGAAAGTTTGGTAGTATTTTCAGAACATGCAAACAGGTTTGGCCCATCCATTAGTTTATCGTTCAATGAATATGTGTGGCCAGAATAGGATGAAGAAACGAAGACAATTCTCATTTTTGTCATAGAGCTATCTTCCGTGACAGAGATACACCATCCGCTCAGAAAATGGTCCGCAATCTAGAACCACCTTTTCTGCAAAGCTGTTGTATTCCAGAATACTACCCTTTATTAAATTTAACACTGAATCTCCTTACACATCCTTAAAAACTTCCCTTAACATATATTACATTCTCACTTAATACATACCATTCATAAACATTCACAATATTGCCAGTTACAGCACATTTATTAACATGCCCCTCTTCATAACTTGCCCCTTTTTATTTCAAAACAGAGCACTTTGATTTTCGTTCAAATTTTATTCAATTTAAAAGTCACAGAAACTAAAGGAATACTTTGAGAAAATTTGTTTTGTTCATATTATAATTTACAGTTCTATAAGTAGAGAAAAAATTCAATTGTAAAATCAGTTCAGTTCAGTTGAGATTGGAAGTAAGTTCAGTAGACTTTGAGTTTTTGTTTTTTGAGAGTTAAGTATTGAGGAAGTAGTATTGTGGATTTGAGAGTTTAAAATAAATATATCGAAGAGACGGAATAATTTCTTTCTTTGATAATGGATTATCAATGGCAATAAATTGTTCAAACAAACGGAGCGAATAAACATTGCAACGCGAATTGATGAAAGAATATTACATAAAGAAATAATAAAAGGTCCCCGCTCTTCCCTCATCCGAGGAAGCACGGCGCCGGACGTCAACAAAGCCGTCTAAAACCAACTGACGCATGGCCATGTCATATTCTTCCAGTTTTCCTGGAATCCGGGATAAACGTGTAAGAGAACGTCATCTTCTCAAAGCATCATCCCTGTTGCTGGTCATCTTAATACCCAATTCTTTCCAGGGTAGACTTTGTATAATTATCTTCAGTTTCTTCACCACGTATGTCTATCGACTCACTTAAGAAAAATGTCTTTAGAAGAGCGAAAGAAGAACATAAGTTAACGTTCGAAATAATATATTTACCTAGAGAGGAATGCGGTCCTTGTAAAGTCGAGTCTAATATTGTTTCCACAGTTCTCAATTGATCGGTAATACGCTGCTGTTGCCGGTAATTGTGGCCCAATACTACTCTGAACCAATGAGTAAACTGAGCCCTTCCTTTGATTCAACATCGTTATTATACAGCACATCTTCCAGTTTCAGCCCAGGTAGAGATGCACTCATACATTCCGGAGAGCTAAGTACGTCAATCCATATATCCGGCACAACAATTGCTTCCCAAACCATACCTTTGGCATCGTACTGGCTTTTGAGGACAACCTCTTCTTTTTTTAGTACTTGAAAAGGTACATACTGCTTGCTGCCGAAGGTGTATTACGGAGAGATTAATATTGGTGATGGTGGAAAATCCAAGATTCTTCACAACACTTTCTCGGACATATGAGTGCTGATTCCCGTCATCTACCACAACATGCACTATCAAGTTTGTCGTTGACTATGAAGAGTGTACCGCATGAAGAAACTGTCTATGAAGAGTCCACATGATGAAGTAACTGACTATGAAGAATCCACAGGATGAAGTATAATAACTGACAATGAAGAGTCCACATGATGAACTATCTGTCTAAGTAATGAATCTTCATTTAATTCGTTTTAGTGTTAAGAAGCTTTGGATCGCCTCATCTTCGAAAATCTGGCATAGTTTCTGAAATGTTCTGCCTATCATGAAGTCGTGTGTCCTCAATGTGAAATTATTCTTCATCGAGTTTTTGACGCTGTCTGACTTCTGCGTTATTCAATTGATTTGATTTGATTTATTGATTTAGTGGGTAAGTGCCCTATTTACTAGCTTAGTACAAGCTTATATAGATAAATTACATTTATTACAATAACATATTATGACGAGTGGTAGGATAGGAGGATCGGGAGTTGGAGAGTGTGCGTGCAATAAGGGTGTGGGCTGCGGGTGAGGCGGGATCAGGATGGGAACGAGAGGAGACGAAGTTTGAGAGCAGGAGAGGTGAGATTGAAATCGAAGGAGGAAGGAATTTGGTTTGGGTTTTCCCAGTTCAACCAAGGGCAAAAAGCAAAAACCGACGTTGGGTGTTTTCGATCCTGCGAATATGGGACGAGTAGTGAGGAGAGCAGACTTGACTGGCGTACTCCAGAGGGGGACGGACACAGGCTATGTAGAGTGATCGCGACACGTAGGGATTAGATAATTCTTTCGACCAGCGTTTCACAAACCCAATTGGCCTTAAGAATAATGTCATGGAGAAGGTCATGGAGTGACGTTTGACAACGTTAAGTTCGAGGCAGTTGTTAAGGCACCAAATTGAGAAACTGTCGAGATCCAATTGGAGAAGTGAGGAGTCGAGAGGAGAGCATATAGTTTTGTAGAGGTTAGTATCGTCACCGTTGAGAGAGATAGATGAGTACTTGATCTTAAAATCAATGTCATTAATGGTGAGGATAAACAGAGGGCTCCGAGGGGACTGGCATGGGGTGCCCCTGACGTGGGGAGAAAGGGATTTGAAAGGGAGGATCTAAATCAGACACAATAGGTTCTAGCTTTAAGATATGTAGAACGATATCCACTTAATCAATAGGGGTTCGAACCCAAGGGAGGGTAGCTTAAAGAGGGTGAGATTATGAGAGATTTTGTCGAAGGCTTTGCAGAAGTCGGTTGTGATTACATCGACTTCGCTTCCATTTTCTAAGGCAAGGAGAGTATGGGATGAGAACCCAACCAGATTGGTGGTGGGCGACCTTCCCGAAAGGAAACAATGTTGATTGGGTGAGATAATAGATTTACACCGAAAAGATAACGTGTTGTGAATGAATGAATGAATGAATGGGGGGCAGAACCCTCAGTTTATTTCGCTTAGCACAAGTCGCATAAACATATAAACTTATAAATAGACTTACGAACTACCTTCAAAACTAAGCCATGCGGGTTGGGGGTGGGAGACTAACATTAAAGTAACTTAAAAATGGAATGGGGAACTAAACAAAGATGGATAGAATAATAGTCTAAGAGGTAGGAAAAGGAAGGGCGAGGATAAGCCGGGTGCTAGGGTATGAGTATGAGTGCGGGAGAGTGTAGGTGGTGAGCGTGGCAGCTTCAGGGGGGTAAGAGGGGAGACGACGTTTGAGACCGGGAGAGGTGGGATTGAAGTCAAAGGACGCCAGGTGAGAGTTTGCCCACCTCTGCATTCGCGAAATGGGTTCCTTAGAGTCATAAGACGTGTGATGGGCGGGCAAATAGAAGAGGCGGGGGTTTCGCAGATTTCGGGGATTAGTGGAAAATGTGATGGAGGAGAGCAGGTATAGCGTTTTTGCGACGATAGTGAAGAGCGTGTGATTCGAATGGACGCTATCACGGTTAGAATCACTAAAAGATAGAACCACAGCTCAACGCATCAGGCCACTGCCGCGTGTGCGAATTCGTTTTCTAAACTCAAGTACATTCGACTGATGTGGAAAATGATATATTAATGCTATGGTATACGGCTTTAATGGATGTGCTTTTGGTAGTGTTGTTCTTCACTATTGATCGTGTGTATCTGCTAGAAACGCCACATCACTCCCTTCCCAGTAAGTTTCGTTACGATCAACTTTGAAATGCGAACGACTGACCGAAGAGCGATCGAGAGAACGTCGGAGCAGGCGAGTGTGCCGGTGCTCTGCGTAGAAGTCGTGTGATTGCAAGTGTGCGTATGGGAATGTGTGTTATGTCGTACGGATCACGTCGGGGTTACCAGTTATGGGCGTTTGCGATGATAGTGAAGAACGTGTGTTTCGAACTGACGCTATGACAGTTAGAATCACTAAAAATTGAACCAATGCTTAACATATCGGGCCACTACGAATTCGATTTCTAAACTCAAGTGCACTCAACTGATGTGGAATTGTTATGTTATCGCTATGGTATACGGCTCTGATGCATTTTCTTATTCGATTTTCGTTCGGTGTTCTTCACTATTTGCTTGTGTATTGTGTGTGTATCTGTTAGAAACCCCACACTACGCTACGATCAACTTCGTGTGCGAACGACGGAGCGAGGAACGAGCGAGCGAGAGAACGTCGGAGCAGGCGAGTGCGCCGGTGCTCTATGCGGAAGTCGTGATCGTTATCGTAAAATTCTGTTTACTATGGGAATGTGCGTGTGTGTGTGTGTGTAAACAGATCAGGTCGGGGTCACCAATTATAGCGTTTGCTAAGATAGTGAAGAACGTGTGACTCGAACTGACGCTATGACAGTTAGAATCACTAAAAATTGAACCAATGCTTAACACATCAGGCCACCGACGCGAGATAAATGTGGGTTTTATAATTTACAAAGCTCAACTTTGTTTTGTTTTCTTAATTTTAGTTTATTTTAAATAACTTTTTACATACTTAAAACTAATTTTACTAGTGGTCGACTAACTTCATGTTTCACTTCAAAAACTATTCTATATATTCGAGATAACGATTCATAAAACGAATTGGATTTGGGTATTGTATACATTTGAGATAACATAAGATAGAAGAATAGAACTGAAATATTGCTTACAATGTGTGAATGCAATGTAAATAGGATTTAAGATAATGTTACCATTCCTTTGGAGAAAATTATTTCTATTTTTATTTTCGGGTTGTTTTGCGGTTAGGCTTTTGATGTTCTTATCTTGAGCCTCAATTGGCGGACACTTGGGTGGTAGGTATGGTTGACATAACCTCTCCCCCCTCTAGATGAGAGCTCTCCTGATTTCTCTCTTTACTATAAGTTCTATTGCTTTATATTTTAGTAAAATTAAGGTAAGTAAGATCAATGAAAGACCGTAATTATAAAATAAGGATGAATATAGTCAAAATAGGTGCAATTCTTTGTATGATATTTCGATTCCTCAATTATTTTTATATTTTGCATTCATTTTTTTTTTTTTTTTTCAAGATCATCAAAAGATAAAGTGTTTATTGCATCGTTTAATTCAAATTTATTGGTTTCGATTACAAAACTTTGTATAAATTCTTGTTTTTGTTCTGCAAAATAATTTTTTTTTTTATATTACAGTTATTAAAATGTATCAAATAGTTTCCGGTTAATGTAATAGTTCTGTTTTCATATGCGCTTGTTAAGATTGTTTTATTTTGATTTTTACTATTGATTTGGGATGATTTTCTGGTTTCTCTTTTTTTTTTCAGTTGTTTTGATAAATACAAAAATTGGTTTCTTTCAAATAATTTTTGGTAACGACTCCATTAAAATTATAGACAATATTATTAATAGTTACAATCTCTTATTTTCTAATCATCATCATCATCGGCGCTACAACCGGGAACCGGTCTTGGCCTTATTTAGCAACTCCTGAGGCTTGTTTAATTTTCCATAATGATTTGTTTTTTTTTTCGGGCAAGGTCATTAGTCTCGCGCCAAAGGCTCCCCGACGGGGAATCGAACCCCGATCTCCGGCGTGACAGGCGGGTATACTAACTAGTATACTATCGAGGAGCCTTATTTTCTAATACAAATAGATTTTAATAGGTATATGTCATACTTTCTTTCGCTTATTAAAATATTACTAGTCGTCAGGTTCATTCTTGGTGATCCAATATTGTTTTGAATTATCTTCAAGTGTTTTTATTTTATTCAGTATGTCTACATAGGTAGAACAGTTCCTTATAAATGTTTACAGTATTTGTTCTAAGTAAGTAAAGTTCGTGAAGTAAACGTTTTTTATTCGCTACTTTTCTTAACTGGTTTATATTAATTTCTAAAAGATCTAGTAATTTTGTTATTTGTAGGGGTTTAATATATGTAATATTGTGTATAATTTGTATTTATCCTAACCTGGTTTCAGTGTATACCTTTCCCTCTCTGTAGGAGTGTCTTCGTTGTCATTATTGTATTTACTAATGTCCAGTTTATCTGCGAATTTTGCAAGTCTTTTAATGTTTGACGGATGTATATTTTCTAGTTTGAGTTTCTGTATTTTGGTTCGTCCTTATGCCTTAATGCCTTATAATTCTTAACGTAACCTTCTTCTTGATTTTGTTCATAAACCTCCCGATTTTCATTTCGTTTATTAATAACCTTTTCTTTATTTTTCTTCAATAGGTTTTCTATATGTTTCTTATCAACTTTTCCTTCGACTACATCTATAGGTTTCGCTTTTATAACTGAATGAATAGATTTATTATACCATTCTACGCATTTAAATATTCTTTCTTGCATTGGCAATTGAGATTTCTCGGTTTCTAAGACTCTAAGTTTTTCTCCTATAGTATTATGGAATCTCTCTATGTGTACGTTACCTGTATGGCTATTAGGTTTCGCAAAGTGAGTTTTTACGCTTTCTTGCCTTAAAAATTCTTTAATATTCACGGAATTAAATTCTTTATCTGCAACGATTAAATTAGATTTCCTTTGATGGAAAAATAAAACCGCAATTTTTCAACGATTGTTACACTATTCCTATCTTCTAAATAAAAAACAACAGCATGTTTTGAGAACTTATCGATAAAGGATTAAAAATTATGTTTCTTATTTATATATTGTTTGATTTATACCGTTTGGAGTCTCCGTTATATGGTACTTTGGCTTGATAGGTTTCCTGTCATATTTTGCTCTGTTACATGTGTCGCAATTATTAATGTACTTTTGAATATATGTTTTTAAATTTTCATTATAAATATATTTTTCAATCCTTCATAATTTTCATTTATTCCTGCATGTCCTGTTTCATTTCTATATTTTGCTATGTATCTGTATGCTTCTTCTTCGTTTGCCATATCCTTCGTATGGTAAGTACATTTATAAAATTTCAAACTTGTGTTAAATAATTCTATCAGCTTTTGCTGGACTTTGTTATATTCGCTGTCAGGTAATTCAGAAAATATTCCTATTTTCTCTGATTTTTAAAGTCTTCGGAATATGTCGCTCATAAAATTGTTTTCAATGTCGTCTGTGCTAATGTAGATCTTACGTTTGTTATTGATCACTTCGATTTCCTTTGTTTTATTATATGTTATAATTATTTGTGTGGAGAATCTATTAACAGTGGTCTCTAATATAGGAAAATGATCGTTTTGTTCTTCCTGTTGTGAATGTATTGTAGCATTAGTACTCATGTTATCATTGTTGGCTTATACATTTATAATATTTATTTCTCCAGTATCGGCATTTATTCTCGACATGAAATCTGCTACCTTGTTTTCTGACCCTTTAATATAATTAATGTTGATGTTATATTCTCCAAATTTAAGTAGCCAACGTTGTAACCTGTGATTAATGTCCTTATTTTTGTGTTTGGTTCGTAATCATTTAAGAGGCTGGTGATCGGTTAGAAGATCAAAGGTTCTACCATAAATGTATGGACGAAAGTAGTTGACTCCCCAGACCATAGCGAGCAGTTCTTTTTCCGTAGTAGGGTATTTTCTCTCGTGGTCGTTTAGGGTTCTGCTGGCAAAACTTAATGGGTGATTGTCCTGTGTAAGGATTGCGCCTAAAGCAAAATCGCTAGCGTCTGTTATAAGTTTAAATCTCTTATTAAAGTCCGGGTATTTGAGTATTGGTGCATTAGTTAGCAATTTTTTAAGTTTTTGGAAGGAATCTATATATTGTGGATCATTTTTATTCACTTTAGTGTTCTTTTTTAGGTATTTAGTCATTCCGTGGGCTACTTTTGCATAGTCCTTGATAAATTTTCTGTAATACCCAGTCATTCCTAGGAAAGACTTTATTTGTTTTTGGGTTTCAGGTATTTTGAGCTTTTGAATGTTTTCTATATTACTCATATTCGGCCTAATGCCATCTGTTGTAGGGATGTGTCCTAAATACTCTGTAGTTTTGGTAAAGAAATTACACTTGTCTATTTGAATCTTTAAGTTATTTTCTCTAAGCTTATTAACGATTTTTTGGATACTATCGGTGTGTTCTTCTATTGAAGTGCTGAAAATTAAAATATCATCTAAATATACAACACAGATTCGATTTATGTACTCTCTAAGAACTGAATTGATTAGTCTTTGAAATGTTGCTGGGGCGTTCTTTAATCCGAATGGCATTCTAACGAACTCATAATGTCCTAATGGGATAGAAAACGCTGTCTTTTTCCTATCATCTTTCTTTACTAGAACTTGATGGAAGCCCTTGGCGAGGTCTAAAGTCGTGAAGTACTGTGCTCTTGCTACCTTTTCCAATATATTTTCTATATTGGGTATGGGAAATTTGTCAGTCACCGAAACTTCGTTAAGTTTTCTGTAATCGACGACAATTCTCCACTTTTTCTTACCCGAATTATCGATCTTCTTCGGAACGATCCATAACGGCGAATTATATGGAGAATTGCTCTCCTTGATAATGCCTTGTGTTAGCATTTCTTTTATTTGTTTACTAATTTCTTCTTCATGAATCTGGGGGTATCTATATATTTTGGAATATATAGGTTTTTCCGTTGTAGTTATGATCTCATGTTGGATTTCATGAGTATGTGTTAATTTTTGTCCCTTATGAAATAGCAAATCTCTATTTTTGTTGATTAATTTCCTAAGCATACCTTTTTCCTCTGGGTTCATATCTTCCCGTTCTAATTTTCTTAATGTATCCTTGTTAAATTTTGATTCCTCTGATGAGTATATTTCCTCGTATTTAAATGGACAGGAATTTAGGAAGTTTGTCCTAATACCATTAATTTCAATGTATTCTTCGTTTAGATTGATAACAGCTCGCAAAGGTTTAAGGAGATTTTGTCCTATAAGGCCATCAAATTGCTTGTTATGAAAAGAAGTTAATTTCCAACTCATGTGATTCTCTTCATTGAATTCTCTTGGCAATGGTGTTATTATTTCTGTGTCTATTAAAGTTCGTCCGCTAAGTGTACTAAAAGGGATAGCGTTTTGAAATTTTATTCGTTTAAATTGAGGTAGTCTATCTGAATTCAATAGTGTGGTTGTGGATCCTGTATCGATAAGGCATATAATTTTGTCATTCCCTACTGTCAATTCAACTATCATTTATTTCATCTAAATTTCTGTTCTGAATATGGTCTACTTCGATAGGTTCGCTGAAATTGTGTCTTATTTGCCTAGGGTTGTTAATTCTGGAGGTTTGTCTAGGTTGTCTAAAATTATTGATATATGGATTTTCAGTACGGTCTACTTCCATTGGTTCGAAGAACTTTTGTCTTATTTGTGTGGGATTTCTATTAATGTTTTTTCCAAAGCTCTGTCTAGATTGCCTAGAATTGTTAGTGTACGTATTCTGATAGAATTTACTGTTATTCGTAATTTCGGGCATGGGGATATGTTGATTCTGTTGGTATTGCCCTATATTTTGATTTCGATTTCTATTGTATCTTGAAGTATTTTCCCTGTAACGGTCTCGTTTAAAGTAACTCTGTGTTTTGTCGTAATGTCTAAGTATTCCTGTTTCTTCTAAGGCATCATATGCTTCTCTTAAATTCTTAATATCCTATATATGATACTGGATAGATTCGGGCTTATTCCATTTAAAAATATCTTTAATACGATTAATTCGTTTGACTGTGGTGAAAATTCAACCGGTTTAATATTGTCAAATTCGTACTTATTATTAAGTTTATCTAAAAAGTGTCTTAAGCTACGATAATAGTCACTTACGGAATGGTATCTGTGGTTTATCGCCTGGTACATGATTTGATGGTATGTTTCTCTGACTCCGAAGTTCTTCTCTTGTTATTGTTTCCCACGTTGGATTTGGTCCAAGGGTCCGGATATACCGTTGAAAAATAAATTCCTTTAATTCGGGATGCTCGTTGAAAAGGAGTAGAATCAATTATACTTCTCTTATGAATGAGGACAGGTCGTATGCTTTATTCCCGTGGTATTCCCTTATTTTTGAGGCTTCCTTTATTAGTGCACTCACCGGTATGCCCTGGTTACTACTTACGGGGGCTGCTACGTTCGCCGTTTGATTCATTTTTTCGGTAGTTGACTCGTCGTCTGATACAAAAGCGAGGGAAATCTTTCGCTTTTCTTCTTCCTTTCGTTAGATTTTGGGACAAAATTTATATGTCACTTTTGCACTGGGCTGTAATAATAATGACAACAACTTTGTAAAAAGATTATGGTTTTTTTTTTTCTTTGATGTATTTATGTTTTTCTTTGTTTTTGCGTAACTGGTTTTGATGTTCGGATCACTTGGTGCACTTATTGTCTTCTGACGATAATATCTAGTTTGTAGTTCGCTTGGTATTATATTTGAACACTAATATATAGTTCACTATGCACTTATCAATGTTATTGTCTTTGGACAGCAATCTATGGTTCATTATTCACAAGGTTTGAGGATTCTGTGATGATCTTATTGTCTTTGGACAATAGAATATAGTTCACTTATCCACTTATAGATCTTATTGTCTTTGGACAATAGTCTATATCACTAGTTCGCTATGGTTCGATCATATTGTGTTTACATATTCGAGATAACGATTCATAAAACGAATTGGATTTGGGTATTGTATACATTTGAGATAACATAAGATAGAAGAATAGAACTGAAATATTGCTTACAATGTGTGAATGCAATGTAAATAGGATTTAAGATAATGTTACCATTCCTTTGGAGAAAATTATTTCTATTTTTATTTTCGGGTTGTTTTGCGGTTAGGCTTTTGATGTTCTTATCTTGAGCCTCAATTGGCGGACACTTGGGTGGTAGGTGTGGTTGACATAACCCGCGTGTACGAATTCGATTTCTTAACTCAAGTACACTCAACTGATGTGGAATTGTTATGTTATTGCTTGGTATACGGTTGATGCTTTGTCTTATTCGATTTTCGTTCGGTCTTCATTATTTGCTTGTGTATTGTTTGTGTATATGGTAGAAACGCCACAAGTCCATCTGGACCGGGGCCAAATTCGTCTTTAAGAAGTTTTAGCTTTTCTGCTACTAGGTGAGGCAGAATAGGTTGAGAGATGAAAGGGTCAATGGGAAATTTGGGCAGGTCTTTGAAGTAAGACGGGTCGGGCTCGAAAGAGATGTCCGTGAAGGATTTTTTGAAGAAAGTAGCAAATAGGTTGGCAATAGTTTGGAGATCGGTTGTCATAGGAAAGGGAGTTGGGATAGGCGTCGGATTTACGTTTGTAATTAATAAAGCGGAAAAAAGAGTTTGGGTCGTTCATCAGGTTGGTTTGTGTTTTTGAGATGTAGCTGAAGTAGAGGGAGTTGTAAAGGTCGGTGAGTTTATAAAAGGAATCGTGATAGTTGGTGTAGTCTAGGGGGATACGCATTCTTAGAAATATGGTCAACAAGTTATTCCTGAGTGCGAAGTGTGCGGTTGTACCATGGGGCGATGAAACAGAAGACCTAAGTCGAGAATAAGGGACATATAAGGATATGGCGTAGTAGATCTCCTTGTAAGGGGTGACAATAGCTGCTTCTACATCCAGGTGATCAAAGCGAAATGCGATTTTGCTAAGATGCTCATCCAGAAGGCGAAAGTTGGCTCGGCGGAAGTTGTAGGAAAAGCTGTTCATGAGTTGGAGAGGGTTGGGTGACGTGATCACGATGTAGGGATAAGAAAAGCGCTGTGTGGAAATTGTCAAGGATTAAGAGGGCATGTGTACTAGGAGCAACTGAGGAATTATAGGGGTCCTTGTGAACACGAGACCCAATTGTCGACCCATATGATTTGGGACATTGTTTATTTGACGGAGGCTAGAGTCGGTGAGACCGTCAATAAAAAGACGTCCCTTGATACTTGTGGGGTTAGACACCCTTCCCAACAACATTCTCCTCTATAATAGAGGATTCCTGGACCCATCTCATAGGGTCTACTGCTGACACACTACAAACACGCACGCACAGTACAAGACAGCACAAGCACACACACACACCGACCAAAGCGCAGATTATCAGACGCCAAAGACGTGATCTGCGTTTACTATCGCACTCAAGACCTACCGGTCTTGTACGATTTCTTTCCCACCATCCCTCCATCCAAGTAGTTAGAGAACATCCGAACTAACCCTGTCCACACTATCCTTAGATACCTCCCCCCTTTTTCTTTTTCAGATATCTCGAGACCGAGCCCAACATCCTCACGGATGTGAAGAAGAGACAAGATGAAGGACACATCTGTCCTTGTCTCGCCAAAGTCGGCCCTCTCGCCACCCATTTTTTTTTTTTTTGCTTGTGGGGTTAGAGAAGTAGAAGGATTGATCGTCTGCCAGTGACCATTGGACCAATTGGACCAATTGAACATCAAACGCGTGATATTTCTTTGGTTTTATGTGAATTCTGTTCTATTTTTCAAATTATTCTTTTGTCTTAATTTCAGAGCGATAGAAGTATTTATATAATACATAGCACTAAAATTCTTTTCTATAAGATGCCTTAAACTTAAAATAATTCGCATATGCACCAGTCAATAATTTTTTTATGTGATTCGCCAAACTTGAACAAACTCGGAAATGCCCCAGTGGTCCCAATCAACTTTGCATGAGTTTATCAAATCTATCTTGTTAAATTGTAACTTGAAATTCAATCTACGTTTTTACATGAATTTTAAAATCATTTATTTTCTTTCTTTTTTTTAATATATTAGTAAATTACAATATTCACATTTCATTATTTTATTTATTTAATTAGACATTTAACTATTTAATTAGACATTTAACTATTGACATATGTTGATATAACTCCTTATTTTCAACACCTCCAAGTGGAAAACCCACAATAGCCATGTAACACGATTTAATACTTTTCACCTTAAAATTTCTTTTCAGGTATGTTCGAGAAGCGGCGTTTTCGCAATTTCTTAGTCTATGTTCAAGACTTTAAAGAGGACGATCCGAAAACATGGAAAGAATTCGATCCTGTAAAATCAACGATGCAAGCCCTCTACGATAAGTTTGGTTTAGATAAAAATACTCAAGACTTTACCGGTCACGCATTAGCGTTGTTCCGAGATGATGAATATCTTAATGAGCCAGCTGTGAATACAATTCGCCGAATTAAATTGTACTCCGACTCATTGGCCCGATACGGAAAATCTCCATATTTGTATCCGATGTACGGATTAGGTGAATTACCTCAAGGATTTGCACGTCTCTCTGCCATCTATGGTGGTACATATATGCTTGATAAGCCAATTGATGAAATTGTTGTTGGCGAAGGTGGTAAGGTGATTGGTGTGCGTTCCGGTGACGAGGTAGCCAAGTGCAAGCAAGTCTATTGTGATCCCAGTTACGTCCCAAATAAGGTAAGAAATTGTCAAGTAAGCACTGGAAAAATTAATTTGTACCTTAAGGTAGCTGTATTGATTATTTTTTAATAACCTATTAACACTGTATCTAAAATGTAAGAACAATTTTTACCTTAAATGGCCGGGTGTATCAAATGTCAGATATATATTAATTCGTTCTATGAGGTAACTGTATTGATTAGTTTTTAATATCGAAATGTAAAACCAGTTAAATTGCTGGGGTGTATCAAGTATCCGATTTTTTTTTAAAGTGTGGCGCTTCTAACATATGCGAGGGCTGAAAAGTTTCCGACCTCAATGTAAAGATAGTGGCACTCCTCAATAAAAGCTAGTGAATGTAGTTGTGAAACTTTTGACAGTTACTCACCAATATTTCAGCCATTTTGGACGGGTAGTTTTTATTTGACAGTCGTTTGGGTGAGAGACCACCCATGTACACGCACAGTACACAAACAAATAGTGAAGGACAACACAGAAAGAAAAATCGAACAAGCAAAAGCATCAGCCGCATACGAAGCAAATTCCACATAAGTTGCGTGTACTTGAGTGTAGAAATCGAATTCGTAAACGCGGCAGTGGCCTGATGTGTTGAGCTTTGGTTCAATCATTTAGTGATTCTAACCGTCATAGCGTCGGTTCGAATCACACGTTCTTCACTATCGTTGCAAACGCTAAAGAAGCACTATGACAGCCATTCGTCAAGTTTCATGTAATTATCTTCATGTGAATGTTATGCTTTTTTTTTGTGAGCAACAAGTGAAATTAGCGATTTTTACTATGTCTAAATGTTTCCGCCAAAGAAATTGCATTTATTTGGTATTTGTATTGAAATTTCCGGCGCATTGAAAATGTTACATAAGGTCTTCGGTTATGTCGAAAACATGAGCATATGGTTGGCATGAAATGTTCAAAGAGGGTCGCGAATGCGTTGAAGGTGAACCACATGCGACACGACCCCAATCATCAATTGATGCACAACGCGTCAAAGAAATTAAAGGTCGATTGATAATAGAAGACTTTGCTGATAGTATTGGCATTTCAGTTGAAAAATGTTCTGTCCCTAAAAATAGTCCCATATCGAATGGTTCCAAAAACATTGATTATTTTAAAGATCCTTCTTATTCGGAGTTTTTCGCTAAAAACTTCACCAATATCGTTCACCTGATTTAGCACTGTGTGACTTCTGTATATTTCCAAAAGTCAAGAGACCGCTTCGAGAGCTCCGTTTTGACTCAATGGAAAAGATAGAAGTTTAATCGCCGCTTACTTTGAAGGTCATTCCAGAAATTGGCTATAAAAAGTGTTTCGAAGATTGGAAAGAACTTTGGTATAAGTATATTGTGTCTGAGGGAGATTACTTTGAAGGCGACCAAATAAATTTCAAATAACAAATAAAGATTGAAACAAAATTAAAGCTGGTCTTATTTTTTGGTACAGTATTAGGTTTCAATAATTAATTAAGTTATGTATGCTAAGATATAACACCTTGAAAAGGTAAAGCCGAAAAACAAAGAGGAGAAACTCGGAGTTAGCTTTTGATTAATTTTATTAACTATTTGAAACGAATTGTTGCAAAGAAACTCAAGATTCGTCATGCAATTAAAAACCAACAAGTTTGAAACACCTCTCACGACTCTCTTCAAGACGGCGAATTTTTTACTGCAACTCTTTTCCTGTACCAAACAGCAATTTTACGATGGCCTTGATTCTCGGCCACTGACGTGCAATCCCTCTACAATATCTCTCGAGTTGACCTAAATTTGAGCCGACCTCTTGATTGGTCGTTGCTTGTGGAAGCTATGTGAGCGTTTGGATCATAATTTTCATATATATATCATAATTTGCTTCACCCGTTCCTTTGCTCTCCGCCTTGGTCGATATTGCAAGTATTTCGCCGGTAGCAGTGAAGTCGGTCGTAGGCGTGCAATATTGTCTTTTAAAGATTACCGGCTTCCGTAATCGATTTGTACGTGATTACGTAATTGATTGAAATCTACTCGATACGGTTATATTTTGGGTGAATCATGTTGCATTTTGTCGATATCGTTGGTAACCTACCGAATTTTAATTTATTTCATGTATTAGGCTTAATCCAAGCTTAAATTAATATAATATAATACCTTACAGACTAACTTAAAATCTAAAGTAATAATTAAAAAAATATTAAAAAAAACAAGAACGGAGAAGGGGGGGGGGGGGGGCTGGAGAAGAGCGGGTGTGTGGGGGGTGGCCAATGTGGCATTTGTGAGACACCGACAGTGAACAGCATATGTGTTGGAATGTGTACGGGTTGTAAGGGTATTGACGGTGGGTGGGGCAAGGTCACGAGGGGAAAGAGGGGAGACGGAGTTTGAGTGCAGTAGATGTAAGGTAGAAATCGGAGGAGGTGTGGTAAGAGTTTGCCCACCTCAGCATTCGCGAAATGGGTGCGTTAGAGCCGTAAGCAGTGTGGTGGGTAGGCAAACAGAAGAGACGAGGGTTTCGCGGGTTACGGGGGTTAGTGTGGAATGCGATGGTGGAGAACAACCTTGGGTAGTTGATTGTGCCTGAGAGGAGATGGTGGATGAAAAGGATATCGGCATGAATTCTGCGCCCCTCAAGTGTATTGAGGTTAATCAGATGGAGCCGGTTTGTGTATGGGGGGAGAATCCGAGGATTCTCCCAGTTCAGTCCGCGGAGGACAAAACGCAGAAAACGACGTTGCACACTTTCGATTCTGCGGATATGGGACGAGTAGTGTGGAGACCAGGCCTGTCTGGCTTATTCCAGAAGGGGGCGGACGAAAGCTATGTAGAGAGAATGGGAAACGTACGGATTAGAGAATTCTTTAGACCAGCGTTTCACAAACCCAACGTCAGAGTTGGCCCTAAGAATAATATCATCAATATGTGGGATGAAGCTAAGCTCCGTCAAATAACGTGAATCGGGGGTACAGATGATATCTGCTGGTTTAGCAGGATGTATGAACGTGGCGGGGAAGGGGGACGTTTACGGGATATGGTAATGCAGTGACATTTGACAACGTTGAGTTCGAGGCAGTTATTACGACACTAAGTCGAAAGCTGTCGAGAGCCGTTTGGAGAAGTGAGGATTCGAGATGAGAGATGATCGTTTTGTAGAGTTTGGCGTCGTCCGCATAGCGAGAGAGGGACGAGTATTTGATAATGGAGTCAACGTCATTGATGGATAAATAGGAGAGAACCTAGATGATTGCCTTGGGGAACCCCTGGGAAAAAAGGATCGGAAAGGGAGGATCCGAATTTGGCACGGTAGGATCGATCTTTCAGATAAGAGGATATCGACTTAATTAATAGGGGTTCGAAACCCAGGGAGGACAGTTTAAAAAGAATGAGATTATGGGAGATTTTATCAAAGGCCTTGCTGAAATCTGTGGTGATTACATCGACTACGCTGCCATTCTTTAAGACACGGAGAGTGTGGGATCAGAACTCGACCAGATTTGTTGTGGTCGAGATGATGGATTTACAACGGAAAGATAACGCGTTGTAACGAATTCCTTCGAACAGTTTAGGAATATGAGACGGTTTGGCGAAGGGACGGTAGTTACTATTATAAGTTTTATGTATATGGGTTGCAAAGGACAATTTCGTTTTTAAGTCCCATTTTATGTATGGGGGTGACATAGGAGGATTTCCAAATACTAGGGAAGATACCTTGTGTAAGAGATAGACAGAAGATTTTTGATAGCGGGAGAGAAAAAGAAGAGGCACATTTCTTTAAAAGGACAGCCCGGAGTCCACCAGGTCCAGGGCTGAACTCGTCTTTGAGTAAGTTTAATTTCTCCCCAACTACGTGATGCTGAATGATTTGATGGGTGAGGGGGCCAAGGGATAATGCGGGCAAGTCTTTGAAGTAAGACGGGTTAGGCTTGAAGGAGATGTCCGTGGAGGATTTATTGAAGAACGAAGCGAATAGATTGGCAATAGTTAAGGGCTCGGTTGAAGTCGTCGTTCCATAAGAAAGGGAGTTAGTAGTAATAGAGTAATTTATAAAGTGGAAAAAAGTGTTGGGGTCATTGATCAGGTTGTATTGTGTTTTTGTGGGGTAGTTGGAGTAGAGGGAGTTGTAGAGGTCGGAAAATTTATAAAAGGAACCGAGATAGGTGGAGTAGTTTTGGATGGAACGCGTTTTGAGGAAAATGTTCCACAAGTTATTTCTCTTGTTCCGAAGAGTGCGGAGTATGAGGTTGTACCATGGGGGCGATGAAATTGAAGACCTAAGTCGAGGAAAAAGGGACATATAAGGATATGGCGTAGTAGATCTCCTTGTAGGGGGTGGCAGTAGCTTCTTCTACCACCAGATGATCGAAGCGAAACGCTGTTTTGCTAAGATGCTCATTTAGAAGGCGAACGTTGGCTCGGCGGAAGTTGTAGGAAAAGCTGTTCATGAGTTGGAGAGGGTTGGGTGACGTGATCACGATGTAGGGATAAGAGAAGCCGGGGGGGGGGGGGGGGGGGGGGGGTATGTCAAGAATTGAGAGGGCATGTGGACTAGGAGCAACTGAGAAATTATAGGGGTCCGTTGTGAACACGAGGTCCAATTGTCTAGCTTTGTAGAAGTTGTAGGAAAAGTTGTCATGAGGTAGAGAAGGCGGCTTGGGTTTCATGATCAAGATATAGGGATAAGATCAGCGGGGGGGTGGTAATTGTCAATGGTAGAGAGGGCGTGTGGACTAGGGACAACTGAGGACTTGTATGGGTCCGTTATGATCACGAAGTCCATTTGTCTCCCCATATGATTTGTGACATTGCTTATTTGACGGAGGCATGACTCGGTGAGACCGTTTATAAAAATACGTTCCTTGGAACTTGTGGGGTGTGGGAAGTAGAAGGCTTGATCGTCAGCAAATGTCCATTGGAGAAGGGGAAGGTTAAAATCGCCAAGAACGACGATATCGTCTAGAGAGGTGCTTAACTCGGTTAGGTTATCTACCGCTTCTATTGCGAGTTCGTATGACACGATGGGTCGTGATGGAGGTATATATGGTAGCAGATAATGTATAAAGACTTAGGGCGCTTGTCGATTTTTATTGCGACGTAGTCAAGATCGTGAGAAGAGATGGCAATTAGAGACGAAGCGAATCTGTTATGAGTGGCAAGCACTCCTCGGGCGCGTGGGGAATTGGGGTCTTCTCAATGAACGTTGTTACGCGAAAGACATTGAAAGAGGGAGGGCATAGTTCAAGACTGTTAATACTAGGGATGAGGTTGGTCTCAGTCAGAGCGTATATGTCGAAGGGGGGGATTGTGTCTTTTTCAGAGTCGATTATGTTTTGGAGCGGAGACCTCTAACATTCCGATAGTAGATGGTTAGGAGGAGCGTATTGAGGGTATTGAGATGATACGCAGGGCGAGAGGACGACTGATTAGGGTCAAAATGGCTTGTCATTTTGTTTTCGATATATTGGCGAAATGCCGAGAGATCTTTTAGCACTTTATTATGGAGCATATTGAGATTTTTATGGTAATAAACAAACAGACTGCGAAGACTAGGAAAGTCGGTGGGTAGACCTTCCTGTTGGATGGAAGACACTACGCTGGTTTTCGTTTTACCTTCATAACAGACAGAGACAGATTTGTCCTGGAGGTATGAAAGATAGAGGCAGACATTCTCGTAGGTCGTTTTGTTCCTAAATTTAGACACGGTCAGCAACACTGAATCTTGCGTATGTGAATTAAGTTTTCCCCACAATGTAATGTAATATCTGAAAATACCATCAACGATGCCAATACAAAATTTTCATCGATCCTTTCGAGATACTACCGTTAAGAAAATTTTAAGTACTGATACTAACAAATTTTCTTTCATATAAACAAATTAAAATAAACTTTATATAATTATAATTCCACTTATATTTATTAATTTATCTTTTTAGGTTCACAAAACTGGCCAAGTAATTCGTTGCATTTGCATTTTGGATCACCCAATTCCGAATACGAAAGATGCTTTATCAACTCAAATAATCATTCCGCAAAAGCAAGTTGGTCGTAAGTCTGATATCTATGTATCTCTAGTGAGCTACACGCATCAAGTAGCTGCCAAGGGCTGGTTCCTTGGAATGGTTTCAACTACTGTCGAAACGGATAATCCCGAAAATGAGATTAAGCCTGGTCTTGATCTTTTCGAACCAATAACAAAGAAATTCATAACGATCTCTGACTACTTAGAACCAACCGATGATGGTATTAATTCGCAAATCTTCATCTCAAAATCCTATGATGCTACAACGCATTTCGAAACAACTTGCTTAGACGTACTGGACATATTTAAACGTGGCACTGGTGAAGAATTTGATTTCTCTAAAATTAAACATGAATTAGGCGAAGAAGAACAGTAAAAAATAAAAACACAATTATTAAAGAAAATAAAAAAAAAATTAAAATAATATAAAAGATGGGAAATTAAAAATTTACATCAATTGAAGACATAAATTAAATGAACAACAGAATAATATATAAAAAATCAATCCGCGTACTTCTTATTCATCAAAAAAATAAGAAAACTAATAAACTAAAATTAATGTCTTGAAAAGGAAATAAGCACAAGCAGTAAGAAAATATAAAATAAATTATAAACAATAAAGTAAAAAAAAGAAGAAATGTAGACATTCCTAGCGTCGCTTTCGATTACATAATTATTTTATTCAACTACTTGCTCATTTCCTAATAACATACTCTGAACAAAGAACAAACAAAATAAAGAAAACATTTTTGAAATTCATATACACACACAGAAATATTTGTTCGTTACGTAACGTATTCAAAGAAAGGGAATCCGCTTTGTTTTATTTCAAATATCAATATAAATGATGCATTTTAAATATATCAACATATATATATATAATTTGTTTACGTTTCCAATGTTACAGTGAACTTTGGATTTGCAAAGTTTTTCTTATTTTTTGTTTAACGAAATTAAAAAGCTTATTAAGAAAAATATACATATAACTATAATGATTCTTTTCAAGTGTCAACGAGTAAATACAGTTTTTTTAAAAGCTACATCCCGATTGTAGTGTCTTTTATTGAATATCAATATTACCTTTTCTTAAATAATTCGTCGACGGAAAAAGTAATACTAATGTTATTATATATATGAACGTTCATTTATGCGTTAAAAAAACAAAGCAGATTAGGGGTCTGTATTTTTATTATTTTATACAATCATTTATACAACTTGTGCAAGGCACTTTATTTTATTTGGAAATGCTTAAAGTCTTTGTCAATAAAGTATATAATTTAATAAATTTTTGTTTTATTCAGACTTTAATAATTTTTATTATTTTTCTCACTCTTATTTTTAGTTGTGTGAATGAGATATTTTTGATTTATTTATTTTGTCTTACTTTAATGATAAAGGAGAAAAATTTGGCAAGGGATGAAATCGTTGCACTTTTCTTTTAATTTTTGTAGAACAGTTTTTACACCTTGCATTGGTAAAAAAGGAACGAAACTATCTATTCACATTCATATTCAGGGTTTCCTAGGAAAGAGAGGACTACTTGAACAGGCAAACCTGCGATTCGCCGCAGAAATGTGTTGTATGACGTTGTTTGCGCACCGAGACTGATGAATAGTCGTTTTGTTTATAGAATATATGCGCTAAACCCTTACAATATAATGTGTGGAAATGGAGGAAGGAAGGGAAAAGGGGGAAAAATAGAAGAAAAACATCGAAAGATAGGAAGAGATACAAAATGCCTTGACTCTTCGTATGTGCGTGCTGTTGCGTGGTGGAAACTGGTTTCGATTCCCCATAAAAAACAGATTTTCCATATGTTCACCAGAAAACTTAAAAGAACATATACTACTGTGGGGGACGAAGTTGTGGTGTGCCGGCACGGGCGCTGGTTCTCTCCTATCCCCATCATGAGTTCACTCTCACTCATCAAAAACTGTTCACCAAAACAAGAGGAAAATGAAACAAACTGCTGGTGACCACCGCTTTATTTTAATGGATTTCTATCATTTGTGTAATGTTTATACATGGTTTACATTTTTTATTTAAATGTAGATTAGACAAATTATTTGGAAAGTTCACTATTTGCAAGGAGCAACTTGAGGAGGACATTATTATTCGTAAACATAAACGGAAATTATGAAACACTCCACTGACACTGTTTATTGATTTACACGTTGACGGCATTATTAAACTTAAGACTGATTGAAGATTCGCTGAACGGCCGAACACGCACGAATGGTATCGTAGTGTACACACCGTACCGGGCGCACGGTATGGTGGTGCACGTGACTGACTCCTTCGGTGGTTGGATTACGACTTCTGATTCAACCCTTGACTCGTGCAGGGCCGACTCCCTACTAGAGTGAGTTTCATCCGTGGCGAGGGAAAATGTCTCTCTCTGGTGAATAGGGAACCGGCTCTCTCAGTGTAGGTCATAGTGGAGTGTGTGACTTGATCGTGTTGTTTCCTCTGGTACTGCGGCCAAGGATAAACGAAAAAGAACAAAGGGAAAATTAACCAAGGACATCATGAGCGATGAGAGTCCAGCTGAGTAAACAAGCTGTATCTCATTAGGGAAGCATTGGGTGCTCTAATGGATGATTTTAAATACTTACACAATGGGAATCGTGTATAGTATCTATTGCCGGCGGGAAGAACCGAATTCTTTTGTTTGCATGTTGTGTATGCTGAAGAATTTCGTTTTTGGCGGCTACGAGTGAGATGCCGGCCATGGCTTGTCAGTTAGACAAGGGATCGTGGGTCGGGTATATTGCAGCTGAATAAAAAAGTAGCCCGACGTCGCTTTTGTCGTTAGACAAAAAGCTTGCCAACCAATGTGGATGTAAGGAAAATTGTGCACATGTGTGGCTTGGATAGCCGACGAGAAGAAACGATAACATTCCCTGATTATATGTGAACCGAAATGTTTTCAGGGAAATTTGCCGATGCTTTGATGCATGGGATGACGATGGCCTTGGGGTGGAAATGTTTGCAGGTAACTGCAGACTTGCTAAGAGAGTTGGGGTTGGAATTGTGGGTGATTCTTTGCGTAAGGCTAGAGAACCCCCACATTACTATTTATTGGCCTGTAGGAACCCGGAAGTTCATGACCTCACCGACTCGACTCCGCCATCGTTCCCTGTCCTGTGCACTCTCCTACGCTTGATCAGCCGATCCGATCCCCTCAAGGTCAAACCTAACATTGTCCTCGCGAAATTTGTTTTCTTCCCGTTTTGTGAAAGCCCAATTTTCGCATCCGTCTAGAACAATCGGCATGATTATGGTTCTATAAACACGGAGCTTTATGTTACGTGATAGCAGTTTGGATTTCAACAGTTTACTGACTGTGTGCGAACTAGCGTTGCTGGAATGCAGTCTTTAATTTCCTTCGACATTTCGTTACTGGCCATCAGTATCGTTCACAGATATTTAAATTCTTTAACTTTTTCAAATATATTGCCCCTGACGTTTATGTGTATTCCCCGAGGTCCGTCTGCTCTCGGCGTAATCATGTATTTTGTTTTGTCTTCATTTATTTCAAGGCCCACCTCTTCTGCCGTTTTCATGATGATTTCATTGTTTTTACTTACAGTTTCTAGATTATCGCCCAGAACGGCGATGTCATCCGCATATGCGAGCACTTGTGTGACCCCGTTCAGGGATGATCCGGCCATGTTGTCGTCTTGTACGTATCTGGTGACATACTCGAGCACAAGGTTAAAAAGACATGGTGAGAGGCCCTCCCCCTGTTTTAGTCCGTCGCAGATTTCAAATAGCTCCGAGAGGTGGTTTTCTATTGTAACTCGCCCCTTGTTTTCGTTCATGCAGATTTGAATGAGGGCGGCAAATATTTCGGGATTCCCACCTTAACTACAATATGATACAGTCTTTACCTTGCAACTGAGTCGTAGGCTTTTTTTAAGTCAACGAACTGTTGGTGAACCGTCTCTCCATATTTTTTGTTTTTTGTATATTGATTATTCATTTTTGTTACCACGAGTCTTGGGGTTTCAAATAGTCCGCCATATCAGAGCCCGTCTTTGATATGGTAAGGTCTGCTTACTGCTCTGATTCGACGCGGTGTAAGAGAGGCGCCATTATAATACAGCCGGTATACCACTGGCTGCAAACCGTCCAATGGGCACGGTGACGCGTAACACCCTGGATTAGGGGTGGTAGATCTTCGTGTGTTACTCCTCACTAGCCTGTCTGACATGGGTGGCCCTACTGGAAGCGTATGCTTCCGTCAGCATAGCCTGAGTGATTCATTGTAGTTTAAGCCCCCACACCACGCCAAGGTTTCTACCAAGCGGGGGTAAAAGAACATATAGTCCCTCTTAATACTGACACAGCGTCATTAAGCAAACCTTGGCTTCAACCGCACGCAAAGATTCCTTACGAACATTTTATTTTCGGCTTGAGTATCTAGATAAATCAAATAGGACATCCATTTCCATCGTCCGCGGTATTGATGCACGTGCAAAGTAGTGTGGAATCTTAAATACCAAACAATTATCTCCATAGGTGTTAAATAACTGCCTTCGTTCCCGATGACGAGGAAACTCAGCCACGACATATTTGTACGATATATGTTTCTTCTTTGATTGTGGTCATTTTATTTACATCTTTCTTTTATTTTGTGTTGAAAGAAAAAAGGAAGTCGCTACTGTTTCGATATTTGGGACCACGCATAATCTTCAAGCGTGGAGTTTTATTTGTTCATGTCATTATTGAATTCTTCCTTCTGTTCCTCTGTTAATTGTATTCTCACCGAATTTGAAAAATACCGAGTAAGAGAAAAAGAAAGTTTTCAATTCACGAGCGTTAAAAAGAGACTGACTAAATTTATTTCTTTGTGACATTGTTAAAAGCACTGCCAATAGCAAGTCAATTCGGGACGGTCCAATAGAACATGACGAATGCTTGGGACTTCAGGACCGTCCACATATTGCTCGTTTAGCTACAGATCTTGGAGAAAAGACTTCCTCTGGGGTGATGATATCAATTCTTTGGAACGTGTGCGATTCATTTAGGATGCTGGCGTCACGGCTAACATATTCGATTAGGTTAATTTGATCATACCCAACGGAGAAACCTTGCTGAGTCGACGACAACTTGGAATCCATTCAGTACTTTAGAGAACAATATCTATTGGAACAGTTGCAACAGGATCCGCATTGCGACAAGTACACGACCATTCGGTCAAGCTTGCGGCTTCCAATCACCTCTAGCACGAACGGGCGTTTCGATGGCAGAGTCACCGAAAAGCGGACGGTTATGTTAAACGCACAGCCAATAGCAAGTCGATTCGAGAAGGTATAATACAACATGACGACCAACATCCTATAGTTAAGGATCCCACACGCACACTCCCCCTCTCTATAATAATAATCATACCAAATAGTAAATCTAAATAAACTACTAGGTAGTAATTTAAATAAAAAGTTGGCGGCGAAAGAAAAAACAAAACTTCTGCGGTGCGGATCTGAGAAGATCCGGACTGCGATCGGTCGTCACCCGGAAACCCTACACACAGTGGAAGGGCTGCGAAAACTTGCATAGCCTCAGTTACTTAAACATCAAGGCAACATCTCAAAAGCCGAAAGACGACAAGAAAGTGGAAGCATTGGTAGTACGCCTACCATCAAACCCCTCGGAGGTAGATATTTTTCTGAACAGACCGGTTATAGTACCAGGACGTTCACGAAAGATTATTAGACTTCCCATAGAAATCCGGGAAGAGGTAATTCTGGTGCCTGAAGAAGTACAATCAGGGATCTTTCTACCTAATTTTATTTTGGGGAAGGCGAAGTGTGCCCAAATAGAGGCACTCAATATCATAAATTATCGTCAAACCATCGACCGGATCAAGGTGGAGTTGCTTCCAACAAAAGAATTTTCCATCTTTCCGTTGGAAACCGGGAGGATATCCATACCAATGGGCGAGTAAATACGCCAACGGGAATTAATTTAGATAAAGAATCTTCGGAGGGGGAAACACCTCCAATACATTCGACATCTATTCCTGGAGGATGCGTCACCTATTGAATCACCAAAAGATTCAAGGTTGACACAATTACATGAGGAACTCCACTTAGGAGAAAACCTAACTCCTCAAGAGTGTCAATCCATAGTGGAAATATGTGAGGAGTTCAACGACATTTTCCACCTCAAAGGTGACCAAGACGTAGAACTACCAGGTGAATATCAATAAATTAATAACCTCGGAGAAGTTTTCCCGAGAGATAATCAATTATTAAATGTTAACATTCGGGGTTACACTTTAATGTTACAATATCATCGTTGGTCGATTATTCCTTAACCATATTTTGGTCCGCTACCGGTTAATAGCGAACCACGGTTAGATAAATCCGGGTAGTTCCGTACCAAAATAAATAAACGCGCGTACTTCATTACTCCGCGGTTCAAACGAGAAGCCACTCAAGGAGGAGTTCCGCGGAACACACAACGGAGGAACCCATCGCCGGAGGGAAACATTTTTCTGCGGTGGCTACCCATGCGGTTAAGTGGGAGAGCTCCCCGCATGTTTAAGGAAAACCTCCCAGCAACTTTCAAAGGAGTACGAGCAACGACTACGAAATACGCTACTGCCACACGCGTCATATGAGGAGTTACATTCGAAACTCTCTCATATGTGACAATCCCACTCTTGCCTATTGCAAGAAGTATAAGAAGTGCGACCACATTTGCCGGCTATAAACATACAACAACAGGGGGGCCAAGAAGCTTCAACAACCCCTGCACCCAGAACAGCGGAATGGTCGACCACCTCCGAGGCGTTTACGTTGTTCGATCTTCGCCCTGCACTCATCGTCAAACCAAGGTTTGGACTTAATTGTTTTCTTAAATCCTAATACCTTCTGGGCAGTTTGTTTGATTGTGTCTCTGATCGATGTCCACACTATTGGCTTCCTCTTCCTAACTGCTCCCACTCTCTAGGATGCCAAATCTATTCGTTAGTTCGTCTTGATATTCAGCCCTTTTGCGCAGGTCTTTTAGTTTATCAATGTAGAAGTTTTTTCTCGTCTCCCGTGACAGCCCATGTGGGTTTGCTGCGAGCCGACTCCTAATTTAGCCCAACGCTATAAAATGATCGCAGTCGCAATCTATTCCTCTATATGACCTTACGTCAAGGATATTCGAGTGGTGTCTTTTGTCTATGAGGCAGTGGTCTATTTGGTTACGCGTAACACTGTCTGGTGATATCCATGTGACTTTATGAATTTGCTTGTGCTTAAACATCGTTCTTTTTACCACCAGATCTTTTGACGCTGCGAACGAGATAATTCGAATTCCATTATCATTTGAAACGTCGTGTAGACTTTCTTTACCTATAGTTGATTGGGAGATATCTTCCTTACCAATTTTCGCATTGAGGTCCCCGAGTAGAATTTTACCAGCGAAAGATGAGATCCCATAAAATACTTCCTCTAGGGTCTCGTATAACGAGTCCTTCGTTTCTTTGTCAGTAGATTCTGTTGGGGCGTGTACGTTTATAAATACATAATTGTACTATGGTCCCTGTATTTTTAGCACCGACGTTCGGTCATTAATAAATTTCACATATTTTATATGGGGCGTAATGCTATTGCTTATGATGAAGCCGGTTCCGAGGTTGTGTGTTGCTACATCCACACACCAGTGTAAACTCGTTGGTTTCGATTACTTGATGTGGGTGTCGGACTTCCTGAAGCCCGACAATGTCCATTTTATATTTTTTCGCGTTTTCTACGACCGTCTGTATCGCGCCTGGTTTATATAAGGTTCGAACATTCCACGTACCGACAGGTATTTCCTCTTTATCCATTTTTCTGTCCGTCTTCTTTTTGCCGAGTCGGTGATTTCTTGATAATTTGTTCCCTTATGGTAGTGTCGGCTTATCACACCTACGCCTACCGGGTTTTCCGTGGGATTGGTTCGTGTATATTGATTATTCATGTTTGTTCCCACGATTCTAGTGTTTTCAAATAGTCCGCCATATCAGAGCCCTGCTTTGATTCACAGCATGATGATATTCAAATTTCAGTACGATGATGGAAGTTTTCAGTTGTGCTCGTGCATATATTGAGAATATTATGTGGGTATATCCACTTCCAAATAAAAATTATAATTCAAGAGATTCTATTCATTTTTTTAATTCTAAATACTCTTTTAATACTATTCTGAATTATTTGTACAATTATTTATTTCTGCAAAGCCGCATTATCTATTGTTATTATATTAGAGTTATGGCGCAAGGCTAATAACCTTGCACAGAAAAACGAATTATTATAGACAATTTAACAAGTCTCGGTTATGGACCGGATGCCGGTGGAGAGACTTACTAAATAAGGTCAAGACCAGATCCCAGTTGTAGTGCCGATGATGATGATTATGTTAGGTTGAAGTGGTACGCGTTTCGTTGGCCGCCGATGGACGGTCACAACGAACAATGGCTGTCGCAAAGGAGAGAGAGCAGCCCGGTCAATGCAGAAGAGCACGTCACCAATTGAACTTCGCTGCACAAACAGTAAGATACCTCGAACACATAATAGAATACAACACAGTAAAGGACTAGTAAAAGATAACTTAACTTTTATTTCCTATCATTCAAATTGTACAGCTTTGGTTTATTTCTCTCGACTGTTGTTGGCGATGATTGCTCCGATAATGTGAGCGCGGTGAAGGTTGGTTGCAGACTGACGAATTGGCATAACTGCCAATTCAAAAAGCCACGCTATGACATCATCGTGGTGACAATGATGGCCAGTTGGTGCCAGCTGCTGCGCAACTGGTATACATGCGAATGTACTAGATTTCTCCAGTACATTCCAGTACATTTAATTGCCAATCCGCAACATTCCGCCGCCTTCGCCAATCATTGGCGGATCATTTTGTTCCAGGGACGGTGGCTAGGGGCCGGGAGTGTGCGGTCTGCTGGTGGCGGTTGGTCTTGGTCGGCTGTCCACTTTCACGTGTATGATCGGTTGAGAGGGGGCCGCCCGCCCCGAGGAGCGCTGGACGGTTGAGGGCCTGGGATGGCCCGTATGATCGATGGCGACAGGAACCTCTTTCCCATCGCTGATGTCCGTTGCCTTTTGTGGTCGCGGGACCGGCCAGTTGATCTGGGTTAGAGTTGTAAGGTCGCAACCCAGGATCAACGACCACGTGATGACTGGTGATGGGTCTCGCTGGTGTCGAGATCGGTGGTGGTGCCATGTACTGCGCACGTTGGCGCCCGTCTGGAGTGAGTGGCCGGCGGGATGCGACTGTTGGGGGTGTGTGCTGTAACGTTGGGTCGGGTGCGGTGTTTACCCTGGCACTGTCCGCGTGTCCTTTCGTAATGGCAGTCACGGGCCAAGTGCCCCCCGGGGTCGTCGCAATGCAGCCTCTGTGGATGCACAGAGGGGCGTGCTTTCTTGCTGGAGTTCGAGAGACCGCTAGTTGCTGGGGAGCGCCGCCCGCCAAGAGGGGCATTGCGCCCTCCTGGTCCTGTTGTGGTGGCTACAGGTGGTAGCGGTTGGCCTGGGTAGCTTTGGACCTGGGCAGGAGCTTGACCGCGTGGTGTCCTGGGTGTGGTGGGATGCCTTGAAGTGTTCGAGTGGGTAAGCTCCTGGTTCCTCGATTGCCCCTTGCCCCTGCAATGGTTCTGCGGGCGGGGGGTATGTCTTGTAGTTGGGTCGCGCAAGTGGTCGGTGGCTGGTAGTTGAATGGGCTTCGTATGTGGCCACTGGGGCCGATGCCGGAGAGACGTCCTTTGGGTTCTCTGATGGAAGCCGCGGCCGTCAGTCGGAAGGTCGACCAGTTCCTCTGGGTCGGGGTTGTAAATTCGCAACCCACGAGGAATGGCCATATGATGGCTGGTGACAGGCCTTGTCACCTTTGCGCTGGATGATGTGGTGGGTGCTGAGCCTGTTAGCACCCATCCCAGTTCAGTGGCCTGCGCGATGAGGCCGGAACGTTGGTCCTTCCTTATGCCTTCGAGGATGATGTTGGGGTATATGTCTGCCCCAAGGATGATATCCACCTTCTCGGCGGAGGCGATGTTCGGATCTGCAAGTTCCAGATCCGCCACGAACGAGAGATCCGTTGTCGTTGATTGTGGTGGTGGTGTATACTCTGAGAGCCCTGACAGGATGAAGGGCCTTAGTGTCCATTGGCTCGAGTCGTGGAGGCGAGGAGTGATGTTGATGGCGGTTTGAGCCCCTGTGGCAAGGCCACGAGTGCCCCCGACACCGTAGGTGGGGACGGGTGATGCTTGGCGTCGGAGGTGCAACCTTCGGGCTAGTGATGTTGAAATGAAGGGGCCGCTGGAGCAGGGGTCCAGCAGAGCACGGACTTCAATCCTCTGTTCGGTCTCCGACGCCACGATGACTCTGGCTGTTGGCAGCAACGCGGAATACTGTGAAGGGGTGCTGATTGTATGTGCGCAGACACCTTCCTGACGGTCGATCCGGGGGGCGGATCCTTTTGCTCGTTGCGGCGGTGATGTTGTCCCGCCGATGGCGGTGGACCGGACATGCAGCAGGGTGTGATGTCTCCGCTGGCATCGATGGCACGTCTTGCTGGAGTGGCAGTCGCGCAGGCGGTGGCGACCCAAGCAGTTGGTGCACAGGTTTCTTTTGTGTGCGAAGGACTTCCGACGGCCAGGTGTGAGTGATCGGAAGCCCTCGCAAGCGTAAATGGTGTGTGAGGCCCTGCGGAATGTGCAAGCGCCCTGTTGCTTTACGGGTGTCGGCGGTGTTTTGTGCATCGGGACACTGGACTGGTTAGTCATCGGGCCGACTACTGTTGCTGGAACAGTCGAATTCGTGGAAGGCATTGGCGTTGGATCTGAGACGGATCCTATGTACGCCGTGCCCACTGCTTGCTCTGGAGTCCGTGTGATGGTAGCCAGTTCCTCTGGGTCGGAGTTGTAAGTTCGCAACCCACGAGGAACGGCCATGTCATGTTGTGCCCCACAATGCGTGCGCGACATCGTCTTCTGTGGGGGCTTCGGCTGGTCGATCATCGGTTGGGCTTTGGGCAGGCGGCACTCTGGTCGACGGCCTGCTCACTCTTATCCACTGTTCTGGGGTGCGGTTCCGTTTCTGATGGCTTGATGTCGGCCATTGGCAGCTGCACTGGGGGCAGCACGCTAGGGTGAAGGCGATTGGTGCTGTTGACTATGGTTGGGGAGGCTGACTTGAGCGCGTACTGAGCCTCGAGGAGCTTCGTCTGTTCCTCCAGGTATATTTCTTCGGTTTCGCCGATGAAGTCCTCCGCGAAGTAGTGATGCTATTGGTACTCAGGGGGCGCCATGTAAATGATTTGGTTGTGCCGCCTGCGGATGGCTTCCCATTCGGTGTGGAGGTCTCGTTTTGTGGTTTCGATTGCTTTCGGGCTTGGTTGGCCCTTGTGCTGCAGGTTGAGGAAGGGGCCAGAGATGCGATCCTGTGCCGCGAACTGAGCGGCGACGAGTTCTTCAAACGGCATTTCCTCATCGATAGGTTGGTTCGCGGCAACAGAGGTTTTCGATGATTTTTTATCTCTTCCGACCGAGGAATGTCGTCGGGGAACCGTTGTGAAAGTTGTCGCCGTCGTTACGCACCGCGTGAAAGCAGGTATGATCTCTTCCGAGCGAGGAATGTCGCCGGTCGAGATCTTTGGTGTTCCGCCGGCCGAGGAATGTCGTCGGGGAACCATTGTCCATACGGGGGGAATTTTCCGGGTGCATCACCCGTGATGGCAATCCGGGTGGAGGGCCGAGCGGCATATGAACTCCTAATTGCGGAGGCAAGGCGCCAAGGCAGGGACGAACCGGGGTTGGGCCGGACGGCATTCGCATGTCAAGTCCCGGTGAAGTTTCCGGGCGCCGTAGAGGTGGCCGGAACATCATTGGCGGCGAAAGACTTGCTGGCGGGGAGATGGCCGGTGCACCAGCCCGAGGAGCATCGTTACCAGGTTTCGAAGTCGAATCACTTTCCCCGTCACCGGTTTCACTCGATGTCTCACTTTCTTCCTGCTTGTCAGTCTCACTTCCCTTGACGTCCCTGTTGAATGATCTTGCCGACTTCTAAAGGTATTTTCTCATGTTTAGGTTCATCAATTTCCCTGTCCAATTTAGCCGTGTTTTTAGTGTTGATGTGCTGCTTATTGAGTATCCGCTTGAACGCCCTGACGACGTGCCTGATTAATAGCACTTTTTGTTTTGAGGGCAGGTGGTTTCGGAGCCCGTTTACGTAAAACCGTAACTGTGTCCCAGTCAGACATCTTGTGTTTGTTTCACAGATGATTGGAGTTTAGTGATACCTTCAGATCCTACAGGTATTATGATTTCATGAGTGTTGCAGCTTCAGTTCCTTGATTTGTGTCGAGGTGACTGGCAGTTGTCGATCTAGTTGCAGTGTCTACAACTGATGGTGCACTATCTGTAGTGTGTTGTGGTTTTGGCGCTCTTTTGGCGGCGATGATGTACAATTTTCAGTGCTCGTTCTATTTTCAGGTGACGTAACCTTTCCTTTCAGTTTTGTATGGATAGATGCATCTGTGTGTACTGTCACAGGTATGTTGTGCCGCGAACTGGGCGGCGATGGTGTAGATCCAAATAGGCATTGGATCCGGCTGATTGTTTTTGTTCTTCAGAACATTTAAGGCGTCCTTCTCGTCTTTGTATTGTGTTTCAGTTGGGCGCACGTGGTGAAGATCCAAATCGGCACTGGATCCGTTTCGAAGGACCAGAAAATGTTAAGTTGAAGTGGTACGCGTTTCGTTGGCCGCCGATGGACGGTCACAACGAACAATGGCTGTCGCAAAGGAGAGAGAGCAGCGCGGTCAATGCAGAAGAGCACGTCACCAATTGAACTTCGCAGCACAAACAGTAAGATACCTCGAACACATAATAGAATACAACACAGTAAAGGACTAGTAAAAGATAACTTAACTTTTATTTCCTATCATTCAAATTGTACAGCTTTGGTTTATTTCTCTCGACTGTTGTTGGCGATGATTGCTCCGATAATGTGAGCGCGGTGAAGGTTGGTTGCAGACTGACGAATTGGCATAACTGCCAATTCAAAAAGCGACGCTATGACATCATCGTGGTGACAATGATGGCCAGTTGGTGCCAGCTGCTGCGCAACTGGTATACATGCGAATGTACTAGATTTCTCCAGTACATTCCAGTACATTTAATTGCCAATCCGCAACAATTATATTAGAGTTACATTTCTTAAAATAGTTTTCTTAAAAATTTATAATTACTTAACAGAATACACTTGACATATTCTGAACTGTAGAAACGTCAGCATTTGTCAAGCGAACGCATGAAAGATGGATAAGTCAAACGAACTACTGTCAATGTCAGTAAAACAGATGATAGTGTCACTTCACTTTCATGGTTCTTCAATCGCAAGCGTTATAATGGTTAGTAAATTATTGATGAATAAGTGATGAAATAAAAGTATAATGGGAGTAACCGGCTTGTGGAAACTTATAGAGCCTTGTGGCCAACCAATTCCGTTGGAATTGCTAGAGAACAAAGTTCTAGCCGTAGGCAAGTGAAATGCTTCTTTTAAATCGCAAAGTAATTCTTATATGTTCATTCCATAGATATATCTATTTGGCTTCATCAGGTCGTTAAGGGATACCAAGATCACCGCGGTTCGGCATTAAATAATGCCCACCTGTTAGGGTTATTTCATCGTTTGTGTAAATTGTTATTTTATCGCATTAAACCGATTTTCGTTTTCGATGGAAAAGTACCCTATCTGAAGCTGGAAACTATTGTAAGAGTATAATTCAAGTCAATGGAAATTAATTCAAAAACATATATTCTAGGCAAAACGAAATTTAAAACGGAACCGGCTGATGATTGAGGCGGAGCGAATTGAAGCCCTCTTATTAAAATCGTTAGCACGAGAAAAAGTTGTACAAGAAGCATTGGGGCCAAATGCGGCAAGTGAATTACTTAAAGCTTCTCCACCAAAACTGCCCTTAAGAAAACGGAAAGAGGATGATATTGATGATATGTTTAAGCTTCCAGAGATACCACAAAAGCCTGATACAAGTGCAAATTCCAGTCTCCTTGATACAACCGAAGAAACTGTCACTGAATCTGAAACGGAAAGTTCTTGTGATGAGTCAAGAAAAAACTTCTACAACGAAAACCTTCAGGCAATTGATGTTAAAAGTGAATACTTTCGTAATTTACCGACCGATGTGCGCCATGAAATATTGATAGATATTAAAGAAACGAGAAAACAATCGTCCTGGGGCAAATTGCATGAAATGCCTTCGAGGGGGAACGATTTTAGTCAATTTCAAATGAAGAGACTGTTGAAAAGGCGTCAAGTTCAACAGAGTATCGAGGAGGTCCAGAAAGAAATGGATGGCGTACGAATGTTTACCATGAGTGAATTGGAAACCATATTCAGTGAAAAGGGGATTATTGAAACGCCAAATCTACCTAACACGAAGCCATTAGCATCCGATACAAGTACGAGGTACTTGTTGGTTAGAGATTTAAAGAAAACTCTAGAAACAGTTGCATTGCAAATTAAAGAAGAAGAAGTAAAGACCGAGAATTCTGAATCGTGTAGTGAAGTTGATACTAAGAAGGAAATTAAGGAGGAAGAAGGGGCAAGTTATCCTAATCGGGAATATGAGGATGATCTACAAAGAGCGATTAAAATGTCGCTCGAAGAATCAGCTGTTTATGATGAAAAAGATTATATATATGAAGGACCTGTAAAACTGAATAAGGATCAACGAAAACAACTACAAACCGCAGCCACTGGACTTGCTAGGGCTTATATGATCGAACATGCCGGATTGAATGATGACAACATCAATTCTCTACTCGAACATACACAAGCTGACGAAAGTATGAGCAGTTTCCTCATTGAGTAAGTAAATTATCATTTGTATTCAGAATATGTGCGGTCATTCTAGATATTCTGCTTTTCCTTGGAATACTTATGGTTTGTAACTGTCTACCGATGACGGGAGGAAGCCGATGGAGACAGCGAAGAGGAAGAACAAAACCAAAGTCTGAGGTCTTTATTCCTTGAGATTAACTGTTATTTCTCTTATTATTTAATTCGTATACATTTTGTTTTATTGCGGTTAACTGGTGTGGGTGCGATGAAGATTGGTTGCAGACTGACGAAGTGACCGTTGAACACATTTGAATTAGGTGACAATAGTGTGGCGTCCCTTTTGGCGATGACGAGTAGTCAGCTAGCGCGTGACAGCCAGATGGTGAATGTACTAGATCCCTCCAGTACATTCATTTTCAAATCCGTAACATTCCGCTCGCCTTCGCCAATCATTGGCGAACCATTTTGTTCGTGGGAAGGAGGGCCCGGGCCAGAGGTGTGCTTGGTGGCGGTGGTGTGGTCTGCTGAAGGTTGTCGACTCAGCTGAACCCTTGGCTGATGTGTGATGGTGGATTTTCGTCGTCCACGTATCGTTGAATGGGGGTCTTACTCTGGTCTGGCATTCTCAAAATTCTCCCTTTGGCATGGTGTTGCTGTAGGTGGCGCTTGTTTCTCCATGAAAACTTCTAGCTCTGTCGTCCAATCAAACTTATCTGAATTTAACACGTTTAGATTTGTCCCTTTGACTACTCCGTCCGATGGGCCATTGTCATCTGGAGGTTCTGTCAGGTCATGTGGGTTGTAAGAGTAGTCGGCATAATAATGGTCATCGGGGCTCTCGGTTTGTACACGCGTATTGGTTCTGGCTGTCCCCTTCAACACTTTTGCTTTTACAGTCGTCTGGTTCGCGGGTGTGCATGGGCATACCCAGTAACATCGCGCGGAGTTGATTGCTGTTTTTCATTATCTCCGTCGTCTCGGACAGGGCATGTTTATTGGTGTCTGGAGCTCTAGGACTGACACAGGAATCTGTTGTAGTAATGGTGTTGACGTTTGGTGATTCTGGGCTACAGTGGGTACCGTATTGCTTCCTCCATTAGATTGCTTGTTGAAGTTGGAAGATCTTTTTAAATTTGTAGAACTTCGGTGGATATGGTAGATGGTGATGGAGTTGCCTTGCCGTCTTTATTGGTACCGCAGTTGTCGCCGGTTGGTTGCGTAGAAGGGTTGGATATCACTTCCAGTCGTCTTATCATTATGTTTCGTCTATTCGCTGGTGGTGGCTGAAGGGGTCTGATCTTTGTCGGTCGAGGGTGATGGTATTGCAGAAGGAGTCTGTTGGGTGTTGTTGTTTGGCATTGTTGTCTAGTGCAATGGTTTGGACGTGACATGAAGTTGATGTTTGTTTTCATGTGGACGGGAAGTCGCCCGCTACGAAGAACGCTGAAGGCCTGGGCTGTGCTTCCTACCATTTGCTGGGATGATGGTCGACTGTGGTGGTGTTGTGAGTCCCTGGGATGGCCCATAGAGCCGATGATGACGGGGCCTTCCTTCCAAACGCTGGGGTCCATTGCTTTTGTGGTCACGGAACCAGCCGATTGATCTGGGTTGGAGTTGTAAGATCGCAACTCACGATCAGTGATCACGTGATGGCTGGTGATGGGCCTCGCTACTCCGGGACTGGATGAAGCGATAGCTGCTGTGCTCGTTAGCGCCCGCCCGAAATAAGTGGCCGGCGGGATGCGATCGTTGGTGTGTGAGGCCGTACCAGCGTGGGGTCGGGCGCGGTGTCGCCCCTGACACTGTCAGCATGTCCAGGTGGTATGCGCACCGGCATGGATGCTGATTCTACCACCAACCCACTACCTACGAGTTCAGCTGGAAATTGTTCGCCGGAAATTGTCACACAGGAACGATCGACACAAGAGAAATAAAAAACACTAGGATTGGTTTTGTAGATTTATTTAAACGTTGTTATTTCTGCACATGTGAACTTAAACTCGAAATCGTTATTGGCAAATGGTTGATTGTTCTATTATACGTACAGGAAAATATTTGTATTGCTTTAACACGCGGTAGAGGAATTCGCTTAAGGCATAATTATGTAGGTAACAGCGAACCAGTAACGATAAACAACACACGTTTACTCACACTTTGACTATTGTTCGCCCAACGTACCGTGTGCATCGATAGAGTATCGAACCACATATTTCTCTTGGGTTTGATACTCTTTACTCTGTGTGGAATAAAGGTTCGCATGCCAAATAGAATCGTGTCTGTCAATGTGTCCGCTATAGAGTCAACATCGTTATTGAGGAAAAATAACGACAAATTTAACCTCCCAAAAAAGTCGTTCAGACCTTCCCAGTTGGCTTTCTCGTAGAAGCATACTGTTCTTTTGAGAGCTTTCTCTTTGGCGTTGCTGTTGGTTAGAGGAAATTTAGCTGACACGACACAGTAGTCTGAAGTTCCCAAGGACGAAGAAACTTCGATTGTGTATTTGTTTGGGTGGGAGGTGAGAAACAGGTCCAGTGTGTTGGCGAAATGACCATATATATCTGGTACCTGTTCATTGATTGATTGGAATCAGCAAAAAGCTGGACATATTGACCTTCAGGTGTTGTTTCTCCGGAGTGACGAAGCCGGAATGAGAGTTATGCACATTAAAATCACCCGCAATAATGATTTCAGTGTGCGGATATAGGGTCAAGATCCTATCAATAGAATCAGATAGAGCATCAAATTCGTTAAAGGATGCGTCTATCCAAGTTTGGGCTTCTGTAAAGAAAGCAGCAATGTATGATATGCTTACGAATGTGAAGTTTTAGCCAACAGAAATTAAATTCTGGGTTGGAACAGACCCCATATTCTGGCAGAAGCTGATAAGCAATATCATTTCGTATGTATGTGGCTATACCACGATGTGGAAAGAACTAAGTTATATCTATCATCATCATCATCATCATCGGCACTACAACCGGGAACCGGTCTTAGCCTTATTTAGCAAGTCCTGAGGCTTGTTAAATTTTCCGTAATGATTTGTTTCTTCCGGGCAAGGTCATTAGTCTTGCGCCAGCTAAGTTATATCCAGGTAGATTAAAATCGGAAATATCTGTATTAGTAATTACCTCGGTTTCGCTATGTGCAAGGATAGTTGGTTTCTGGTTAGAAACGTGGACAGACACAGAAGAGAAATTGCATCTCAAGCTGCGAATTTTACACAAATAAACGCGAAATCCCCGCTCCAATGAAATGGCCCTACACAGAAAACCAATACCGCGTCGGGAAAGGATGCAAGTCGGGACCAGCAAAAGATAAACGAAAAAAACCACCACAGGCGTTATGCCCTTGTAGTAGGTGCCACACTAGGTCCGTGCCGAAATCTAGGTCACATCCCTTCCATGACGAACATTATGCCACTCAGACACCAAAAACTCTCCAAAGAATATTAATCAATCAAAACTATCATTGCTTGAGGGACGCAAACAGAGGCGCGAAAAAAGGAAAACAGACACAAGGGATGGAATGAGTAGAGGGCTTTCCCGCACTGCACATCACTCGTGTGTATATCCTCGCACTTTTCACAGCACTAAACACGTGTGTGGAGATCCGTATATTTACATAGGATGGCACAGAAAACTTTGCACTGCACTCGTTCCGTTTGTTTGTTTAGGATCCTACAGTAAGACTTCTCGCGCGAACCGATAGTGCTATTGGGTATCTTATGTGTATTTAAGGTTCCCAAAACGGATTACACAATTGATCCGGTGGTACGGATCACGAGGCAGAAGCGCACGTTCTGTCTCGTTGGCGGTTTTAAACCGACTACGGCTTGCTGTTCAAATTATTACTGACTACATTCTCAACCGAAATCTTCGTATCTCAAACGAAAACTCACCCCTGTTTACTCTGATGACGCATCAGTGGTTAGATCTGTAAATCATTCTTGGTGGTGGATCCTGAGGGATGGACCATCATTCCGGCAATCGACAAGCAGCAGGTGGCTGAAAATCTACTCATGAGCAATAGAATGAGAGCTACTGCCTCATAACGTTTGGTGAATCTGATCATACACAGGCATAATTGTTTACAAGAAATTTATTTCAGCATAAGATAAATAATAAATTCATGAGTGGGATATCGTTACACAAAATTCAGTACCAAAAAACCAAAAAAAGGCATGATTTAAGATAAACAATAAAATTCTTGATATAGTCGGAAGTCGTAGGTTTAATCCTCTGGAGTTGAACTATGGGCTGGCGTTTCATTTAACATATTCGATTTGTTGGGGCAACTTTAGCAGATGAAGCATTGTGTAAATGAAGAGGGATAGAATTAGGAAAGAGGTTTTGGAATTTTAATTCAAATGGAAATTTAATTCGTTTGAAAATCTGCTTAGGGAGATTTATAGTTAGGTTAGAAACAGATGTTTTGTTGTTATTTATCGTCAAATGGTTTGATTGTAATTACTTCCCCTATTTCTGAGTTTGCCCACGTGCTTTCTTTTTCACAATTTGCGATGTCTCAATGGACTTGTGGTGTGCGTGCAGGCTTTTTAACAGGTATCTTGGATGTTCATTGTGCGGAAAAGGGACTACTAACTTACTACTCCGTAGGAATTAGCAACTTCATGACCTTATCGCGTTTGCGATGATAGTGAAGAACGTGTGATTCGAACTGACGCTATGAGAGTTAGAATCACTAAAAATGTAACCGATGCTCAACACATCAGGCCACTGACGCGTGTACGAATTCGATTTCTAAACTCAAGTACACTCAACTGATGTGGAATTGTTATGTTATCGCTATGGTATACGGCTCTGATGCATTTTCTTATTCGATTTTCGTTCGGTGTTCTTCACTATTTGCTTGTGTATTGTGTGTGTATCTGTTAGAAACGCCATAACCTCACTAACTCGGTTACGCCACCGTCCCCTATCCTGTGCACCTTCTCTCCATGCTTTACCATCTGATTCAATTTCTCAAGGTCACGCATTACACTATTCTCCCATCTCCGTCGCGACCTACTGATTCTCATTATTGTTAGTTTGAGTAACAAGAAACCTCAATTCAACTGATTTTCTTTAGCTTAATACAAGTGAATAAGTGATTTTAATATCACATCAGCGTAATTTTTTTTATTATAGGAACCACGAAAGCGGGATTTTGAGATACTCTTAAAGAAGATGGAGAGGTGCTTTTTACTATAATAAAAACAGTTTAAACAGCACTCAGTTTTAGGCTTTCTTATGAAACATTTTTCATTTTTTTTTAGTAAATATAACCAAAGGATAGAGAGGTGCTTCTTACTATAATAAAACTAAGTTTTAGGCGTTCTTATGAAATAGTTTTCATTTTTTTAGTGGATACAACAAAACCACATTAGAAAATATCAGTGAGATAGCAGCCGAAAACACCTTGAATGTTGATGCAAGTTTAATCCCTTCGACATTGGATTTCGTATCGGAGAGTGGACCGAAACTTACACAACCATCTAAAGACAACACCAAATATGCCTTGGAAGGTAGGAGCAATTTAAATACAGCTTCAGTAAACACACTTTCGAACAAAGAACAAAGTTTAATACAATGCTCAAAAGGGAATTCTAGTAGCAACCGATTGTTGAGTCAAATTCTACCTATAGTGAAGGATGACAGCATGTTAGAGGAGGATGAAATCGGAATTATCTCTGATTCTAGTAGTGATTCAGAGGAAGAAAATTCGCAACTTAACAAAAGTAAAAATACTGAAGATAAAGATGTCACAAACTTGAATTTCGAAGAAGTTAATGCACCAGGACCGAAAAAATCTTCAAACATCGAGGATGCCGACAAGTATAACTTGCGAGGTGTTGCAGGCAAAGCATCTGCTATATTAATTGAATGTGAGTTGATCTAATTATACACAAAGGTAATAATATGTCACCCTCTATTTTAGGTGCACTTGGGAAGAAAACACTTGAAGAACACAAAGATGTAGGAGTAATCTCAGATTCAAGCAGTGATTCGGAAAGCTCAGATGGCAAAACAGCCAAAAATAGTACTAAACCAATTCTTAAGAACAAAGTTATGGAGATAGTTATTGATACGACTAAAAACGCTCAAGAAGATGACATTTTTTCGGATATATTTGCACCTCCCACTGTGGAGAAAGAACAAGTGCTACTCCCAGCTCCTGCATCAACCAATTTAAATGATATTCTCAATGACTTGCAGAAAGAACTCTCGGAGATTAAAAACAAAGTATTAGAGCAAGACAAACTAAACACCTTGCTTACCCAGGGAAACGGCGAATCTCTTGACTTTCCAATACACCAGGACCAGAGCAATGACAAAGGCAATGACTTCAGAGAATTTAAGAAAGGCTCCAACAACCATATTAAAGACAATAATCACACTAATTTACCTGAGGGTATCAAGTGTGATCAACAATTAATTAAATCACCCCAACCTGAGATCCCAAGGACCGATATGGATAACAAGGCTCAATCACCTGCGAATATGGGTTTAAACAATGGCGTATTAGACACAGCACCTGAAGCTAGCAATATCTCCGCAACCACCCACATGGAATCCGAAAAAGTCGACCAAAACCAATCAACAAAACTCGATTTAGAAAGCGATGAAATCATTGAAATCATTGATGAACCTGAAAGGGAATCTGTTACACCTCCAGGCCTTAAAACTCCTTCCAAATCATCTCGAATTTCGGACTACTTCGACACGAACTATGTTATCAAAAGAACACAAGAAAAATCAGCAGAAAAACCTGAATGTGTTCCCAAAGTGCAGTCACCATTTTTTGTGCGTAAAACACTTCGATCTTCTGGCAGCAAAAAATCCAGCAAACGAAATGCGACTGACGATGAAGATTCACCTCCGAAGAAAACTAGTAAATCTTCCAAAACGCTGTTTGATACCGAAAAAAAACTGGATGAATCCGTTCAGACTGAAAATGGAGAAAGCAACAATGCGATTAAAGTCAGGAGCTGTGAAGAGTTGGAGGACTTAGCAACTGCTCTGGCAAAAGAAAACAAAGATCTAGAAACTGAGAGGAACAGACAAGAAAGAATGGGAATGACTATTAGTGAAAAAATGAGTTCAGAATGTATGGAGTTGCTTCGTTTATTCGGTGTACCTTATATTGTAGCACCTATGGAAGCTGAGGCACAGTGCGCCTTTCTTGATGCTATGAAACTGACAAACGGGACTATAACCGACGACAGTGATATATGGCTGTTTGGGGGTCAAACAGTATATAAGAATTTTTTTGATCAGAAAAAATACGTTCTAGAATTTAAATCCGACAACATCCAGAAATCATTTAATGTTGATAGGAAAAAGTTGATCCAATTGGCGCTGTTGGTTGGAAGCGATTACACTACAGGTAAGTGTTTTTTACCTTGGTGTTGTGATTTCCTTTTTGTTGTTTTGTTTTTATTTTAAATCTCCTTTTTTTCCTTTTTGTTTAAATTTTTTGTTTAGTTTTGATTTCTTCTTTCTGTTATATCGATATTAGCATTACTACAATAGTTCTTCATATATTTATAATGTGATGTTTAGGTTGTGGGGGATTTTTCCCGTAGTGCGATTGATAATAGAAGTGTTTCTATAATAACAACGTTTTTTTATTAATTCATACAAAAATTACAGTATTATAACTTAAACTAATTGTTATTCTTCTATGTTAAATGTTAGGTTACTGCAGAGGTGATGAGGGGGATTTGCGTGGCCGATACTGTACCAATGCAATTCAGTTGGAAGGTTAAACTGTTCCCCCCGTTACGTGCTGTTTTCCCTTGTGAGTACTGTTGTTCTCATTCAGCCTCATTCAATGGGCTTCCAAAACGGTCCCAAATGAAATACAAGTTAATTTCACCTGATCACACCCTGAATTGTGCCCAAACTATTTATATTCTTTATCTCCCATGTGGCCGAGTGTAAGTCTGGTCAAAACATAGGCGATAGAGAGGATATTTACGTAACACCTATAATAACAAAGAAACAACATTCAATGTTATTAATTGCACTGATTGGTTTTTATTTCACAAACACCTCTTTTGTTCTTTTGTGACAGGTGCCCTTCGGGGGTTACGTCAAGGTTTTTTGTGGGTTTACATTACTGAGTGTAATTGTACGGGATTTCCATCATGGTTTTCATTGTGGGTTTACATTACTAAATTTAATTATACTGAGGGTAGTTTCCTTACATATTAATTTATATAACAGCTTTTTTATTGCGCCATGATCGTTCGTGTAATTGAATGATTTGAATTTGAACTTTGTATGTTGTTCAATTGGTGGTGACTAGTTTTTATTTCCTCAGCTCTCAGTTCTAAAACTGGCTCGTTGGACATCCAAATTTCGAATGATTCATAATTTTCAATTTCTCATTCGGAAAACTTATGATCTGTCGACGAAAATAATCTCGATTAGCAATAATTTCGATTTAGTCATTCGCGGAAATCTCGACATATTATATTGTACCAACAAATAAAAATTTCGAAATTTTAAAATCTTTTCCATTATTCTCGATTCCATTAAATGAATATGAAGTAAAGCAGGCTTTTTTTCAGCCAGTTTTCTTAAACTACAAACATGACACTCGTCCCAATTCTTTTCTGAAGATACATTTTGAGAAAACGAATAATATAAGAAAACTAGTTAAGCATTGAAGAACTTTCTTTTGCATTTCAAGCATTTTTAAGCGTATTTCTCACCGTTTCTAATATTTTGTTGGTTCTTTTATCTCCGCTTCTCAATTTTTTTCTAACGCCTGCTTGTTGATATGTTCTTTACACAGTTTTAATATGGCGTGTAATTTTCTATGCATGTAATTATTTTTTCCCTTGTATTCTCGTCTTTGATGTGAGAAAGATCAGTCAACGATTCTCTTCTATCACGATTTTTTATTACACTTCTCTCGGGAGAGGCGAACTTATAGCGCCGAATGGGCGCCCCGAGATGAACCGCAAACTGGTGCGATCCGTCGGATTGTCTTGTGGAGCGCATGTAAACCGATTTGCGCGGAACAATACAACGAATCTCCGAAGAACAATATCCGTGATAATATCTGTAGAACAGACAGAGGTCGGTTACGCGCCTTCGATGTGATAGCGACTGAACTCCCGACGTCAGCGCCGTGTCGCCGTCCAGGTGGATCGCTCGTCTCTCTATACTCTCAGGTAGGTCGAGGGTATGTTTAGGAACAGAGCTCCAAACATGAGAGTAATATTCGAGAGCGGGTTTAATTTGAGATTTATACAGAAGAAGAAGTTGGGTCGGAGTAAAATATTTCTTGGCTCTAAAAAGATAGCTCAGTTTTCCAGAGGTGGACCTGGCGACGTTTGACACGTGTTTATGCCACGATACATTCCCACAAACCGTGACACGGAGTAATTTCAATCTTTCCTTAGATTCGAGGGCGTGGCCATTCATCATCAACAGTGGAACCGATGATCCCCTTTTCCTTGTGAATGTTGTATATTGTGTTTTCGTGGGATTGAAGCCGAAGATTGGTCTTTTCCCACTGCAGGACCTTATCCAGATGCTGATTCAAGGAGTCGATCTGACTACATCTCAGCTGGTGCGACGTTGATGCACCAATCGGTCGATCACTTTAAAAAGAGGAAACAGGCGTACTATTATCCACAAAACGGAACACCCTGTTATCCGTCGACTCGAACACATCATTTATGTGAAGCAAAAACAAGGATGGGGCCAAAATAGAACCTTGGAGCACCCCCGAATTCACAGAAAACAGATCCAAACACTCGCCGTCCACAACAACCCGGATCGATCGATTTTTGAGGAAGCTCTTCGACCAGTCGCAAAGCTGTTGGGAAAGTTCATACGAACGAAGTTTGCTCAGCAATGCCCCGTGCCAGACGCGGTCAAAACCCTTGTAGATATCCAATGCGACCGCCCTTGACTCACCATCCCGCTCAATCGCAGACGTCTATATATCGGTTATAAGTGTCAAAAGGTCTCCCGTGGACCGCCTGGCATGGAATCCGTATTGATGATCATTCAGAAGTCCGTTGCACTCCAAATATTTAATTAACTCAGTATTGATGACTTTTTCCATCACCTTAGATAACATAGACAGTAATGCTATCCGACAGTAATTTTGTGGGAGACACTTTTTTCCCCTCTTTGGGATTGGCTAAACTCGAGTGATTTTCTAGCAGGCAGGAAAGGTTCGCTGTGCATAAGATAAGTGGAAGAATCTGCCAAGAACAGGCGATAGTTCTGGAGCACAGTTCTTAAGAACTGATATTCCGTCCGGGTGGTTGCCTTCCTACAGCCCAGTTCACGTAGAATGCGTTGAATAGTACGCGGGCGAAATCTCACATCCCGCATAGAAGATCGTACCGGCGCGATCACAGGTGGCTCCAGAAGACGGGGATCGAGGTTTGAATTCGCGAACACATTAGCTTTATCCTATGAATTTGTGATTAACGTCCTGCTGTCCGTCACTACCCTGTCTGGAGCTTTTGCCATTGACCAGAACGAGCACGAACCAGTCGGGCACCGAAGGAGTTTATTGGTCACTCTGTCGTTCTGAGCTTTCTTCACGGTATTAATCGCCTGGTTGCACGCGTTTCTGATTCTAACAAAATTCGTTCTGTCAACATCGGAGGGACTGGACCGCTATTGCTTAAAAGCTCTTTTTTTTTTGCCGCTGTAATCTGCTTGCATTTTTTGTCAAACCACGGTTTATCAGATCAACTTCGTTTGATGGAATGTGGAATATAGACCTCCACCCGGAGAAGAATAATCTCTGTGACCGACTCCGTGCAAGCGTTAACATCAGAGTTTCCGAAGCACACCACCGACCAAGGAAAGGATGCGAAGGAATCTCGCAAATCGTCCCAGTTAGCAGCCCCATACTTCCATACATGGCGAACCTGCGATGGTTCTTCAGCATCGTAACCATGCTTAATATAAATGGTACCGTCCATTGTGTGGAAGTTTCACGGCCCCAAGAAGTCAGGTGTGCTTCGGTAAAGGCTCCGATATTTCTGCACAGTTGTTGTTGTTGTTGAATAACGTATTTATTGTACAAACATTTAACAAATGTTGACTTAGGACTAAAATGCTAAATCCTATTTTATAATATTTTCTTATTCTTAAAATAATTTACTAGCTCTACACGAGCACTCTAAATTACACGATACAATTTTGTGTAATGCCTTTCGGCGTACAATGGTCGTTCGGTAACCCTACTCCTTCTGCCCCTCTTGCCATCGTGAGCATATGTTTGCACCTGTTAAATGTTACCAGGAGTCTGGCGGAGTAGTCAGCATCATTAGATTGAGACGTATTGTGGGGGTTGAAGTGTAGATGCCGACGCATGGCAAGTATTTCACTAACTCCCCAACGATGTTGCTCTGACGAAAAATAGTTCACTCAGGAAGACAGGAAAACACTTTTTATTTATTTAACTCAAAGAAGAGTTTTGTTGTTTATTTTATAATACAATAAAAACGAAACTTTTGGATTAAATCGTGCTGAAAATTATTATCTTTTCGTTTTATTTCGTTAGTTTTTTTTAATTCTATTATCACTCTATAATTTCAATACACAATTGCTTCACAGACAAATAATAAACTTCTTCTATACTTAGAAACTTTTGGCAATAGAGACGACATTTTGCAGTTTTCTCTTTTATTACGAAGACGAGCGGTGACGCGCCTGTATCAATGGTTGAGATGCGACTCTGGCGGGGTGCAGCGTGATCGACCGCGGCAATGATTGAATAGCGACTAACTCTACTTAGGGTGGAAATCGTGATTTCTGCTTTTACACATCGATCCACCAATGGTAATCATGCTCCCTTGTGCGTTCCCCAACTCACCACACTCATCGAGGTAGAAACGTACTTGTGTATTCGTTCGACGTCGATGGGCGTAGCCAGGATGGAGAAATCAAAAGGGAAAGCACAATAACCCAGGGTTGATCTGGCTTAGTGTGTGTGCATCAGTGCCGCGTATGCGACTGGTCTACTGACCTAGTGATGATCTCTTAGGTCATCGCACTATAGAAAGACAGAAATACGAGAGAGGAAAACCTAGCTGATGTTATTCACCTGCAAAAAGAGATCATTGATCCCAAGCGAATGGGTGATCTGATGAAAAGCCGAAGTGACGCCAAATTGGCTAGGGTAATTTATCATGACAACTAATTAGATATTTTGATAAATTCCCCAGCGGTTTCGCTATGATGCGACGGCGTCGTTTGCTTCGACTTGTTGCTAACCAATACGAATGGAATTTCCGGTGGAAATCACATGGTTATAGCAATAGTGTTGCCGTATGGCGAAGATTGTAGCTAAACTCAATTATGCATTATCTGCATAGGATAATGAGTTTAGCTATGCGTCCTTGGGGAAATTATGTATTTCAGGTGAATAACATATGAGGGAAATGGATATGTATGACGCGCTGAAAGCGGTCGAAATAAGGTGGAAATAAGGTTAGAATTGTGGGTTGTTTCTCTTATAGAATAGAGAAACCCCTACAGTATTATTAAGGTCCCTTTCATAGTAGTGTTGTTAGATTCGTATCCACTTAAACACCATATTATCCTCATCCGTGGTCGCAAACGCAAATTAAGAATCCCTGGTGTCTGCATTCCGGAACTAGCGTGTGATGCAGGCGGTGACTAAAGCATTAAATCTCCTCTTTATGTTAGTGAGAATGCCGGCTTCGACAATGCCGCGACATTGATTTATTTCCGACGATCGGCATTACGTTGGGGGTTACCATATTTCAGTCTTACTAAAGTTACGAAAAAAAGTCTCAGTTCAGTTCCAACAATTCTATTAAAGAAGTCTCATTGTGTAACGCGACAACGAAGATAGACCGTATACAACACTGCTTCACAAGGGCCGAACAATTAACTGAATAGTGGACACATGTTGTGGAGCTTGCTGGTTCCTTGAACTGTGGAGCATTTCATGACTTGTGAAAAACCAAAAGACACTCTTTCGTAGGCCCCAACCAGACAATTATTCACATGGGCGTTTATTTACTAGAAAGAAGAAAACTACAACAATCAGATTTAAGCACAAAAACTGTCGTTACGACAATCAGGCACCAAATCCATACACTTCGTAATAGCTGCGCCGTGTGCATTAGACTCTCCTTATTGAGAACATCAGACACAATCGATTTGAACACCATGTTGAGAGCAGTACGCACGCTCCGTTGCTGAACTGAAATGTACCACTTGGTTTATAAAATATTCCTTTTTTTTCTGATGACTGAACGTGTAACCATCTCCTCGTTTGAGATCATTGATAGCTTTCCGTTTACCGTTATATGAAACACCTTTCTCTTATATGAAACACATTTCCCTTAAAGAAACTGCAATGATACCATCGTTAAATCGAATAGCAATAGACTTCGCGCTAAATTAATTGTTCTTAAACTTGTTCCTCATTCTATTAATTTCACTTGCCCGATATTTATTGTTCACTTGTAATTCACTTGACTTTTGCTTCACTCTAGAATGGTGATTGGAATATTCTTCAGACGCTTCTTTATATAAAACTTCTTCCTAACACTTCTTGTTTTCCTTTTATTCAAACATTCAAGAGATTTCTTTGGGTCTCCCTTAACTGTTGGGACCACTTTCCGCAGAGAACGACACACGTTTTCGCTTAGAATTCAACGAACGAACACCCCATCGTAGCTCAAGCGATATTATCTGATCAACTTGACTCATCGAATTACATGTTTTCAACTGTCTCGCTGCTTGCTTCCAATTCCTCATATTTGTGAACCGACACAGAACCCTCAGATTAAACACAAACATTCGACTATGGAGATCCGAAAGTCTGAAAGTAAATAAAATAAACGTTGAGGGTGTGAATTACGCTGAGGATGCGTGGATGGCTCTGGGTTGCATGACCATGCAACGAGTTGACGAGGGTCGCAGCAGTTTGACAGCATCGTGCACCAGAGTAAGTTGGTGAAGTAGTGTTACATTACGAATGTTTATGTTAACTGAGGACATGCGGTGGTAAATTTGTGTGATCAAACACTCGTTATGACGGGAATATAGGCATATCCAGCAACCACACATGAAACGGAAAGGCACTTCGGATGGACAACTGCTATTTTGTTTGATGGATTTTTATCCATCGGAAGATTGCCAGTTCGCTAAGCGAATCAACCCCTTGGGGTGGTCTAACAGTACTCCTTGTTCCTGATTACTTGGTTCGGCTTGCGTTTTCTTAATCGAGGGAAGAGTAAATAAGCGGCTTTCCTTCTACTTCGATCTTTGTAGTATCAAATGAATATATCGGTTCTTTATAAGAGACTTTCCTTGAACTTCGATCGTCATAATATCGTGTGAATATATCGGTTTTTCATCGTGGGAACAGCTGATGAGCGTTTTGTATATTTGATGTGTCCCATGGCATGATAACGACTCGATCCATAGGATTTTTTTTTAATTTGCGGGTCCCATGTCACTTAACGTATGTTTATGGGTTTGGTTTTTTATAGTTTTTTCTTAAAATAACGAATACATAACAATTAGTTTAAAAGATTTTCGGATGTTGGGAGAAAGAAGCATCTTGTGGTAGTGGTGCAGCACTTCACACCAGACTTTATCGAAAGCTTGCGCATTATCCAAAAAGTACTGGTGAACACACACTTTGTTCTATTATGTCATTATCATCATCGGCACTACAACCGGGATCCGGTCTTGGCCTTATTTAACACCGGTCCCGATTTCGAGCAGATGTCATCCAGTTCGGCACTCCCAGGCTCTGGGCGTTCTGGTCTACGCCATCCCTCCTTCGCAGACAAGGTCTGCTGCGCTATCTCCTTCCATACATCCTGCCACAAAGGACTTTCTGGGCAGGCTTCTCTTCGCTCATTCGAGCTAGGTGTCCCGCCCACTGGAGTCTACCGAGTTTGATTTTTCTTACAACATTAGCTTCAAGGTAGATTGCGTACAACTCATGGTTGTAGCGTCTCCGGAATCGTCTTCCCTCACATACGGGGCCAACAATAATCCTTAAGACCTTCCTCTCGAACGCGGTTCAGAGTGCCCTTTATTGAGCACCCAGATCTCGGATCCATACATGAGCACTGGTAAGACTATAGCGTTTGCTACGATATTGAAGAACGTGTGATTTGAACTGACGCTATGACGGTTAGAATCACTAAAAAATGGAAGCAATGCGCACCACATCAGGCCACTGCCGTGTGTACGAATTCGATTTCTAAACTCAAGTACACTCAACCGATATGGATTTGTTATGTTATCGCTATGGTATACGGCTCTGATGCGTTTTCTTATTCGATTTTCGTTCGGTGTTCTTCACTATTTGCCTAAACGCCACAAGACCATGGTCTTGTATAGTCGTAGCTTCAATGTGCTGGATAAATTTCGGGATTTAAATAGCCTTGATAGACCATAGTAGGCTTTCTTGGATTTGATCAGCCGTTCGCGTATTTATTCTTCCGTATTATCTGGTGCTACTATTGACCCAAGGTAGTAAAGGATTGCACTACTTCAAATTCGTGCTCCACTACCCTGATAGTTTGCCCAACGTTTGGTCTTCTCTTCACATAAGTTGTCACCATGTACTTAGTTTTCCCCTCATTAATGTGCAGTCCCAGTTTTTGTGCCGCCTGTTCTATCTGGGTGAAGGAGTTCTGTACAGCCGATTCGGTTCTACTGATGATGTCGATGTCATCTGCGTAGGCAATATCTGGCTTGACTTGGTGATAATAGTACCTCTAGTTGTGATGCTAGAGTCACGGATTGCTTTCTCCAACGCCATGTTGAAGAGGAGGCAGGCCAGACCGTCCCCTTGTCGGAGTCCATGTTTATTGGTTTGGACAGCAATCCCGCTATTTTTACTTGGCTAGTTACGTTGTTCATGGTCAACGTACAAAGTCGTATCAATTTGTTTGGAATGCCGAACTCTCTCATTATATAGTTTTACCCTGGCTATGCTGTCGTAGGCGGCCTTAAAGTCTATAGATAGATGATATAATGGTATCTTAAATTCCTGACATTTTTCCATCGCCTACCTAAGGGTGAATATCTGATCAATCGCTGATTTGCCTGGGATGAAGCCACACTGATATTGACCAATGGTGACTTTAGCGTATGGGGCTATCCGATCTTGTAGGATAGTGGAGAGAATCTTATAGGCGGTACTCAGCAATGTTATACCCCTATAGTTGCTGCACACTGTGATATCTCCCTTCTTATGTATGGGGCAAATTATTTCGAGCCAATCTTCCGGCATATCCTCTGGCTCCCATACGTGCACCACGATCTCATGAATTGCGTGATGTAACGTTGTCCCTCCTTGTTTGATCAGCTCAGCTGGTATCCCATCAGCTCCAGGGGCCTTATTTGATTTTAGCTGTCCAATTTATTATCGTCTATGACTTTTAATCAGAACGCATCTACCCTCGTCATTGTTGTGCTTACCTAACAAGCTGCAACTTTGCAACGCGATCATCGTCGTATCTTTCAAATAAAATCTTCGCTAAGGGATGCGCACGCTGGATAACTATGCAGCGTTGAATATTTAAATTCATCCTTACTGATCTCCGACATTGAATGTTCACATTCAAACATACAGATCTCCTTGTTCGTTGTCGGCGCCTTCGAACAAGAACCGAGTGTTCTTTGTGATTTACGGCGGTTTCCTAGATGTCTCATACTACTTACTCATAGGATCAAGAGCTCAATCGAAGACCTCTTACCAAGGAGTACTTAAGTGACTTCTAGATTGTTGCCCAACAAATATTTAAGTCTACTGTTGGACGTGCGACGAAATTGTTGTGGAACAAATAATTGAAGAATAATAAAATTCACATTGTTTGTTGTTGTGCAATCATCAGTGTATTCCAATAGTTGGATTTACAGGCATTTGTGAACATCTGAGTTGATAATAGTATCGTTGTTCAAATATATAGGGCAAAATGATAGTAAATAAAGTTTCCGTGAGGATTCAAGAAGCAAGCTGGAATTGTTACGCGGTGCACAATTATAGATAAGTTGTAGAAATTAGACAATCATTGTAAGTGCGTACCAGATTTCAAGTTAAATGCGATGAAAGGAGTCGCTCTAAAACAATGAAAACTCGGCTTATATCCTTAACCTATAGAGGTTCCTTGTTTTTGTTTGGTTTTATCTCCACATTTATTAACAATTCAATTACAGATTTTACTCTAGGGTCCGAATTTCGCTTTAGAAAAGTTTGATGTTGGGCGAGATTAGTCGCCGAAATTATTTTTCTTGGTATGGAGCTTCACGATATCCCCTTGAGAATTCACCAAAATTGTTGTAGGGCCGAAATATCGATTTCGGGATAAGAGCACATACATGCTATTTCGTTGGTGAGTTGAGAGCTATTTCAAAGTTTTACATGTAGTTGCGACTATCGATACTTGAGACTGCTTGCACTGTGGTCTGATATTAAAGACTACTTCAAAATCCGCTTTTATTCGCATGCTGGTACACTAAGTACTTTGGTCATTGTTGTTAGGTCTGTGGTTGCATTGTGTTCACAAAGATTGTGCTCGCGGCTCATTCCCTTCTATTTCAGTTTCAGATATTAATAATCTATCTTTCATAACAATGAGATGATTTAGTAATGATTAAATCAAATTGTGTTAAAATTAATTTAGATGTATTGAGATGACTCGTCAATTGTAAGAAATTTCACATCAAATTCCACGGATATTATTTTGTCTTTGCAGAAATAAAGCATATGCCGAAATTTCTGCAATAGCATGAAATCGTAATCGATTACTTAACTTTTTTTTTAACAACATTATCATTATATAATATCTTTCATATTGTAGCGAGCTTAGGGTTCGCTGGATTAATTATTTTAAAATAAATAAGAGCCGTTAAATCGAGTTAATATAACACTTTATTAGTCCGTAATACAACCGTTACTTATACCGTACACTTAACGATTTCTTTACTTATCGCTTCCGTACTTATCGCGTCTTTTACTGCTTACTTCTCACTCGAGACTTATCGTTTGCTTCACTGTCTTACTTATAACTCAACTCCCGATCTGCGTGCGACGTATTTATACCGTTTTTCCTCATTCTGATTTGGTGTATCGTTTCCGTCCGTTCCATAGTCTTGAATGTTCTATTTCAGTTTTCCAGTACTTCCTAAAATAATCTAGTACTTTGTTTCGGACTTTCCCGAAGATTCCATTACTGATTGTCATATGCGTCACAATATGTTTTTATATTTACTGTCTTTCAGGAATAAATGGCATTGGTACGGTGACGGCCCTTGAAATACTAGCAGCGTTTTCATTAAAAGAGAACACTGGAGCCCATCAACCAAATATCACCGTTTTAGAAACCTTGAACAATTTTCGAGAATGGTGGGAGAATGCAAAATTCAACACGTCACCTGGAACTTCGATAAAGGCACGACTGCAGAACAAGTTGAAGAATATTGCCGTATACGATGGATTTCCTAGTCTCGCGGTAAGACTAGTTATTTTATATTTATTTTTATTATGTTAAAGAATCGAAGTTATTAGGATCCTTCCTCATAAATCCTCTAACTCTGGTTTTACTAACGCAATTCTGTTTCGCGTCGGAAACTAGCAAAAAAAACTCGAAGCACTACAGTTGATTTCAATTGAAAACGAGAAGTAAATCACTTTCGAGTAGCATAAAGATGTATGCTAAGATACAACACCTTGTAAAAGCTCAATAAAAAAAAAAAAACCGGCGGACTGCAATCCTAATTCGTGTGGTCAACAGAGGAAAAAAACTCGGAATTAGCCTTTAAATAATTTTATTTTACTATTTGAAATGAATTGCTTCACAGAATCACCCAAGATTTGTTATACAAAAAATAAACCAACAAGTTTGGAACACCTCTCACGACCTGCGAAAAAGCTACTGTTGTCAAAACGACGAATTCTTACTGCTCCGAGGAAATTGCCTTGTTTTTCTGTTACCTTTTGAACCAAAACAGCAGTTTCACGATGGCATTGATTATCGGCCCCCGACCTGCAATCCCTTTACAACAACTTTCCATCCCATACCTCTCTCGTTGACCTAAATTTAAGCTGCCCTTTCTATTACCTCTTGCTTGTGTAAGCTATGTGAAGGTTTTGGCTCATAATTTCTCCATTTGCTTCACACGTTCCTTCGGTCTCCGCCTTGGTCGACATTGCAATTATTGACCAACGGCAGTTGGCTAGTCGAAGGCGTGTACGAAGGTCTTCGCCCAAGGGAAGGCATGATCATGGTTTTACATGATCACGTTATTGAGCTTGAAATGCAATTTACGTTATTAAATGATGATTTTTGCGTGATCATGTTGCGTTTTGCAACAAATTCGTAGGTGAATGAACGCACGGATTCAGTTGCACTTATTGGTATCGTGCAACAAGTTCTGTGAAATCTAACCTAAACAAATGGATGTAAACACACGTGTGATCGATAAAGTGTGCAGTGTGAACGAAGTAGGATGTGAGAACTAAACCCATGAATGTAGTGCCGTGGGGGTAAAATTACCGATCCTGTCGTATCTCTATTACGTTCAACCCGGCGTGTACCACCACATACATTTTTACGCCAATTTTAGTTTATAGGCACCGAGCATTCACTAACTTAATATCACAGATTAATTCCAGTGCTATCTTCCTGTATCTTTTAATGGTTTTTCTTAACGAACTATAGTAGGCTGACATTTGATCAGAAAGGTCGACTCCTTTTTTGACTACATTTTAGCTTAGAATAACGTCCAGCTTTTACATGGATTTGGGTCCTCTGGTAGTGACTTCCATAAGGGAACACGCCTTTTTTTATACACCTTTTTCTATGCACCTTGTTTGAAACACCCTTTTTATACACCTTTTTTTATACACCTTTTTTTAAACATTTTTTTATACACATTTTTTTATACACCTTGTTTTAAACACCTTTTTTATACACCTGTTTTTAAACACCTTTTTTTATACATCTTTTTTTCATACACCTTTTTTTATACACTAATTTCACCCTTTTTTGTTTTACTTTCGCTTGTACTGAGAAAAATGATCTATTTGCTATATAAAAATGTTTTTTTTTGCTATAAAGGCTCTTTAGTTAATGGTATACTAGTGTACTAGCGAACAAAATTCTTCCTTCACATAAGACATCATTCATGAGTTCCATGACGACACTATGCGAATATGATTGTTTTACTGCGTTTGGATATTTGCTGGAGTAAATTTTTAGCTTATAGGTATAACCTTCTATAAATATTAGCTTATAAAATTGTATGCCATATGTTTGGATATACTAGAAAAAACGTTGAAGCACTTCATCATCATCATCATCAGCACTACAACCGGGAGCCGGTCTTGGCCTTATTTAGCAAATCCTGAGGCTTGTTAAATTTTCCATAATGATTTATTTTGTCTGGGCAAGGTCATTAGTCTTGCGCCAGGGGCTCCCCGACGGGGAATCGAACCCCGGTCTCCCGGGTGACAGGCGGGTATACTAACCACTATACTATCGAGGAGCCCGTTGAAGCACTTACCTTGGCTAATAAAGAGGGGAATCAATAAGGTCCTCCTTCATGTCGACGAATTGACTGTAATGTTTACCTGCTGGCTGTGTGGCACAAAATCTACTTTCGTTAATAAGGTGCACAGGAGGACGCACTTAATGCGATGATTTAAGGCGCGTGATGGATGCAAGTGCCGTGGGACACTTGTTATGGCATCCTCTCGTACTCAGGGTGTTGGTTTTCTATTAAGCTTTCGCTGGTGCTTGGACTTGACCCTCCAGTCGCTGTTGTCACTAATGTCTCTACGAGTGTCCGAGTGAAGTGCAAAGTTAACTATCTGTGCGATCCCAAGCAAACAAACATTTTCACACACGCGTCTTAGTGCATTCCTTTCCATTCCTTGTGTATGTTTCCCTCTTTTTGAGACCTCTGCTTGCGTCCCTCGGACATCGATACTATCGATTGATTTATAATCTTTGGCGAGTTTTTGGTGTCTGAGTGGCATAATGTTCGTCATGGAAGGGATGTTACCTGGATTTCGACACTACAAGGGCATAACGCTGGTCCTGATTTGCATCCTCTCCGGCGGTGGTATTGGTTTTCTGTGTAGAGCCATTTCAATGCAACGGGAAATTCGCATTGAACCTTGCCACATTCGTGGCCTTAGATGCAATTTATCTTCTGTGTCTGCCCACGTTTCTAACCAGAAACCAACTATCCTTGCACTTAGGGAAACTCAGGTAATAACTAATACACAGATTTCAATCTACCTGGATATAACTTCGTGCCTCTTCTTTCCGCATCGTGATGTACTCCCATACATACGAAATGATATTGTTTATTAACTTCTGCCGCAATATGAACTCTGTTGCAATCCAGAATTTAATTTCTCTGAACGACTTTCTTGTGAAGTTAAATTGGTCGTTTTTTTTTCTGAATAACGATGTCGACTCTATAGCGGACACATTAACAGACACATACTGAAATGTTGCTACCACTAACGTCGGCATGTATATGATCTATGCTCATTAACTTCCAGCTCAACCTCAGGTAACGTAACTCGACATTGTTGATATTGATATACACACTATAACACAATTGGGTGTTAAAATACCCTCAAGTTCTTGTAAGCATCTGAAGTTCTTTATTTTATCCGTCTTCTAAATTTCTTTTTGTGCTTATGTTGTGTTCAAGTATCACATCCTCTGAATGATTTACCATTAATGGATTTCGGTGTGAGAGTGGCGTAACATTTGTTGCGGAGAGGTTGTGTCCTGAACTTTTGCAAGCATTCAATGGAGCAACTGCTGTAAAAATATACCACTTATAGTGGACAAATTCGTTTATGCTTTACCAACTTCAGCTTATATCGCGGCTTAAGATGGAATTTCTTTTCCGTGTCTGCCCATATTTCTAACCAGAAACCACGAATCCTTCCACTTAGCGGAACCCAGGTAATAACTGATACAGATATTTCCGATTTTACTCTACCTGATTACAACTTAGTGCCTCTGTTCTTCCCACATCGTGGTCTAGTCAATTCTATTTGGTGTGCGAGCCTTTCTTTGCTGATTCAAATAGTTTAACTCAACTCGTCGACCAGCCAACACGGATACCAGACATAGATGGTCATTCCGCCAACACACTCGAGCTGTTTCTTACCTCCCACCCGAACAAATACACAATTGAAGTTTTTTCGCCCCTAGGCAGTTCAGACGACTGTGTCGTCTCAGCTAAATTTGCTCTAAACAACAGCAATGTTAACGAGAGAACTCCCAAAAGAACAGTATGATTCTATGAGAAAGCCAACTGCAAATGTGTGAACGACTTTTTTAGGAAGTTAAATTGGTCGTTTTTTTTCTCAATAAAGATGTTGACTCTATAGCGAACACATTAACAGACACGATTCTGCTTGGCATGCGAACCTTTATTCCACACAGAGTAAAGAGTATCAAACCCAAGAGAAATATGTGGTCCGATTCCGGGTGCAGAGAAGCCATTAAGGCTAAAGAGTTGAGCTTCCGGTTGTACAAATCAAACAATACTGAGGAAATCCGGAAAAGATTTAAGTGAGTCAGAAATTACCACGATGCGCATATTCAACGCGCAAAGTTCTTGTATGGCTTGAGAGTGAGAAAAAAAAATACTACACTCTCACACAGGTAGTAGAAAGTTCTGAGCATTCGTGAAAAACATTCAAAACTCGGCCCCGTCAAGAGAATCTACTTGCCAAGTCAACGATGCCTGGTACCACATCAGTTCCGCGTCAATTTGAGCACAAGCAACAGACCATGAGCCAGATTCAATTTCCAACGTGTACTGTTCCCCACGCACTCAAGGAGCTAAACGCAAACAAATCCGCCATCCCTAATGGCATTTCCCCAATTTTCTTGAAGAAATGTTACTCTTCACTCGCTAAACCACTGCAGAAACTCTTCCATTTATCGTATTCTACCGCCCGTTTCTCAAATAGATGGAAGTCAGCGAACATTCAACCTATTCCCAAAAGGGTGACAAATCGTCCCTCTCTTCTTATCGGCCCATAGCACTAACTTCTATTCTTTCGAAGGTAATGGAATCACTTATCAACCGTCAACTTTCGAAATATCTGGTATCAAATGACCTCCTCAATGTCCGCCAATATGGCATTCGTAGCAACAGGTCCGCAGTCGATTTGAGGGCGTACCTTACCAGAACGTGGAGCCATTCCACCCACTACCGCGCCGAAAGCAAGGTAGTCGCATTGGATATTTCAAAAGCCTTCGACAAAGTTTGGCATCTAACCATTCATCTGACAGCACATTGAGTTTCTCATACTCATACGACCATTCCCGACCTAACTCTTCGAACGTCAATTCCAATCAGCAGGTTATGCTTAATACATTGAATTCCGACCTCAACAAGATTTACCAATGGGGATTATCTAACAGAGTAGAGTTCAATGCCTTAAAAACTCAGTGTTGTCTCCTGTCGGCAAAGGTGAACCTGAAAGTAAATACACTTGGTTTGATAAAAAATGCGAGCTGATTACAGCGGCAAAAAATAGAGTTTTTAAGCAATGGCGCTCCAATCCCACCAATGTTAACAGAACGAATTTTGTTAGAATCAGAAACGCGTGCAACCAGGCGATTAATACCGCGAAGAAGGCTCACAACGACAGGGTGATCAATAAGCTCCTTCGGTGCCCAACTGATTCGCGCTCCTCTGGTCAATGGCAAAAGCTGTCAGCGGTAACTTCGCATACTCCTCTTTCCCTCCGTTGGTAACAGACAGCGGGACGTTAGTCGCGAATTCAAAGGATAACGCTAATGTGTTCGCGAATTCAAACCTCGATCCCGGCCTTTTGGAGCCACCTGTGATCTTGTCGGTACGGTCTTCGATGCGGGATGTGAGACTTCGTCCGCGCACTATTAAACGCATTCTACGTGAACTGGATTGTAGGAAGGCAGCCGGCCCGGACGGAATACCAGCAATAGTCCTTAAGAACTGTGCTCCAGAACTATCGCCGGTACTTGGCAGACTCTTCCGCTTATCTTATGCACGGAGGACCTCTGCGATTGAACGGCATGGTGAGTCAAGGGCGGTCGCATTGAATATCTCCAAAGCTTTTGACCGCGTCTGACACGGGGCATTGCTGAACAAACTTCGTTCATATGGACTTTCCCAACAGCTTTGCGATTGGACGAGGAGCTTCCTCAAGAATCGATCGATCCGGGTTGTTGTGGACGGCGAGTGTTCGGATCTGTATCGTGTTAATTCGGGGATGCCCCAAGGTTCTATTTTGGCTCCAACCATGTTTTTGCTTCACGTAAATGATTTGTTGGAGACAATGGATAACAAAGTGTTCAGTTTTGCGGATGATAGTACGCTTGTTTCCTCCTTTTCGAGTGTTCGGCCGATTTGTGCATCTGCGTCGCATCAACTGAGATGTAGACAGATTGACTCCCTGAATCAGGATCTAGATAGGGTCCGGCAGTGGGGAAGGGCCAATCTCGTCGGCTTCAATGCAGCGAAGACACAATATACAACATTCACAAAGAAAAGTGGATCATCGGTTCCACAGCTGATGATGAATGGCCGGGCCCTCGAGGCTGGGGAAAGTTTGAAGTTGCTCGGTGTTATGGTTTGTGGGAATGTATCATGGCAAAAACACGTGTCAAGCATCGCCGGGTCAGCCTCAGTAAAACTGAGCTATTTTAGAGCCAAGAAATATTTTACTCCGGCCCAACTTCTTCTCCTATATAAATCCCAAATTAGACCCGCGCTCGAATATTGCTCTCATGTTTGGATCTGGGCTCCTAAACATACCCTCGACCTACTTGAGAGCATACAGAGACGAGCGATCCGCCTGATCGGGGACTCGGCGCTGACGTCGGGACTACAGTCGCTATCACATCGAAGGCGCGTAGCCGACCTCTGTCTGTTTTACAGATATCATGGATACTGTTCTTCGGAGACTCTTGGTATTGTTCCAAGCAATTCGGCTTATACGCGCTCCACAAGACAATCCGACGGATCCCATCCGTTTGTGGTTCATCTCCCGACGGCGCGAACATCCCTGCATCAGAACTCGTTCCGTTACAGAGCGGGGAAGCTGTGGAACTCCTATAGCGTTTGAAATAATAGTGAAGAAGATCGTGTGATTCGAACTGACGCTATTACAGTTTGAATCACGAAAAAAATTGAACCTAAGCGTTACCCATCAGGCTACTGACTGTGTTTAGAATTTGATTTCTAAACTCGACTATACTTCACTGATGTGAATTAATTTTGTTATCGCTTGGTATACGGTTCTGATGTATTTTTCTTATTCGATTTTTCGTTCGCTGCTCTTCGCTCTATTTTGCTTGTGAATTTGTGTGTGTATCTGTTAGAGTCGCTACACTCCCTTCCCACGCAAGTGTTACCGGAGCGTTACAACCATCAACTGTTCAAAAGGAACTGCAACAGCTATTTGATGGCATCTCGGGGCGCCCGTTCGACGCTATAGGTTCGCCTCTCCCGAGAGAAGTCTAAAAAAAAAAAAAAAAAAAAAAAAAAAAAAAAAAACAAAAAAAAAAAAAAAAAAAAAAAAAAAAAAAAAAAAATTAATAAATAAATAAATAAATAAATAAATAAATAAATAAAAGCGTATATTCGCCCCAAATGGAGTTCAACTCCCATATTTGGGCAGGCGCAATCAAAATTGTGCTACACATGCTCGAAAGGATGCAAAAACGAGCAGTGAAACTTATTGGGGACCCAGCTGTGAGTCGATCAATTCCGTCGTTAGAACATAGGCGCAACGTATCGTGCCTATCTCTTCTCTAGGTATTATCACGGTCGTTGCTCAACTGAACTTGCTCAATGTGTTCCGCCTCCTCAGACATTTTCCCGCGATACCCATCAATCTGAGAATGCCCATCAATTTACTTTGAAAGTAAACTTCAGGCGCACAAATATACATAGAGAGGCATTCTGTCGCCGAACCACACGAATGTGGACTGTTCTACCAAATTACGTGTTTCTTCGCCGTTGTAATGTCCAGGCATTTAAGACTAATGTATATCGATACCTCCTTTCCTTATCCACTTCCTCCTCTTCCGCTCGCACCGTGCTCTGGCGTTTAAGGGTACTCCCCTTTGTGTGCGCGTTTGTGTAAAAAAAAAAAAAAAAAGTCAAGATATTGGTGCCCGATAAATGAACCTGTGGGTCGTTTTATGGCGCTTTAGTTGGCTTTGGAAAAAGGTGGTATTGAAAAACTCTGCATCGAATATAGTTACGAATTTGTGTGAAATTATTGGAAAAGTATGCGCAGATGCGCGTTTTATCATCTGAAATAATATTGGTTTTGTTTAAGTGAGATAACATAGCATCTGGTCTAATTTATCACATTTAATTTGGTTTCAGATTGTTTTTAAATTGATTGGGAATGGATTTTAGGTAAATATGGATTGTTCGGGATGTAAATATGGATAGGGGAATAGTAGGGATTTGCGGAGCCCTACATTCTTACCCACTATATTTCTTACTTTTATAAATGGGCCATTAACCTCCACCAGTTCACTCGTTCAACACAAATATCGATCTCCTTTCCATCCATTATCCTCTCCCTCCTTTTCCGATCCCATTGTACTTTGACATTTAAGGGTCCCGCAAAGTACCTTGTGTACGCGTCTTCCATGTAAAAATAAAAAAAAAATTGTACAAAGGCGCAAGTTTTTCCACACCAGCATAAGAACATGGGTGCAACTTGTGTTGCCTATCGCATTTCTATAAATATCATCCCGGTGCTTGCTTAATTTTATGAATGTATCCCTTTTCTCAAATACTTTTTACCCCTAGTGCTCGTCAATCAGAAACTTCGCACTTTTTAAATTAACTTCATATGTACGGAAAACTGGGAGAATTCGGGTACGCTCTACGCAGTCACGTGTTTTAACGTCATTGTGATCTTTAAGTAACTAAGGCCACTCAGCGTCTAGATCTCTTTTTCTCACTTCTCTCCTGGCCGCTGAGTACCCTGATACTTAAGAGCAAAAATTAAATTATTAATCTCTAAAAATTAAGAAGAACATTTTAAAAGTGATGCGATTAATCTATGTATATTCAATTTATTAACTGTTAAATAATTTATTATTTTATAATTCAAATTATTTTAGGTTGTAGATGCGTATCTTTCCCCTACAGTTGATGAAAACCGAGAAGCGTTCAGTTGGGGAACGCCAGATGCTGAATCTATACGCGAGTTTGCACTTATGAATCTGGGTTGGACCAAGTCAAAAACGGATTCGATTCTCGAGCCTGTTTTAAAGAGGTTGAACGAGAAAAAATCACAGGCTACCATTAAGAATTATTTTGCGGTCTCAAAAACATCACACACTAAACAGCTACCTGTTAGTAAACGTGTCCAAAGCGCCATAAATAAAATGTCCGCCGACTATAAATCTGATACCGAAAGGACAGATAACAAAACTGCAACTAGAACCAAGCAAAGAAAGCGAAAACAACCAACGTCCTCTGATGATACAGTTGAAAATGGCCCAAATGCTCCTGTTAAAGTTTCTCGTACAAAGAACAAAGTCCCTCAAGAAAAGAAAAAATCAACTGACATTATTCCTCAACGAGAAAAGGATTTGGAAGAGAATGAAAAGAAAAAGCTGCTGGCAGCAGAAATTCTGAAAAAGACAAAAGTCAACTCAAAGAAAAACAAAAACTCATAAATCACGTAATTAGAATTGTTTTATTAATTTATTTTGCACGAATTCTAAACAAACAAGATTGTTGCTGCGACATCCCACATAAATCCTGTTTCCTTGAACGTAAGGTGATGAGAATATCTCTTTTTCCATATCCAGTCTGTATAGAATTGAGCCTGTTAAAAAGTTTAGGAGATAAACACTTCCTCTGGTGGAGCATGCGACCACAACCAGGCGATCAGCATCAATAGCCATGAGAGCAGGGGTGGAATAAACGGCGGAATTCAGAGTACTCTTCCAGGCAATACAAGGGCGAACACTCGTTTTGATGTCCTTTAAGCAGTATACATTATGATCATGGTTGCCAAAGATTACATATGTTTCATCGTTTAGTTTATGCTTGACAAGATTTGAAAATAAGTTGCCTGCCGATTGGTAGTTCCACATCTAGATAAAAAGAAAAAATTAGTAGCATTTTTAGATACAATTTTATATACTGTTGTAATGTAATTTTTAAAAGCATTAGAAGAAAATTTATGTTCAAAATGGAAATAATTCACTCGTGTTGTGTTTTTTTAATGTACTGGAAAATAGAACTTGGGGTAGTAATATTAAGCATACAATTTTTATATTAATCATACAATTTAGGAAAATCTGTATTTAAGTCTCAATCAAATTGTGGAAAAAATCTTCTCTTCTATCTTTGGTAATGAGTATTGCAAATAAAATGCCTGAGTTCTTGTACCTTTATTTCTTTTTAATGGGAAATTTGTTTTTATATATAGCAGAATAAAAAGTATGTTGTTTAACTTATAGCAAATAATAGTGAAAAAAAATACGTTTGCAGATTAGATATAGTTAACTTCAAAAGTTGCTATAAAACAAAGAAAAAGATATTAATTTAGAAGTTGTAAATGATTTGAATATACCCGCATTTGTGTAAATTCAGACCTGTTACATAAGTAAGACCCCCCCCCCCCCAAATAATTACGCAAATTCGCGTGCTTACATCACAATAACAATATTTCCCATGAAAAACAGCAATTTCTACATCCCAAATACTTTCTTCATCAAAACAAAACTTTTCCAAACCTTTTTCCCCTAAAACACAATCCCATCCCAAAAAATCGTCAATGCCAAAAAATTCCCATTGTACGTGTAACGTACAGTTTATTTGCTTATGAATAGTCGCAACTTTAGTGGAAAATATACATAAGCATATTTTCCAACCCTTATCTCGCAATACGTTGAAATTCTTAAACCAAAGAATTGTTGTAGTCCGGCGCCGTGCTTCCTCGGTTGAGGGAAGAGCGGGGACCTTTTATTATTCCTTTTCTTCTTGAAAAATGCTGGTCCTGTTCTACATTTCGTCTTCTGGTTGAAACTTATCACGGGAATATTATGCAGATGGCTATGTCGAACTGTCACTAAAGATATATTACTTAACTCTCGCTTGGTGCCTTTCCTTCTTCTTAGATTTTTATTTGCAGCCGGCTATTTAAAAATGTCCATATCAGTTTTATTTTATGTCGGGCTTTTATTTGATCTCGTTGCAAAATATTTTTATAAACACAAATCTCTGGTTATTGTATCTTGGAGTGAATATTCTATTAAAATTTATTATTAAATCTATTTTCTCTAGAGTAGAAGTAAACGCCTCGAAGTATTCAAGGCAAATAGAATTTATCAACTGAATTTTTTTCTCTATGACTTTTCACATTCATTTGGACGAAAATCCAAGTTGCTATGTTTTCAATAAATCAAAAGGTGCAGGTTATTAAGTGTGCTGTAACTGGTAATATTGTGAATGTTTATGAATGGTATGTATTAAGTGAGAATGTAATATATGTTAAGTGAAGTTTTTTTTTTGGATGTGTTAGGAGATTCAGTGTTAAATTTAATAAGGGTAGTATTCTGGAATACAACATCCCACCCTTCTTCGAGAAAGAAAATTATCCTTGAAGAGAATAATTTTCTAGTAACTATATATTAAATTAAGAAAGACTTGGATTTTCGTTCAATTACAGTACAATGGTTTTCAAAATTAATCTTTATCAAAGGTTACAATAATCAATAAGTTCTTAATACTAGAAAAATATTCTATTTACATTATATATTAACTAAATTTTTTCCAATACTCAAAAAGTTCTTAACACTAGAAAAATAGTCCAAAATAGTCTATTTACATTATATATTAACTAAATTTAAATATTTCTCCTTGGAACCTTTTCTTTTCTTATCTAAAAATCATTATTACTTATTATATTAAATATATAATATTAATATTATTGTTTCAAAATTCTCATTTCCGTTCGAATATATATATTAATTCCAAAATTTCCAATATATATTACCTCTAAAATTTTCTTTCTTTCGTCCCCCTCATTAACTTTTTTTTTTTTTTTTTTTTTTTTTTTTTTTCATTTCCGTCATTTCCTACAATTGTTAGATTATTTCATATATATTGAATAATAAAACAAAGGCCATTTGTTATGTGTTTATCTTTTCCTTAAATTTATGGAAAAGTTTCCAAAACCTTTCTGGGCCTATTACTATGATGATTGAATAAAGATGATTATTACCAAAAATCTTCTTGAAAAATGATCTTAAATAATTTAAATGACGGTGTAACCTTTTATTTTTTTGTATTTTGCATTGGAATACATTTTTATTGTTGAAAAAAAAGACTTGTAATGTATTTATATAGTTACTCTTTACAATACCTATTTTAGTTAAATTATTATTTTCATTTTTTATTATTTCGTGTTTGAGTAAGTGTTTGTGTTTGTTTTCGTTGTTTAAAATATTTATTGTTTTCGGCTTAGTGTTGTCATTGTCCATAGCTTTAACTGCTGTCGGAACGTCTACCTTTTCAGTCTTACTCACTGCTGATGGATCGTTTAGTTTCTCAGTCTCATTTACTGATTCGAATAGTTCTTCAGACTTATTAGCTGTTAGAACATCTTGGTTCCCAGTCCTATTTGCTGTTTGAACTATTTCTTCAGTTATATCTGCTGTAGAAACATTTAATCCGTCAGTCTTTGCTGCTGAAAAGATTTGTTCATCAGTATTAGCTGCTGAACTGACTTGGGTTTCGACTTTTATTGCAACTATTGGGTCTTCAGTCTTTAACACTGCTGAATTTTCAGTCTTTGTTGCTGAAGTGCCGTGGTTGTCTATTGGGATAGCCGGAATATTAGGGGTTTCTGTTTGTATATTTTCTGCAGGATCCGAATTTTCAGTCTTTAATACTGCTGAGTTTTCAGTCTTGGTTGCTGAAGTGTCTGCGTTGTCAATAGGGATATCTGAGATATTAGCGATTTCAGTCTTTAATACTGCTGAAAATTTCGGATTTTCAGTCTGTGTTGCTGAATTGTTTTCCAGAATGGGAGTATGAATCGGAGTCTTTATATTAGGGACAGGGTTATCTTCGTTTATATGGCTTGGTTTATAGGAGTATGTGGGCTCAGGGTAAATTTGGCTAGGATCATTAAAATGGTCGTTATTTATTTCCAAAGATCTAATGCTGTAAACAGAAAAATTTGGTCTGTCTTCCATAAATTTTGGTTGGCGTCAGGCCTCGTTTTCCGACTCTTGCACCCGAGAAAAGTGAACATTTTGTCTATCGTTTTGTCTATTGGTGCTCCTAGAATTTTCACCAAAACGATTTTCAGAGTTTGTAGGATTATTTCGGAATGGGTTACGCGTTGTTGTACCTTGTTGGTAATTTGTTGAAGCCGATCCATTCCTAGATATCTTGTATCTACACTCATTCTCTGTGTGATTATTCCGTCCACAGAAATTACATACAATGTTATATTCCCTTTTTATGGGTTGTCTATTCGGAAAAAAGTTGGATTGCATGTTCCGATAACATGTGTCCTGTGTATGCCCTGACTTACCACAGGTTTGGCAGACTATACGATTGAATGTAGGTTTTTCGTTATATTGATATAACCTGGGAGAGTTGTCCATTCGAGCACCATGTGATACTACATGTGCAATCGACTGTTTTAAATTATTTCCCCCATGGACTTTAGCTAGTATCTTTAGCTGTTCGTTGTTTAGTCCATCTTCAAATGTTTGTACGGCCAATTTTTTGTTTTCTTCTATTAAATATTCCCTAACCACCGCGTCTGCTGTTATTTCACACGTGGCAGAGTTTAGAGTCCTTAGAGCATTCGCGACTCTATCGCCGTATTCCCGGACGGTTTCTCTGTAGCGTTGTTTCAGAGAAATCAACTCATTGTGTGCCGTCGACCGAGATTGCTCCTCTTTATATTCCGATTCGAGTTTATCTTTTAAATCCTCCCACTTAGCGATTTTGCTATACTTGATCAGATCGTAAGCATGACCCTCTAGTCTATTTTTGACTAGATCTAAAAATGTCTCGTATATATCCGGGTCTGCCTTCTTTATGGATCTAAATAAAACGTCTCCCCCGGAAATAAATTTACTTAAGTCGCAGGGTTTCCCGTCAAAGGTAGGGACGATTCTGAAAACATCAGAAATTCCGACAGAAAGAGCCATTTCAGGGGTTTTACTGAGTATCTGTTGATAGTGGAATTGTTCTTCCCCCTGCCTAGCCGCCTGTCTCGTGTAATATGGACTCGTAATATTGAAAATTTGAATTAAAGTATGGCGAAAATTTGTTATCAATTCTTAAAAATATGGTTTATGAAAAAATATAGTTATGGAAAAATTGGCCTTTCTTTTTGTTATTCAATATATATATATATAGGAAAGAAAAATAAATTGGTCCCAAAACTGAAAAGAAAGAAAATTCGACGAGAAAGAAAGAAAAGAAACGGAAATGTCTTCGAAATACTGAAATGAGAATTTGCAAATAATTTAGATAGAAATTTCTATCCAAAAAAAATGTATGTAAAGTAAAAAGGAAAGCTTCCAAGTAGAAAATATTACTAAAAAAAAATTAGAGAGAAAAGTCGCAAAAAAAAATTCTTACTCCACTAAATGTTCATTGCTGTCATACGTAATGTTGATAGAAGTCTTTGTCTTGAGTTTCTTATTGTTGTGTTCTTCTTTTTTTTTTTTCACTTTTTTTTTTTTTTTTTTAAATATTTTAATTATCGCCAGGCAGACTTCACGTCCTAGAAGTTGAATATCCTGGTCTTTTTTTTTTCGTGGTTTTATGTGTTTTTTTTTTTTCGTTGTGGAGACGTTTTCATTTATCCTTTGGGTTTTTTTTCTTCTCGTTTTTCTCTTTTTGTTTTAATACAAAACAAAAACCATATAATTTATTACAAATAAAAATATGATTGTAATCTTGCTATGCAATAATAATAAATAATTTACTTCAAACTATTAAAGGAAATTCTTACTTCGGGCGTAATTTATATGTCGTTTAATATTTTTTTTTTTTTTGCGTTAAAGATTACTTTTTTCTTTTCGTTGTTTTATGTTTAAAATTTTTTTTTCTTGTTTTTTTTTTTCGTTGTTTTATGTTTAAATTTTTTTTTCTTGTTTTTTTTTCTTCTTATTTTCTTTTTATTTGGGATCCTTTGGTTGGATTATCCCACCGCTGCCACCAGTGTTGTAGTCCGGCGCCGTGCTTCCTCGGTTGAGGGAAGAGCGGGGACCTTTTATTATTCCTTTTCTTCTTGAAAAATGCTGGTCCTGTTCTACATTTCGTCTTCTGGTTGAAACTTATCACGGGAATATTATGCAGATGGCTATGTCGAACTGTCACTAAAGATATATTACTTAACTCTCGCTTGGTGCCTTTCCTTCTTCTTAGATTTTTATTTGCAGCCGGCTATTTAAAAATGTCCATATCAGTTTTATTTTATGTCGGGCTTTTATTTGATCTCGTTGCAAAATATTTTTATAAACACAAATCTCTGGTTATTGTATCTTGGAGTGAATATTCTATTAAAATTTATTATTAAATCTATTTTCTCTAGAGTAGAAGTAAACGCCTCGAAGTATTCAAGGCAAATAGAATTTATCAACTGAATTTTTTTCTCTATGACTTTTCACATTCATTTGGACGAAAATCCAAGTTGCTATGTTTTCAATAAATCAAAAGGTGCAGGTTATTAAGTGTGCTGTAACTGGTAATATTGTGAATGTTTATGAATGGTATGTATTAAGTGAGAATGTAATATATGTTAAGTGAAGTTTTTTTTTTGGATGTGTTAGGAGATTCAGTGTTAAATTTAATAAGGGTAGTATTCTGGAATACAACAGAATTACCCAATTCTCTAAACGTAGACCAATGCTAAATAAACGCACACACATCACCCTTCCAAAAGGGCTGGATGCCAAACTCTATTGAGGGGCTTTGAAATATCCAATGCAACAACCTTGCTTTCGCCGAGGTAGTGGATGGATTCCGTTCAGGTTCTTGAGTGCACGAGCAACAGTGCGCATGGTGCGTCCCGGTACATAAACCACACAACTCAATAACTAATTATCGCACACGATGCAATATTCATTAACACATCAATTGCCCACCTATGATGCATAGTCATTACCTAAGCTACACGCTATCCATAATTCAATTAAAATATTGCACACAACATATTGCAAATAAACACCACAAGTCGTCATTACTCAAGCTATACATCATCATCATCATCATCATCGGCACTACAACCGGGGTCCGGTCTTGGCCTTATTTAGCAAGTCTCTCCACCGGTCCTGATTTCGAGCCGATGTCATACAGTTTGGCACTCCCAGACTCTGGGCGTTCTGGTTTACGCCATCCCCCCATCGCAGACAAGGTCTGCCGCGCTGTCGCCGTCCATACATCCTGCCACAAATGTTTTTCCGGGCAGGCTCCTCCTCGCTCATTCGAGATAGGTCTACCTCCCATCGGAGTGGGCGGTTGATTTTTCTTACAACATTAGCTTCAAGGTAGATTGCGTACAACTCATGGTTGTAGCGTCTCCGCAATCTTCCTTCCTCGCATACGGGGCCAACAATTCTTCTTAAGACCTTCCTCTCGAACGCAGCTAAGAGTTCAGAGTCCCTTTTATTCAGCACCCAGGTCTCGGATCCATACGTGAGTACTGGTAAGATCATGGTCTTATACAGTAGTAGCTTGTATGTTTTTAAATTTCGGGATTTAAAGAGCCTTGATAGACCATAGTAGGCTCTGTCCGCGTATTTCTTCTTCCATATTGTTATCGCCTGATACTATTGACCCAAGGTAGTTAAAGGATTGCACTACTTCAAATTTGTTCTCTGCTACCCTGATAGTTTGACCAACGTTAAGTCTTCTCTTCGCAGATGTTGCCACCATGTACTTAGTTTTTCCCTCATTAATGTGCAGTCCCAGTTTTTTTGCCGCCTGTTCGATCTTGGTGAAGCAGTCCTGTACAGCCGAATCGGATCTGTCGATGATGTCGATGTCATCTGCGTAGGCAAGAATCCGGCAGGACTTGGTGACAATAGTCCCTCTAGTTGTGACGCCAGAGTCACGGATTGCTTTCTCCAACGTCAGGTTGAAAAGGAGGCAGGCCAGACCGTCCTCTTGTCGGAGTTCATTAAAGATGTTTATTGGTTTGGACAGTAATCCCGCAATTTTTACTTGACTAGTTACGTTGGTCATAGTCAACCTACAAAGTCGTATCAATTTGTTTGGAATGCCGAACTCTCTCATGTCATTGTATAGTTCTACCCTGGCTATGCTGTCGTAGGCGGCCTTAAAGTCTATAAATAGATGATATAATGGAATCTTAAATTCCAGACATTTTCCCATCACCTGCCTAAGGGTGAATATCTGATCAATCGCTGATTTGCCTGGGATGAAGCCACACTGATATTGACCAATGATGACTTTACCGTAAGGGGCTATCCGGTCATGTAGGATAGAGGAGAGAATCTTATAGGCGGTAGTTAGCAATGTTATACACCTATAGTTTTGCTGCACACTGTGATATCTCCCTTCGTATGTATGGGGCAAATTATCCCACGACACGACTTACTCTCCCTCCGTCGAGCTCTTCGAGGGCGAACCCTAGCGCATGACCAATGGTGTTACTGGTATTCTTATTGCGTAAGGCAGCTGTGTTGATTCGAGCTTGATCCGCGGATGCAATACCTGTCCGTAATGCAATCCGCGCTTGGAAAACTATACCAACAAGATAGTGTTCCGAGTCGACGTTGGCACCTCGGTACGTTCGTACCGTCATCAGGCGCGAGGAGTGGCGGCGATCTATCAACACTGCCCACTTTTGTTGCGAGTGGCTCCATCAGGTGATGGCTTTGTGGATGTCCTTACGCGGAAACCTGGTACTCACAACGACCAAGTTCTTTGATGCTGCTACTTCGATGACTCGTAGTCCATTGTCATTAGTGTTCTCATGCAAACTATGGGAGCCTGCGTAGTGCCTGAAAACCGGCTCCCGACCTATTTCAAGCTATACGCTATCGCATAATTAAATTAACGCAATGCAATGCTCACAATATTCATATTCCACGCGATGCAATTTCCCATTCACAAGCAATTAACTAGCGCATGATATCGCACACCCTACAGCATATTGTCACGCTATCAAATTGCACACCTTTTGCTTTACTTCCAAAACCAAGAACCACACATGACACAAGACGCCGCCGGCGCCTTCAAGGACAATAGAAGCACCATTTAACGGAATTTCCGTCGAGGTCCAGCAAACGTAAAGATAAAGCGCCAACCGGTTGAACGGTTATTGTGTTTTAATTGGTTCGGTCAAGTGCAAATATCATTTGAACGATACAAGCCGTTGCACATTGCTTAGGCCAATTAAGTCGCGATGATAATTGAGCTATATAGATGGCTCGTACTAGGAAATCGGATTCAACACGGGTCATGCGTTCGGGTCGAATCCAAGTGAAGATACATCGTTTTCGTTTCTGCCTCCAGGGGTATATAAAGAGTGGTTGCAACGGATTGAGTTGAGAGTTAATACAGTAGCCAAGTCGGCCCTTGGACGTAAATAAAGAAGAGTTAAATAAAAGGGACACTAATTTCGTTTCAACTTCCAATCGGGAACTCGGAGGAGCCAAGGAGGACAACTCACTCAACAAGTAATATACCCCCTTACGATAGCGTTACAAAGGTAATTTACATTTCCTCATAACATAACAATTGTCGCAGCCGGTAGAATCAAGGAAGCCCAAGTATTACACTTGCAAGCGCCTGAAAAGCCTTGATCACTTCAATAACACACCTCAATCGTAGTGGAAAAGACACCCCTACCCCTCGTCCGGAGCTGAGCCTGGCTTTGGAAGTACGATTTGATAACTAAATAACTCTCCCACAATTGAAGCCGTCAATCACTAAAAACTTCAAAAAGGAAAAAATATATCAACCATTCGAACCCAAACGCCAAATACCCGTTCTCAAACACAAAGAAACACCACACGAGTGAAACTATCGGCAAGAGGTAACTAATGGACTACGGACAGTACCGTCCAGACTACCCCTTGACCAGTGTTGCCTACCTCAGCGACAAAGAGGACACGTACGAGTCAGGTGGACTCTACGAAAAAATAGTAGCCGCATTTCTCCGACCCAGCCACACTCCCATCACATCGGCGGAAGAAACCGAGAGCATATTCGTCCACAAAGAGGACGACGGGGAACACATTGACCTTTTGTGTCGACATCAAAATTGAAAAAAAAAAAAACAAGAAGAAAGACAACGTCAACTCCCATTGAAACAACATCAAGTGCAACAACAAACAAATAATAATAGTAATAAAAACAAAATAATAATAAAAAACACCAGAAATACCAAAAGCGTACCTGGGGCTGAAACACCAGGAACAGATCATATATATATATATATATATATATATATATATATATATATATATATATATATATATATATATATATATATAAAATGGGTATGATACCAACTCCGGGTATCCAAAATACAGATTTCCCACAGCAGCAAAAGAAGAATGGAATTGAAGGTCGAAGACGAACTGGGCCATTTAAAAACACAAAAGACTTTCGCCAAATCGCTACTAGCATAATTTGTAACTTTTTTTGTAAAAAAACCTATAGCGACGCCCTCACAAGAAAAAAATACTCCTTTCTGCATGGCCTGTAAAACCTATAACCATGGCGTTGGGCCTGCCGGAGGTCAGGAAAGCGCACAAATTCTGGCAGCTCGATTTCAGGTAGACTCCTGTTCAAGGAACGAAATCCAAACCTCCATAAATTCCCCTAATATCGCCCACACTGCAAACACGCCTAGGGTTTATAATATAAGAAAAACCTGTGATTTTTGTGGTAGACGAGGTCATGAGGTATTAAAATGGCCCCAAAACGCTAAATGGGAATCCCACAACCTGGGAAACGTATCAAGGTCGAGGCAAAAAGCCCCAGCTCAACAAAATTAAAAAATACTTTCCATTTGGGAAACCCTCAGCCGCCATCAACCAGTGTACTCATCATCAACCTTCCATTAGATATATGTCTAAATGATCATGTGAAACTAGTGGTAGACACAGGCGCTGAGGTGAGAATAATCATCAAACAAGTTCTTAAATCAAAAGATATCGATACCAACAGAAATGATACATGCACCCTACAAACACTCAATTCAATTCCCTGCAAATTTCAAGTTGTACGTAATATGCCCGACCTGATCGAAGCCGGACTATTAGGGAACGATTTCCTTTCCAAGAATTGTAATATAGAAGGTCCAAATCAGCAACTAAAATTCCGGGCACGGAACAAAGCGCGGAAGAATTTAGCATTCCTCTAAATTTCAAATGAACTGGTAGAAATAGTTTTAAGAGAAATTGTTCGCGTGCCCGCACGGTCTAAAAAGGTTGTAAACTCGTTTTACTCGTTTTGAAAGTTTGGAAAGTTTTATTAAATCTTAAATACAACACAACTACTGAATAAGATCTGCTTGCAATTTTGCGCACCTCCACAACCGGACTCTACTCTGGATGACGGGCGTTATAGTCTAGCCCAGTGCTTGCGTTGTTATGTGCTGCACTCCCCAACTGCAGCTGCTTATATTCTCTCCTTTGTCCCCGTTCCCCCGTTCGCATGTTGTCATAGGAACAAAGAAAGCAACTGGTATAAATATCCGATCCTTAGTCCACCAGCCGGCAGTGTACACGTCATCTAAAAGCCCAAAACTCGCAACAAACTGACTCAACCGTCATCTGGACGAACTGTATCAGGATTACAGTCGATGCAAAATTCGACTTAACCAATCCAAGGCAGTAGCTATAATTCTGAGTAGTAAACACTCCCAACCTACTTCTCGATATTCACAGAATATCCGAATACAAATAGGAGGTACTACGATTAGACCACAGGACAGGGTGCAATATCTTGGAGTCATTTATACCTCAAAAATGAATTTCATTAAACATGTGACCCACATTCTTCAAAGGGGCCTCGGTCGGTCTAAGCAACATTTTGAACTGCTGGAAAAGAAGTGGGAATACGGAGAGACGGTTCACCAACTGTTCGTTGACTTCAAAAAAGCCTACGAGTCAGTCGCAAGGCAAAGACCCCTGAACGGGGTCACATAAGTGCTCGCGTATGCGAATGATATCGCCGTTCTGGGCGATAATCTCGAAACTGTAAGTAAAGCTGTGAAATCATCATACAAGCAGCAGAAGAGGTGGGCCTAGAAATAAATGAAGACAAAACAAAATATATGATTACGGCGAGAGCAGGTGGACCCCAGAGAACACATATAAACGTCAGGGGCAAGATATTTGAAAATGTCAAAGAATTTAAATATCTGGGAACGATACTGACGACCAGAAACGAAACGTCGAAGGAAATTAACAAAAGACTACACTCCGGCAACACTAGTTGGCATACAGCCAGTAAACTGTTGAAATCCAAACTGCTATCATGTAATATAAAGCTCCGTGTCTATAGAACCATAATCATGCCGATTGCTCTATACGGATGCGAAACATGGGCTCTCATAAAACGGGAAGAGAACAAATTCCTCGTATTCGAGAATAAAGTTGGGGTCTATTTGGCGGTAAATATGACGAGGAGTCAGGACAATGGAGGAAACTCCACAACCACGAATTGGAAGAGCTATACCGCAAACCTACAATAGTGAGAGTAATCAAGTCGCGAAGATTAAGATGGGCCGGACACGTAGCGCGAATGGGCGATGATAGGACCGTGCATAGAATTCTTGACGGTAAACTAACGGGAAAGGGACCGACAGGACGGCCGCGATGGAGATGGGAGGACAATGTTAGATTGGACCTCGAGGAGATCGGATCGGATATCCAAACGTGGAAGGAGAGCGCACAGGACAGGGAACAATGGCGGAGCCGAGTCGGTGAGATCATGAACTTCCGGGTTCCTACAGGCCAATAAATAATAATAATAATAATAACAACATCTTGAAGTGGAGCAACAAAGTTGACACCAAAGTTAAACTTCTCTGCTATGAGCAGCTAATCCGTTCTGGAATATCGTACGCCTTTCGCATATGGTCCTGCATATCTTCGGCTCAAATGGAATGACTTCGAGTTTTCGAAAGAAAACTCCTCAGAAGATGCACCAACCACTCTAGAAGGCCTAACGGTCGCCATTATCCGAACTCTCTCCTATACGAAGATGCCTCCATTACCCCTATCGACGAGTACTTACTACAATTAGCATACAAGTACCCCGAAAGCATTCAGAACAGCGAGAACCTACTTGTACGGGAGTCTTCTTTCTTGACCCTTATTTCTCTCGATCTCATCGGATCAGACCACCATAATTTCTTCTTCAGTGCAAAACTGAAGAAACCACCCTTCAACAACATTCCCCTCTATAATAGAGGATTCCTGGACTCATCCCACAGGGTATACTGCTAATATACCACACGTACACACGCACGTACAGTACAAGACGGCACAAACATACACACACACCGACCAAAGCGCAGATCATCAGACACCAAAAACGTGATCTGCGTTTATTACCACACTCAAGACCTACCGGTCTTGTACAATTTCTTTCCCATTATCCCTTCATCCATATCTTCGTTGCTCAGGATACGACTTACATTCGAGATTCCGTTTTAAGGGCGGAGACTGCGTCTTCGCGCGGTCCAATCTGGCTTGCCAGAGGATGGAGGCGTTAGAACCCAATAATATGGACATCATATGGTTGAGGGTCGTGCTGAGGAATTCCGTAAAATGTCTTTATTGTCTTTACCGCCCCCCGAATGACGATCGACCGGCGACATTTTTCGAACATCTTTCGCATACCGTCGACTGGATACAGATCAACCACCCGGCTTCTGAAATTGTTGTCGTTGGCAATTTTAATGTGCACCATTCCGCCTGGTTGTTACATTCTAACAGAACCGACGAGGCTGGGAGGCTGGCGGAGATGTTTGCTGTAAGCCACAACTTGACTCAACTCGTGGGGGAGTCAACGCGAGTGCCGGATGCCCGAGGCGATTATGCGAACACCCTGGATCTGTTTTTGACATCCGAACCGAGTATTTATACCGTAGAGGTTTCGGCGCCACTGGCAAACTCAGATCACTGCTTGGTATCTGCAGCGCAAACACTTGCATATCAAGCAAATAGGTGGCCTAGTCAGCTTCGCCATGTATGGAAGTATGGGGCTGCTAAATGGGATGATTTGCGAAATTTCTTCGCATCCTTTCCATGGTCCGAGGTGTGCTTCGGAGACTCTGATGTTAACGCTTGCGCGGAGTCGGTATCAGAGATTATTCTTCTGGGCATAGAGATGTATATTCCACATTCCATCAAACGAAGTTCGTCTGATAAAAAATGCGAGCTGATTACAGCGGTAAAAAATAGAGCTTTTAAGCAATGGCGCTCCAATCCCCCCGATGTGAACAGAACGAATTTTGTTAGAATCAGAAACGCGTGCAACCAGGCGATTGATACCGCGAAGAAGGCTCACAACGACAGGGTGATCAATAAGCTCCTTCGGCGCCCAACTGGTTCGCGCTCCTTCTAGTCAATGGCAAAAGCTGTTAGCAGTAACTTCGTTGGTGACAACAGCGGGACGTTAGTCACGAATTCAAAGGATAAAGCAAATGTGTTCGCGAATTTATTTTCCGCGAATTCAAACCTCGATCCCGGCCTTTTGGAGCCACCTGTGATCTCGCCGGTACGGTCTTCGATGCGGGATGTGAGATTCCGTCCGCGCACTATTAAACGCATTCTACGTGAACTGGATTGTAGGAAGCCAACCGGCCCGGACGGAATATCAGCAATAGTCCTTAGGAATTGTGCTCCAGAACTATCGCCGGTTCCTGGCAGACTCTTCCGCTTATCTTATACACGGAGGACCTGGGGAAAGTTTGAAATTGCTCGGCGTCACGGTCTGTGGGAATGTATCATGGCATAAACACGTGTCGAGTATCGCCAGGTAAGCCTCAGGAAAACTGAGTTATCCGTTTAGAGCCAAGAAATATTTTACTCCGGCCCAACTTCTTCTCCTATATAAATCCCAAATTAGACCGGCGCTCGAATATTGCTCTCATGTTTGGAGCTCGGATCCTAAACATACCCTCGACCCACTTGAGATCATACAGGGACGAGCGATCCGCCTGATCGGGGACTCGGCGCTGACGTCGGGACTACAGTCGCTATCACATCGAAGGCGCGTAGCCGACCTCTGTCTGTTTTACAGATATTATCACGGGTACTGTTCTTCGGAGATTCGTGGTATTGTTGCACACAATTCGGCTTATATGCGCTCCACAAGACAATCCGACGGATCGCACTCGTTTGTGGTTCATCTCCCGACGGCGCGAACATCCCTGCATCAGAACTCGTTCCGTTACAGAACGGGGAAGCTGTGGAAATTCCTTCCCACGCGAGTGTTCCCGGAGTGTTACAAGCTGCAACTGTTCAAAAAGATAGGTTCGCCTCTCCCGAGAGAAGTTTAATATAAAAAAAAATTAAAAAAAAAGTAGTTAGAGAACACCTGAACTAACACTGTCCACACTATCCTTAGATACCTCCCCCCTTTTTCTTTTTCAGATATCTCGAGACTGATGATCGTAGCTTCAAAAAAATTACTGTTCGATGGGTTCCATCTCATTAGAAGTCGATATCAGCTATGGAAGTGTTCAATCCATTACTTTCAATAAGTTCTCGACTTGTTGCTAACCAAATTACCGTTTATAATTGATTCACCCTCGTATATAGATTGTATGAAATTGACTTAGCTTACCTCGATACCAGAGTCATGCTGCAGACAGTGTATAACCCCCGTAACTTCTCCAATCAAAATGCCGTCTTCCCAAACCGCTGGGATAGAAAAAATTGGCGTCGGAAATTTAATTTGCCACTCAATTTCACCTTTACACAACGTAACACACGCAACATATCCGTCGAGTGTGCATACGACTACCCTGCTGTCAGAAATCTCCTGGGGTGATGCAACGATGCCTTTATGTCCAATATGGGTTTTCCATCGTACTTTCCTAAACTTTTGAAAGAGACAAAACGTAATGACATTCAATTAAGGTTAACCAAGCAATCTTACAGGTAAATCAATGCAGACCAAGTTGTTAGTAAGAGAATAGTTTCCGACCAGTACATAGTTATCCTTTCGATGTAGTCTTGACTTGATCATTCCTCCGCAATTGTATGTCCATTCAATAGAGCCACAACGATAATCTATCATGTAGAGCACCCCATCATAACAGCCAGTAAGCAGCAATCTGTCATCCAAGAATAGAACTTGTCCTTCAATTCTATCAGGCAGTGTGCATGTGCATATTTCATGGCCTGATAAAGCATCTAAAACGACTACAATATGCGAGTGTGAACCGACACAAACGACATTGCCAAAGCATTTTGGAGTTGCATCTACACATTTTCCCGTATTGTATTGCCATTTGATTTCCAGAAGTGTGCCAGTATTTATCGAACTGGAGTAAGACGAATTTGTTATCTTTGAAGATTCTGTCTGTAAATTTGAAATGTACTCATGGATATCCTCAATGGTGGTAATACCGTCCATCATAAGCTGTAAAACTTTAGGATCAGGATGTGGAAGGAACTCTTCGATCTGTGCTGCCAGCGTAAGAGCCTGAATGGAAGTACCACCACCCTCCAAGAAGGATGTATACAGCAATGCCTCATTCGAGGTCTCACTCTTGTCTAGATTTAATCCTAAAACGTCTGTAAGATAGCTTTCAAACTGGGATACTGGGGTCGATTGATTGGATTTATTCAAAGTAAATAGTTTCAAAAGATCTTCACTGAATATCTTGCCGTGGCTCGTTAAGGGTAGTTCCCCTACGAAGAGGATATTATCTGGTCTTTCAATTCTCTTAAGTTTTATGTTAACCTGCCGTTTAATGTTTCTCGGATCAGATTTTTCGTCTTTTACTATGAAACAAATCAATCTGCTCTCTGACTCTATAAATATAGAGTGAGCATTCAGAACTCCGTCAATTGTTAAAATAGTGTACACTATTTCTTGAAGGCAGATCCGGTTGCCATAACGTTTAATAACTTCGTTTTCCCTTCCTTGGAAATATAAATTATCTTCCGAAATGAAGCCGATATCACCAGTGGCAAGAAATACCATGTTATCCGATTCTGACGGCATCCAGGGTTCATCATTGATCAAACATTTGCGGGTACAACTTCCAATTTGAATGTGGCCAGAGCCTTGAGAGATTATTTCTCCTGTTTCATTCACAATTCTAATTTCGGTTTCTTCATCTATAGGCGAACCAAGAGGAATATTATTATCGACATCCGATGGCTTTACTTCATATATTGTACTCCAACACGACATCTCGGTGATACCATAGACATTGAAGATTTTTGTCTTCTCACAATTTCCAGCAGTCCATTCAAGAACTTCTTTCATGGGCGGAAAACGTTCTCCTCCTAAAATTAGAATCCTTGAAAAGGACGTTTTGTGTTGTACAAAAAAGTCTGTGAGAATGAAAATAAATAGAAATAGACATTTTTCTAAAAATATTTGGCTACATAGTTTAGTATTAAGTTAAGAAAACACAATTCTGACAATTTTTATTCAACCTCCTTTTTGGTAATCTCTAAAATTGATGCCTAAGGTAGAGTCAAACTTGAATAACCCAAAACAGAGAAAAGATTCGTATGCAAATGAAATGCAATTTTTATTCTTTACTTTAATCATTTTTGATGCTCGATAAGTTGGGTAAAAAAAGCAAGTTGTTAAGATAGTTCTCCACGATGCGCAAATGCTGTTTATGTACCGTTTTCTTTGACGAAGGTTTGTTAGAAAAAATACCGAAAGAAAATGTCATGCAACTATTCAATTTTCCCAGTGGCTTATGATTTATCCATGTTAGAAGTTTTATTATTCCAAACATTCGAGATAAATCTATGTCCTATTTCGTCATTCTCGCTTTTTCCTGTCAAGCGTACTACACTTTGATATTTATAAATATCAACAACAAAACAAACAAACGAAATGTGTGCATTCGTATAAAAGCAAAAGTCTACAACTATTTTTTACCTAGGACCAATACTAAAATGCGAGGCAGGCGCCTGCAATAATCGTGTTACCACCGGCTGTAGGCCAATATTGTCCCCGGCTTCGGTCAATAAAACTGTAGCCAACCTCTCGGTACACCCCACTGCACGAAAAGTCACTTATTCCTGCCCACCGAAGGCAGTATCATCCATAACCCTAAAACCAAAGTTCGCTTCAAATCCAAAGCCTCCACAAACAGCGGTCGGGGTCGACCTACCTGCTTTAAGAGAGAAGTTTCAAATCCAAAGCCTCCACAAACAGCGGTCGAGGTCGACCTACGTGCTTTAAGAACGAAGCGACAACTCGGGGTCTTTGCACGAGACCGCAATTTGAAGGAAATCGTCGGTGATATGAACCTGTGGGGCTTTTCAGGGCCCGAAGAGCCACGCATCGCTCGATCCCCACCATTACCAGCAATACAACTCACCTTAAAGTTGAAATTTCGGCAAGATTATACAATCTTGCTAAGGTATTAACCGCCACCCAATTAGCTGGAATCAATTCGGTTATCCCTACGGATAACCGACATAAATATATCTTAGGCAGCTTACCTTTTTTGGGGCTGTTCCAAGCCTCTTCACCACGGTCATTCCTGAAAGCATAATTCAAGAAAGATTATCAGCTCGCCATGACATCGATCCCGCATCAATCGATTTTCATCGGTATGATCTTTGATCTATCCTTTCCAAGGAGTAAAGGTTCAAATTATCATTGGCCTTGCAGGCGCGCATATTACTGGGTTATCAGCATGACCGGTTCTATGATCCGTAGCCGTTTCTTGGAACGATCACCAGCATCGGTCATGACCATCAATATTTACTTACCCAATGAATAGCCACGATTCACACAATGGCTAGCGAAGCCGTTTTCGTTTACTTAATGTTGACACCTAAGCGGATACTCTTGCCTGATGGCACCAAAACGGGAGTAATTACCCTAAAACTACATGCATCTGATGGTATCTGGCCGTTGTGTGTTATTTTAAACAACCGGCAACGGTTGTACCCTATGTTCGTTTACAGAATCCAACGTGCAGCCATGTCTATTGGGATTGTTTGCCTTCAGCGAGACTTTTTGTTATCGGTCGCCAACCGTCCGCGGACCTAGGAAACATCATATCAATCAACTAAACGTTGATTTATGGTTGCTCATATGTGCTAGCGGATCTTCGGTGCGTTTTCACACTAGAAGGGTCCACCGCCGGCAAGCGTTACACAAATTAATTGTGTACACAGCTGCCGACCCATAAATGCCGGCGAACTCAAACAATCCGCATCCCTGTCGTCGATCATGGGAAATAGCGTTTCTGTTGACATTAGATCGCAGAGACCTTTTCCTTCGGCTAATGATCATTACGATGGGATGCAATAACAACGCCCGCATCCATCTATGTTCGTCCGTTGCTGGTCTTGTAGCAGATACACATACATGGGAAATCCACCCCATGTTAGCTAACCCAATCACGATTGACTGCCTCGAGTTGATCGTATAGCTACTCCTCTTCTGAGGCTATTCGTGACCAGTTCATTCGTATGTTGACGAATGGATGTTTAGTCAGATTTTACCGTCTAAGGAGACACTCGCGTCCCTGTCGTTGCGATAAAATTCGGACCTTATCCAGGGTGAAGTTTGTGAGTTGCGTGCAGACACAGTTGTCTTTTGTAATTATTAACACCGTTGTGTATTAAGTGTAAATTAATAACTTTCGAACACATTAAGCCAGCTAAAATTAAATGTGACTAATAACTTTTGCAAGAGTTCCGTCGTTAATAACATTTGAACTTGTAAAGCCAGTTAAAGTTAAATGAGAGTTGATAACATTTGTACGTGTAAAAAAACAGTTTCCTACTGGTACTAAAGCTTTTCGTCATTGTACTGTGCAACCAAATAAGAATGTAATTTATGTCCTACAGTTTATATCAACCGAGTTGGAGTTGGGTTGTGAATAATAAATCTATGTTCAACAAAGATTGTGTGTTTTTGTTACTTCTCTTTTCTCTTGGTGTTTCCTTCCTCGTCGGTTATAGTTCGGAGTTCTGCTATACCGGAGTTGTGAACAATTATCAGTGAACAGTCGGTGGAATATTAGTGAATCCCTGTCCTTGCTGACACACTTTAACTAATATTACCCACAAACCGATTAGGGATTTCCAATTTTAACGCAAACACTTTAAGTGCATCAACGAAACAAAATCGTAACCTACAATAGTAAGACTTATCAAAAGGTTAACGACGACCTTAAGGCCAAGGAGGTAAATTATTACACATTCATCCCGGCCGACGGAAAGTCAAGGATCATCCTTTTAAAAGGAGTCGCTGTTTGTTGGGAAATGAACGACATTGTCATTGCCTTTGAGGCAGCATTTCCTAACGTCAAAGTCACTGACACCAAAAAAGTCTGTCCCCCACAACGGTTTGTGAAATTCAGACCGGAAGAACACGGTGAACATATGGCAGCTTCACCTTACCCCGAAGTCGATTAAGACCGCCAACGAGACAGCACGTGGGCTTCTGCCTCGTGATCCGTACCATCGGATCAATTGTGTAATCCGTTTTGGGAATCTTAAATATACACAAGACACCCAATAGCACTATCGGTTTGCGCGAAAAGTCTTACTGTGTGATTCTAAACAAATAAACGGATCTCCACACAAGCGTCTTGGTGCTGTGAAAAGTGCGAGGATACACACGCGAGTGATGTACAGTGCGGGAAAAGCCTCTACTCATTCCATCCCTTGTGTATGTTTTCCCTTTTTCGCACCTCTGTTTGCGTCCCTCAGGCAGCGATACTCTCGATCTATTAATTTACAATCTTTGGAGAGTTTGTTGGGTCTGAGTGGCATAATGTTCATCATGGAAGGGATGTGACCTGGATTTCAGCACGGATCTAGTGGGGCACCTACTACAAGGGCATACACCAGTAGTGGTTACTTTCGCTTATCTATTGCTGGACTTGCATCCTTTCTGGAGGCGGTATTTGTTTTCTGTGTAGGGCCATTTCAATGGAGCGGGAATTTCGCGTTGATTTGTGTAACATTCGCGGCTTGAGATGCAATTTCTCTTCTGTATCTGCCCACGTTTCTAACCAGAAACCAACTATCCTTGTACATAGCGAAACCCAGGTAATTACTAATACAGATATTTCCGATTCTAATCTACCTAGATATAACTTAGTGCCACTCTTCTTTCCACATCGTAGTATAGCCACATACATATAAAATGATATTGCTTATCAGCTTCTGCAACAATATGGGCTCTGTTCCAACCCAGAATTTAATTTCTCTTGGCTAAAACTTCACGTTTGTAAGCATATCATATACTACTGCTTTCTTTCATCATCATCATCGGCACTACAGGTCTTGGCCTTATTTAGCAAATCTCTCCACCGCTATCCGGTACATATCCGAGACTTGTTAAATTGTATATTATAATTCGTTTTTCCGGGCAAGGTTATTAGTCTTGCGCCAAACTGCTTTCTTCACAGAAGCTCAAACTTGAATAGAAACGCATCCTTTAACGAATTTGAGGCTCTGTCTGATTATATTGATAGGATCTTGACTTTATATCCGCACACTGAAATCGTGATTGCGTCACTACGGGCACACAACACTTGATGGTCAATATGTCCAGCTCTTTGCTGATTCAAATAGTTTAACTTAACTTGTCAATGAACCAACACGGATACCAGACATATATGGTCACTTCGCTAACACAAATGACCATATATGTCAAATACACAATTGAAGTTTCTTCGCCCTTGGGACTTCAGACCACAGTGTCGTGTCAGCTAAATTTCCTCTAACCAAGACCCACAGGTCTTGTATGATTTCTTTCCTACCATTCCTCCATCCAAGTAGTTAGAGACCATTTGAACTAACCTATCCTTAGATACCCCCCCCCCCCCCCCCCCCCCCCAACCCTTTTTCTTTTTCGGATATCATGAGACCGAGGCCAACATCCTCACAGATGTGGGTGTGGATGATTCTGGTTATCGCAAGACTTTTTTTTTACATTTCTTACCTTAAGGTCGTCTGTCCATTAAGTAGCTTGTTCTGAATGTTTTCCAGTCCGAAACGTCGAAATAGTGATGGAGTGGTTTGCATTATTGTCGGTCCACACAGTCTTTCCGAAAACAGAGCGCCTATTTCGTATGAAGTGTTTGTTCGAAAATTCCGGTGCAGAATTAGCAGACCACATCCGTTATACAGCGCCAGAAAGAATTCCACAACAAAAGGATCAAATGTTATTGGCGTAGACAATAGAATCAAATCTTCACGGGTTACATTCAGTTTTTCACTAAACAAAACCGGTTTGGCATTGATTAATGCTTAAGCATATATTACTTCAAAGATACACGTACCTTAAGCCTTTTATGTTTGGAAAAATACATTCATACGGCACCCGTACAATTTTAGGAACTCCAGTGCTCCCGGATGTTTGGATAGAATAGCATTCATTTGGCAATTTTTCCAGGACTTTGCTATTGTCATGAACTGCATAGTAAATATAAAAATCGGTCCCTAAAATACACACTTTTGTCACCAATCTTAAAAATTGGATGTTATCTAGATGGGAATAATTCGAGAAAAGGTACGTGGTTCCGTAGCTGTTGACTATGTCTATTAGTTCGTTTACATTCGCATCGTGAGGAACGGGACAGAAGGTACTTGCCACATTCAGAATGCTACAACAAATGTACAAAAGAAAAGAAAAAGATGTATCAAAAATTGTTTTCCCGTATTTTCGAGAGCACTACCTTAAGAGAAGAACACATAATCCTGGGCAATGACAACACTGTACAGCTGTATGGGTTTCACTTGCGCCTATGCTCTCAAGTAGATAAATAAGTTGTTGGGTTTCATTTACAACTTCTCGGAACGTGAAGATTTGGTCATGGTTTTCACTTAATCTATATAATAAGAAAACTTTATCTGAAAAGAACTGCAAACGGCGCACATCATAAAATGACACCGGCATTGAAATCTATAATAACTGCTGTCAATTGTGACAATGATAATAATAATGAACTCGATGAACTGTCACTGCATTGAAATGGTTTGGTTAACAGTTGCTATTTGACAGTTGCCATTTGTTGAGTCTTTGGGTTTAGGTTTGGATGCGGATAACCTGTTGCATTTTTGCTGAGCTTAAGGGGACGTCTTTGAACACGGCGTGTTTTGTTATAATTTATTTTACAAAAAGCGGAAAGCATTTATTGCAATTTCTGAAGTTACATATTATAATAGACATTAAAATGTGTACGAAAAAAAATGTTTATGAGTAAAATGGCGACGCTGCAGCTGACCAAACTTGATTCCTCAGTTGCGCCGTGCAAAGCCCAGGTCCCTGTAGTTATCCGAAATCAACGAAAACATTTTTTTCCATTAAAATATAAAATTCTTCTTTGCTTTAATTAACCTTAATTAACAAAAAAAATAAAAATAAAAATTTGTGGACAAAAAGGAAAAAAACGCTTTCTTTTCATAAACAAATTGTTAAAAACAATACTTTATAATTATATTGATTACTATTACGACAGTTTAAAAAGTGCTTACGTTGTTTATTAAAAAATGTACATATTACTAAATGCTACTAGCCTTTAAGAAACTGCCGATTGTTACCTATTAAATTTCACATGTCTTATGAAAAGGAAGCGGTTTTCTGGTCTGACTATTTATTGAACATATAAACCATTTTCAAAAGATTTAGATTTCAGAACATTTCATGAAGATGTAAACCATTTATTATTTACACAATCGACAGCTACTAAACACAGCAATTTGTAGACTGTCACTGATAGAAAGTAAATAAAAAGCAGTGTCTGTAAATTAATTGCAAATATAAACTCGAGTTCAATAATTTTCCAATAAAATGCCGAAAGTTGTATCAAGAAGTATAGTATGTTCTGATTCAAAAGATCAAGAGGAGTGCAACGAAGAAAAACCCTTAAATATTTATTATTGTTTATGCGGCAAATTGTCATTAATTTTGGGTACTGTATAAATATGTTTCTGTTTAACAAACAACCATTACTTAATTGTCTGTCTATCTTGCAGATTGTGGACTAGAAAAATTGCCTCTTCGATCCAAAGATGGCGCTAGAGTCATTGATGGAAATATGCGCGCCCACAAGTTAGCATATAACATTGGAGATACAGTTCACATCCTGCGAGATAAGGGAGTGGAAACGCAGCACAGACTGCATGTAAGTACTTTTAGTTGATACTTTGGATTTTGATTGCAATTTCGAAAGTTACATCAAAATCAAAATATGTATGTACCTTGTTGGTAGTTTATAAATGCAATTTATATTTGCTACGTCTTATGGCATCAGTGTAATAGGAAAAGTAGAAACGGGTCGAGTGGATAGGTAGGAAAGAGTTTCTCTATGGAGAATATAAAACATTTCTACACTTGTTAAGTAAAGATATGACAATTCTGCAGATACGTTTCCATAAATTGCTGTACGAGCCGCCCCACAGTGTTTTTTGGGATAAATTGCATCATTAGAGTGCGAATCCGCAACAAATGTGCAAAAACCTCTTGAATACACGGACATTTACCGAAACTGTTCTAAATATAAGGAAACTATTCACCGGATTAAGGAAGTTCATGCTGAATATGTACCAATGTCAAACATGGTAAATCAAGCGACACAAAATTATAACTACAGCTGTGTCATATTCGTCAATATACTTCTTCTTTCTTGAAAAACATCCACTGGTGAATTTATTAAATAGTAATCTAGAAAGGTTAGCATGAGGACTGAAGAGTTTAGTCGACCACACTCAAAACAGTAAGAAAAGTTCAACACGCTATTATTGGAAAAAGAACGAATTGGTTTGTGTGTGAAGGGCAGCAGATCGCTGATGAAAACAAGAAAAGAATGGAGCCCTGCACGAAATCCTGTAGAATACCAGTATTAGTCTTATGTAGATGTAGATTGAACGGCATCAATTTTTGATGCAAACTGAGTGATTCCCTTTTTCGGTGATGCATGCTATCAGATCGGATGTAGAGTACTTACTGCGAAAACCTTATTTATGGTCAATTAGAAAGCCCAACGTTTCGAGATGTTTCGTCAGTTGGAGATTTGTAATGCAACAATATTCATAAAAATATATAGCTTTTTGACTTCCTGAGAGAGTTGGAAATTTCATTCCGTTTACGTAAGGATCATGATATGATATCAGAGAGAAATGTAAAGTAAGTAGAATACGTGTTGCGTTGGCAACGACATTGTTATCAACTACGACTGATAAAATGAAGGAGAAGTCACAATTTCTGATAAATTCCACAAATGCCCAGAAAATTCTTCGGCCTCAAGGGCAGTCATATTTTTGGCAAACTTTCTGGTCAAGTAAAAGCTTTCTCTTGCAGTAAGTCCTTGCTCTTTTGAATTGTCTGAGGTTTTCCTCTGTATTTTTTGACTTATACGATCTGAATCTCACGGTATTTGTCCTAACAGTTTCCTTACATCTCATGTTGGGCTTAGGCATAATTAATTTTAACCCTGTGGGGATTGACTTTTTTTCGGTAGGAAGGTGGAAATCTTCAAAAGATACCTCTGGACCGATCCAGACGGATGCCGGGTTTTTACCGACTAAAAGCACCTCCTGCCAGGCACATATTCCCGTTGATCCCCGCAAAACTTTCTTTTAGATATTCCATCGCGGGGCGGGGCGGGACGGAGTTTACATGTTACTCCGCTCATCGCGTAGCAACTGCTGCATCATTTCACAGAGAATACCATTTGTTACGGACCATGCCTGTCTTGAACTCAGCATGTATTTTATCACTCCTGCCGGAGTAACTGTCCGTCTCATATGTCTCTCCAAAATCGGTCGTGCGGTCTTCGAATCTCATGCACTCTGTGAGTACGTGTTCCGCATTTTCTATTTTGCCTTCGCAATACAAGTAGTATGGGTGATTCACATGCTTATACTTGTGCAAGTATGACCGAAGGCATCCATATCCTGATATTAGCTGAATCAAGTGGTAAATCAGCTCGCCATGCTTTCTTTTCACCCACGTTTCTATATCAGGTATCATGGTGTGGGTCCATCTTCCTTTGGTGGAAGAATCCCACCTTCGTTGGCATTCTTTTAGGCTTGAGAGCTCCAATTGTGACAGCATTCTCCGACCATTCTCTTGGGAGACCTCATGAAATGCAGTGTTTTCCTTAGTTGCAATGTCAAGTGGTGTCCTCCCGGCCAAAACATTTATGGCATCCTCGGATACAGTTCGGAATGCACAGCATACTCTTAATGATGCCAGCCTATGTGCTGAGTTCACTTTCGTCATGTACCACTTATACTGTGTGGCTCCTGCCCATATGAGAGCTGAATATCAAATATTGATCATCGAAAATCACTTTATTGTTTTTCAAAATATTCCCCATGAAGATCTATACACTTTTGCATGCGTTTGAACCAATTGTCGAAGCACTTTTGCCACTCTGATTGAGGTATCTCCAACACATGCATTCTGAATGCAGCAACCGCTTCTTCAGGTGTCGAAAAACGTTGACCTCTCAGTTTGTTTTTTACGTACGGAAAAAGGAAGTCATTCGGTGCCAAGTCAGGACTATACGGCGGATGACCCATCAAATCGATGTTTTGGGTGCTCAAAAATGCAGTTGTCGCAGCCGATGTGTGAGAGCTCGCATTGTCGTGGTGAAGAGTGATCCGTCTTCGGCGGTTGGTTTTCCTGATTTCTTGGAAGACAACTGGCAAACAAATGGTTGTGTACCACTCAGAATTGACTGTTCTGCGTTGTTCTAGTGGTACGGTTGCGACATGTCCAGTTTTTTCGAAAAAACAGGCGACCATTTGCTTGGAAGTGCTTCGTGCGCGAACAACTTTTGTTGGATTTGGCTCATCTTGAAACACCCAGACAGTCGACTGCTGTTTACTTTCGGGCTCATACGCCTAAATCCACGATTCATCACCTGTCACGATGTCATAGACGTGTTTCGAAGCACCGCGACCGTATTTTTTGAGCATTTCTTTCGACCAATTGAAACGAGCCTTTTTTTGGGCGATTGACAAATTGTGTGGGATCCAACGCGAACAAATTTTTTTGACAGCCAAATGTTTATGCAATATTGAATGTATGCTGGTCCCACTAACGCCTAAGGTTGTCTCAATCTCACGATAGGTCACATGACGATCTTCCAATATCAGTTCGCGCACAGCATCAATGGTTTTCGGAACAACAACTGATTTTGGACGACCTTCACGAAATTCATCTTGGAGTGAACTACTACCACGATTGAATTCACCATACCATCGATAAACACTGGTCCTTGATGGAGCTTCATCGCCAAAAATTGAATTAAGTTCATCCATGCACTGTTGCTGAGTTAATCCACGCCGAAAGTTGTAAAAAATAATCGCACGAAAATGTTGACGATTTAATTCCATTTTTGGGCCGAGATGAATCTTTTAAGTTACTGTAAACAACACAAATAGCGCTCGTATGTCAAAACGTTCTGAGTGCGCATAACCTCAAAAATGTCCAACTTTACAACAGAGCTGTCAATTGCCGGATTGCAACGCTAGGGTTGCCAAATCCCGAAACATAAGAGGCAACCCTCGTACATTATAATGGAGGACCCTGATTACGAGTTTCCTTATGTGGGACCGGGGTCCTCCAACATAGAGTAGCAGTCTCGCCAAACCTTTGCATACTCCTGCTGTTTTTTCACTCATTTTCCTCAGGTGTTCCTTGAAGCTCAACCTGTTGTCGAATATAACAAGAAGATATTGAATATAGGGACTGTATCTGATTGTTTGTCCTTCTATTTCCAAATCAAGGTGTTCAACTTTCTTGCGGCTGCTTATTAAAACTGCCTCCGTCTTATGCCCACCTAATTTCAGTCCGACCATATCTAGCCAGCATTTAATGCTCTGGATTGCTTGGGAGCAAATATTCTCCAGGTCATCTAGATGTTTAGATACGGCCACTATTTGTTAAATCATTCATTTGAAGCTCTTCTGGTACATTGACCTTAAGCACACCATCATACATGATATTCTATTACGACGGACCTAATACAGATCCCTGAGGTACACTCGCTGTTATTTTATATTCCTGTGGTCCCTCATCTGTATCATAGGGCAGTCTTCTATCTGAGAGATAGTTTGCTAGTATACGCACCAAGTAGGGTGAGACTTGTAGATCGCCCAACGTTTCTAGAACCCGATTCCAGTTCACCGAGTTAAATGCATTTTTAACATTTAGTGTCACCACCGCGCAATATTTTTTCGTACCTCCTAGCCATCGTGCTCCAGCTAACGCATTCCGAGCGATGTCGCACACCACAGATAGTGCCATACCGTTTGATCTACCTTTCCGGAACCCATACTGCCATTCAGAGAGCCCCGATGTCCCCTCAGTGAATTGTTCCAGGTGAGTGGCAATTATTCGCTCAAGGAGTTTTCCTTTTGTGTCCAATATGCACAACGGGCGATAAGTCGACGGCGATCTGGGTTCTTGACTCCTTTTGGTATAAGCACAAGCCGCTGTTTTTTCCATCGTTTTGGACATCGTCCTGTTTGAAGGCAGGTTGTGAAGAGACTGCTGAAGACTTCCGGCTTTTTTGTTAAAGCAGTCTTCACTACAGCGTTAGGGATAACATCCAGACCCGGGGTCTTCTTTTTTTTTTTTTGTTGACAATCCTTGCAGCCAAGAGCACCTTCGGGGGTCACGGGAGGTATTTCTCTTTGAGTTGAGCTCTTCCCCTCTCAACACCTCATCACACTGCGGGAAGAGGACAGTGTAGGTATTTACGTCTCTTTTGTCTCTGAGGACTCTTCCCATTAGACACTAACATAAACACACTAACGGTTCTTCTTCATTTATTTATTTCTTTATTTATAACTTAATAACACAAATGACAACTAAATCTAAGAGAACATTGCTTTATGGTTCTAATAACTAAAATGACTCCACTGTTCAGAAGTGTTTGAAAAGGCTTTGAAAAGGATTTAAACCGTTTTATCCTGCTTAGGGTAAATTGAAACGCTTTAACTGATTTACAAATGTTTTGAACTGATCTTAGAATAATTTGATTGTTTCAACGTGTTTGCACCGATCTCAGATGATTTGACTGCTTTAGCCTGTTTAACACTGATTTAAAATGATTTGATTGCTTCATGTGTTTACACCGATCTCAGAATGCATTACCGATTTCAACATAACTCAACCAATTTAAAATATTTCGAACTGAACCAAAAATAACTCGAACGATTAAACGCATCCAAAGAATTTTGCAAGTGCGGACTACTCCTTCATCGACGGTTGTTGGGCTTAGACTATCGCTATTCATATATGCCAGCCCGAGCGAAAACTTCCATTTCACCCTCTGGTCTTTAACAAAACAAAAAAAAAGGAACATAGGAAACGAATTTCGACGATCGCCTCTCGTGAGGATGCACACACAAACATGCAAGCGAACCGTGGACACACAGATACTCTTCTCTGTGGTGGGATTAGCGTTTGCAGCCGGGGCAAGACATCATGATGCGTGTGTTTACATTACACGAACTGCGCACAGCACTCAACCGATCATGCATGCAGATAGGTAGGCAAATCAAACACAGAGAATACCATCCGAAAGGGTTGCAGCTGTGCGATATTGTTAAGGCAGGACGTTGGCTGTTTATGTGATTGGCGACTGTGCGCCGCATCTACGCCGATCATGCCTGCTCCGCCTGGTAAATTATGCTGCCTTTACATTGCCACTATATTGGTCTGGTGCTAGGCATGGTTCATACATTTCCTGTTGATGGTCTTGACAACCGAATGCTGGCCGCAGTACAGTACAGAGAGAACATCTCCTGTACGTGTGCGGCGGCATTGGTCGGAAGATATTCGTGTCTGAATATATTTTAAGTTGTATCGGTTGCTTAGTGATGCGACCGTAATTCTTACTTAAGGAGATGATGCGCTTGATGTGATTATGCTTTCAGGTACTATCGATGTCGCCCTGTGGTAGCCCCGTAGGTAGATGACTACCATTTCTCTTCCTAGGAGGTTTCGAAGGTGCGTTGAATGCATCTCGTGGGGGAAACTCGAAACGGGAAAATGTCTGCAGATAATTGCAGGTAATGAAAGGTTTGGTATGCCTACTTGCCAGGTAAGCAGCTGCGCTCAGATGGAACTGCCGCAATACTTGTTGTATAGGGTGCTTTGTAAGCTTGGTAGAAGTTTTCGAATTCTGATGGGGAGGTAAGCAGTAGCGTTCGAAAGAACCGCCACAACGGCAACGATTTTGGCCATGTCAGTTTTATTTTTTTGCATTTGACTACTGTTGTTGTGTAGTCTTTTCATGATTATCGTGTAGGCGCTGCCGCATGGGTTATTATTTAATTCATGCCCCAGGGAGCAGAACGCACATATTTACTCTTACGGATCACATTCCTCAACTCCTTCCGTTTGTTGACGAATTCCGCATGCAAAAGGTGCCACGGTTTCTTGCTCTTTGTTGCAAGCGTCTTAACCTGGTGCACTCCGATTACACGTGAGCGATTTCTGGGTTCCACGAATACACTGGTTTGATAGCCCCCGCTGGTTGTCCTTGTCGTGGCATAAAAGCATTTTGGCGGATTTTTGTCTTTTGGTCGGAAGCGTTTCACCGAACATTATCTACAAATCAAACACGAAGCGAATCAGCCACAAATGAAACACTGAACTGAGTTTGTTTAGCTTTGCTTTTGTTCTTTATTAATTCTTTTGTTTCTTTACACTTAATCGTCTAGGACACAATTTTAATTTTTGTTTATGATAATAGTTCGGGTAGTATACTAAAAAAAAACAACAAACTTCCACCACACCTTGCATCGTATTAATATTTGGAAATATCCTTATTTATTCCTGTTTATCGCACATAGCCGTTCACTTGGTGTTTTCAGCACAACTACGAAAAAATGGTGAATTACAATTACACACGTTCGGATATCACGAAAGTGTCACGACGAGGATAATCGTGCCCGTCTCCGCATTGACTTTCCGCACTTAATTTAATTTTTTTAGAACACAGCGTAATTAACCGTAAACAAATTTCTGATGTCCTTAGTGAGGATCACAGGCCTGCGCGCGTTGAATTGTGCGTTGAACGCCGAATATATACGTTTATGGTGTTTGCCTTTGGTGGCAGTTCGGTCAATGTACTCAGGTTAACTCGCGTATTTTACAAGGTTTAAAATTTCGGGTCGAAACGTTACTTTCTCGTTTTATCGCGTTGCGCAGTTCAACCTACTCGTTAGGGTGCTCTATGTCGACTGATTCATTCGTACTCTTTCGTTTTTACACTCCTTGGTGATTCTCTCCCAATCAAGAATCTCTTCACCAGGGATGATCGCACTCTTTTTTTGGTCTTGCGGTTTCCGCTTCGTCACAGGCCAGATATGTGGATGGACTCACACAGACAGACGCGGAGGTTGCCGTCTGTTTGCTGTAGATCATTCTGGGTTCGCCAGAATTTTCACGCCTTCTGTTGCGTTGCGTATGCAAACATTCGGGTGTGTGGTTTATTCTTGGCGATCCTGGGATCGTGGTAATTACCGTATTTGCTTTGCCCTATGGGAACAGCGTTTTCGTTTACTGCTGTTTCTCCGCAATGGCCTTTGTTTAGGTGAAGTGCATTGCGGCAGGGACAAAGGTTTTGCCGACGGATTGTTTTACGGCAGCTGGCTTATCGCTGGGGATTTGATGTTTGTCAACATCTGGCGCAGCTTGCGTTTATCCAGCTAATGGATCGGTACACAATTTCGATACTGGGTCGTGTCCTTCGATCGCCATGCAGGCGTAGGGAAATTGTTCGGGACTTAGGGCCCACGTATCCGTGGATACGTGGGGTTGTTGACACCAGTATGGATGTCGCCTTTGGTCAGGTGAAAAGTTGGACTTTGGGGAGACGTGTCTGTGGGCACGTGAAGTTTGGTTATAGGTGAGTATGTTCCTTGGTGGAACGAAGATATCTCAGCCTATGGTGATTTGTGCGGTTCGTGGAACCGCCACAGAATCACATGCAGCAGGTAGCCACTTCATGACTTTTCCTGCCTGTTTGTTCGTATCGGCCTCTGCGTCAAACTGTTCGATTTGGTCTTCCAGTATATAATCGTGTATATCCGCATCGAAGTCCTTCTCTTTCAACCTATTTTTCTGGGCTTTCTTCGCCAATTCGCCAGTGATGAATACCCTGTGTGGTCATATTTCGTACACCACGGCTTGGTTGTCATCATGGGTGTAGGTGTCCAAAACTAGCTACTCCATAATTCTAGCCAACATGTAGCTGGCAAATGTGATGTCGGATTTGGACCGGCCTTTCTCGTTTATGAAGGTGTCATCAACACCATCATTAAGTAACAGAAAGTTCTAAGACTGCCAAGGCTTCGAGTAGTGCCTGGCCTTTACTGTTGGTCTTTGTGCTTCCCCATTTTACTGTCCAAGCGTTGAAATCTCCAGCAACTATAAGGGGGCTGTATCTCATGAATTGTGTCTGTCAGCCAAACTGTTAAGTTGAGGTCAAGTAATGAACAATATGCACTTAGTATCCAGGATGCTGGTGGAATAACGGATAATGTCTGATGGTTCATTTTCAAAATAGCCATTGTTTTTTATTTCTGCGAAAAGCCAAATATGCACTGGTACTTGAGTGCGCAATCTGCTGGTCGAACAAGCTCGAAAGAGCAGAAGAAGTTCAACATACTGTCATTAGCAAAAGAAGAAAATGGGTTTTGGGTGATGGCAAGAGATCGGCGATGAAGAGTTCATATTAATAGAATTGGAGCATCGAATTATCGATGCATTACTACTCAGGTTTAGTTGTATATGAAATATGACTTCGGACGAATGACCACCGTTCGTGGCTGCACAAGTTTCGGAGCGTTTCATCCCATTTTCGATCCCTTTTTTCGTAACTGCTGGAGGAATTCTGGAAATTTTTTTGCGAATTTGATTTTTTTTTACTTATTCCAGGTTTTTCGGCCGAATGGCGTCCACTCTGGCTTTGAAATAACCCCTTGGGTAAACGAATGGCGCTTAACCGCCTAACGTTGGCCAAACTATCAGGGTAGCGGAGCACGGATTTTAAGTAGTGCAATCCTTTAACTAGCTTGGGTCAATAGTATCGGTTGATCAAATCCAACAAAGCCTACTATGGTCTTTCAAGGCTTTTTAAATCCCGAAATTTATCTAGAACATCCAAGATACTAATGTACAAGACCATGGTCTTACCAGTACTCATGTACACATGATCGGAGAAGAGTGGGGATTACGAACGTATTCAACGTATATCGGGCTATGTTCATATTTCCGTCGAATAAAATAAGGCCCAACGATACCCCACAATGCAATATCTACCTATACAGTTATTCGTTGGTCATGTAACGACTTCTTTTCGATGGCTTGGGGAGAAGCATCAATAGGAGCCCAATACCGATAGTTTTGATTATTCACCGCGCCGGTTAAATAGAAGTGCGTTTCGTCAGTCATCAACATTTTTGCTGTGGATCAATTTCTTCATTCTCGATTTTCTCGACAATTTTTTCGATTGTCATCGCTAATTCTTAGAGATGAAAATTCTGATTATACCGTAATACGCGACGAGTGGACGACAGCGACATTTTAAGAGTTTGGGCACGTTTTGTTAATGAACGTCGAATGCTAATTTGAAAACTGTTGCACACCTTTTTAATGTTTTCGGGAGTTCGTGCGGTTTTTTGAGGCCCTGGTGACTATCGATTTGAAACATTGGCAGTTTTACGGAATTTCTTTATTCATTTCAATATTGTCTCACTCGCAGAATTTAGGTATCGCGGCAGAATCTTAAAATGTTTACAAAATTTACGTTATACGTGCATGACAAACTCTGCCTGCCCGGAAAGTCCTTTGTGGCAGGATGTATAGAAGGAGACCGCGCGGCAGAGCTTGTCTGCGATGGAGGGATGGCGTAGACCAGGACACCCAGAGCCTGGGAGTGCCAAACTGGATGACATCGGCTCAAAATCGGGACCGGTGGAGAGATTTGTTAAATAAGCCCAAGACCGGATCCCGGGTTCCGGGTTCCTACAGACCAATAAGTAGTACCAGTAATGAGAAGCAAAAGAGAGAATACAGCTTGCTGGCAGAAAGGTGATTAGTAGGGCCCGACCGAGTTCAATTTACAGTTTTATATCCGTTTTTTAGTATAAACAAGAAAAAATAACATTGATGACAGCCACGAGAGAACGGGCTGGATTTTGAACATGACACAGATTAAATAAAGTATAATCACACTAGCGACAAGTGGAAAAAAAAGAAAAATTACAATTGAGATTACCGTTGGAGGAGGTGGAAAAAAGCTGGTGCGAAGTAAAAAAACGAGAATGAATTTTGTGACTCAATTAAAATACATCTGGTTTATTAATATCACGGAAATCCAATCCGTAATAAAACTATACAAATTTATAACTCTGGCGATCTGCAGCTCGTAAATCGTGATTTCAAAACATAATGACAGGGAAACAAGAAGTTGCATACAACACACAAAAGGGGAAACATCGCCAAAACAATCTACCTAACACAACACATCGAGTAATAAGGTATTTACTTTAAATATAAACATTGATGTTTAATTTGTAAATAAAGAACCAACACAAGAAAACCAGATTCCAACTGAATTAACAGATTTAATTTGTAAATAAAGAAACAACACAAAAAACATATTGCAAGCGAAATAATATATTTAACTTGTAAATAAAGAAACAATACATATTTAACAGATTTAACTTGTAAATAACGAAACAACACAATAAATCACATTCCAATTGAATTAATACATTTAACTCGTAAACAAAGAAGCAACACAAAAAAACACGTTGCGACCGAAATAATATATTAAATTTATAAATAAAGAAACAATACATATCTAACAGATTTAACTTGTAAATAAAGAAACAACACTAAAATACACATTGCGACCGAAATAATATATTTAAATAATTACTATTACTATTACTATTCATCATCATCATCATCATCATCGGCACTACAACCGGAATCCGGTCTTGGCCTTATTTTGCAAGTCTTGAGGCTTGTTAAATTTTCCATAATAATTTATGTTTACGGGCAAGGTTATTACTCTTGCGCCAGACTATTACTATAACTATTTGTTTTCTTTCCGTTTTGTGAGAGTCCATGCTTCGCATCCGTACAGAATAATCGGCATGATTATGGTTCTACAGACCCGGAGCTTTATATTACGTGATAGCAGTTTGGATTTCAGCAGTTTACTGACTGTGTGCCAACTAGCGTTGTCGGTATGCAGTCTTTTGTTAATTTCCTTCGACATTTCGTTACTGGCCGTCAGTATTGTTCCCAGGTATTTAAACTCTTTAACTTTTTCAAATATCTTACCCTTGACGTTTATGTGTGTTCTTTTGTTTTGTCTTCTTTTATTTCTAGGCAGAAGAGGTGCTGCCACTTGCATGATGATTTCACTGGGTTTACTTACAGTTTCTTCTGGCGCAAGACTAATGACCTTGGCCAGAAAAAACGAATCATTATGGAAAATTTAACAAGCCTCAGGACTTGCTAAATAGGGCCAAGACCGGTTTCCGGTTGTAGTGCCGATAATAATGATGACTTACAGTTTCTAGATTATCGCCCATAACGGTGATGTCACCGCATATGCAAGCACTTGTGTGACCCCGTTCAGGGATGATCCGGCCATGTTATCGTCTTGTACCTTTCTGATGACATACTCGAGCACAAGGTTAAAAAGACATGGTGCGAGGCCATCCCCCTGTTCTAGTCAAATGGTTCTGAGAGGTGGTTTTCTATTCTAACTCCATTATTTTCGGTCCTGCAGATTTGAATGAGGGCAGCATATTTTTTCGGGACTCTCAGCTCAACCACAATATGGTAAAGTCTTTGCCTTGCGACTGAGTCGTAGGATTTGTTGAAGTCGACGAACAGTTGGTGAACCGTCTCTCCGTATTCCCACTTCTTCTCCAACAATAGCCTTACTGTGAACATTTGGTTGATCGTTGACCGGTTCCTACGGAATTCGCACTGGTAGTCTCCCAGTATTTCTTCTGCGTACTATGTTATTCTCGCCAGAATGACATTTGTTTGTATTTTGTATGTGGTTGGGAGCAATGATATTCCTTTGTAGTTTTCGCAGTCAGATCTGTCGCCTTTTTTAAAAATGGGGACGACTATTGAGGTTTTCCATTCTTCCGGAGTGACTTCCTTATCCCATATTGTTTTGATGAGTTGGTGTATCTTTCGAGCGGTTACCTCTCATCCATGCTTCACAAGCTCTGCCAGTATGCAGTCAACTCCGGGAGCATTGTTGTTTTTCATTCGATTTATTGCGTGTACAACTTCGTTGAAAGAGGGCTCTGGAATCTGAAGCTCGGCTGTATGTAAGTCTGGTGCATTTATTTGTGGTTGAGCAGGCTTTCAAAGTACTGCTTCCATCTTGTCACGATATTGTTTGTTTCTGTAGCCAGGCAGCCGTTTGCGTCTCGAATTCTTTTGGCTCTCCTTCGGTAGCCCTTTCTAATTGAATTTATGCCGGCATACATACCTCTGATGTTCTTTGCTCTGGAATTTTCTGAAATTTTTTCGATCGGAGTCTTCTCCCATTCGCGTTTTCTGCTTTTGAAGAGTCTCATTGTCTCTTTCCGAATTGTAGCGAATCTTTCTGCGTTGACTTCATCATATCTTTGTAAGTGGATCACTCTGAGGCATTTACGTTCTTCGATCTTCGCCCTGCACTCATCGTCAAAACAATGTTTGGACTTAATTGTTTTCTTAAATCCTAATACCTTTTGGGCAGTTTGTTTGATTGTGTCTCTGATCGATGTCCATTTAGTGTCTACACTATTGGCTTTCTCTTCCTCACTGCTCCCATTCTCTAGCATGCTAAATCTATTCGTTAGTTTGTCTTGATATTCAGCCCTTTTGCGTAGGACTTTTAGTTTATCAGTGTCGAACTTTTTGCTCGTCTCCCGTGACTGCTTATGTGGGTTTGCTGCGAGCCGACTCCTGATTTTGCCCATCACTACAAGATGATCGGAGTCGCAATCTGTTTCTCTATATGATCTAACCTCAAGGATATTCGAGTGGTGTCTTTTGTCTATGAGGAAGTGATCTTTATATATGTTACGCGTAACACCGTCAGGTGATATTCATGTGGCTTTATGAATTTGCTTGTGCTTGAACATCGTGTTTTTCACTACCAGATCTTTTGACGCTGCAAACGTGATAACTCGAATTCCATTATCATTTGAAACATCGTGTAGACTTTCTTTACCTATAGTTGGTTGGAAGATATCTTCCTTTCCAATTTTCGCATTAGAGGTCCCAGAGGAGGATTTTAACATCGAATGATGAAATCCCGTCAAATACATCTTCTAGGGTCTCGTAGAACGTGTCCTTCGTTTCTTCGTCCGTAGATTCTGTTGGGGCATGTACGTTTATAAATACATAATTGTACCATGGGTCCTGTATTTTTAGCATCGACATTCGATCATTAATAAATTTCACATCTTTTACATGGGGCGTAGTGCTATTGCTTATGATGCCTGTTCCGTCAAGGTTTCTACCAAGCGGAGGCAATACGCCTACGCAAATCAAAGATGAGTTGGACTCTGTGTATGAGGACTCTGCACTATCATTTACCACGGTGAAATTTTGGGCAAGTTAATTGCCAATGGGCACGGTGACGCGTAACGCCCTAGAATACGGATGGTAGATCTTTGTGTGTTACTCCTCGCTAGCCTGTCTGACATGGGTGGCCCTACTGGAAGCGTATGCTTCTGTCAGCTTAGCCTGAGTGATTCATTGTAGTTTAAGCCTCTGCACCACGTCAAGGTTTCTACCAAGCGGAGATAACTTGTAAATAAAGAAACAATATATATTTAATAGATTTAACTTGTAAATAAAGACACAACACAAAAAATCACATTCCGAGTGCCTTTTGAATACTACCAACACAGCACAACACTGTAACCAATAGCAACTCAATGTACATACCTTGATCTGTTGACATGGGGGTGGGAAAAAGGGGAATCGAATTTAATAGCCTATATATTTGTTGAGATTCCTTGAGCCTCCTGATCTTGAAGTCATCAAGAAGTTGAAATTGAGACCGTTACTGAAAGAAAAAACGCTAAAGATATATGTATATATATACCCTTAGGCAGGCGATGGAAAAATGTCTGGAATTTAAGATTCCATTATATCATCTATTTATAGACTTTAAGGCCGCCTACGACAGCATAGCCAGGGTAGAACTATATAATGCCATGAGAGAGTTCGGCATTCCAAACAAATTGATACGACTTTGTAGGTTGACCATGATCAACGTAACTAGTCAAGTAAAAATAGCGGGATTGCTGTCCAAACCAATAAACATCTTTAATGGACTCCGACAAGAGGACGGCCTGGCTTGCCTCCTCTTCAACTTGGCGTTGGAGAAAGCAATCCGCGACTCTGGAATTACCAGTAGAGGTACTATTGTCACCAAGTCCTGTTAGATACTTGCCTACGCAGATGACATCGACATCATCGGTAGAAACGAGTTGGCTGTACAGGACTCCTTCACCCAGATCGAACAGGCGGCACCAAAACTGGGACTGCACATTAAGGAGGGGAAAACTAAGTACATGGTGGCACCTTCTGCGAAGAGAAGACCTAACGTTGGTCAAACTATCAGGGTAGTGGAGCACGAATTGCCCGAAAAAGCATTATTATGGACAATTTAACATGTCGCGGATATGGACCGGATACCGGTGGGGAGACTTGCTAAATAAGGCCAAGACCGGATCCCGGTTGTAGTGCCGATGGTGAGGATATATATATATATATATATATATATATATATATATATATATATATAATATTTAATATATACATATATATAAATAATATATATTAGGTGTACAGCTTTGCTTCCGCCGTTTTTTTCCGAAATTCGAGGCTTTATTGTAAAAAAAACTGGTTATACATTATATAAATGGCTTGTTGCGTCACTCCACATGATCCTGCCAATTCTTGTTGCGTTTGACAGGAGTCTTGATCAAGTTATGCCTCCCATTCTGCATCTTCGAAAACCTTCTCTCTTCCACCGCCATGCTGGCCTTCGACGTTAAAATCGCCGTTCTTGAAGCGTTGAAACCGCTCCCGGCACGTTCTTTCACTAATAGCGGCCTCACCATAGGCATTTGAGAGCATTCGATGAGCCTCAGCCGCAGATTTCTTCATATTGTAGCGAGCTTAGGGTTCGCTGGATTAATTATTTTAAAATAAATAAGAGCCGTTAAATCGATTTTCAATTAATGTGACACTTTATTAGTCCGTTAATAACAACCGTTACTTTTTACCGTACACTTAACGTTTTCTTTATTATCGCTTCCGTGATTATCGCGTATTTTACTTCTTACTTCTCACTCGAGACGTATCGCTTGCTTCACTGTCTTCACTTACTTATCTCTAACTTAACTTCCGCTCTGCGTGCGACGTATTTATACCGTTTTTCCTCATTCTGATTTGGTGTATCGTTTCCGTCCGTTCCATAGTCTTGAATGTTCTATTCCAGTTTTCCAGTACTTCCTAAAATAATCTAGTACTTTGTTTCGGACTTTCTCGAAGATTCCAGTACTGATTGTCATATGCGTCACACTACCCTCCGCCTAGATTAGTTCGTCCCGAACTAAGTTCACTGATCTCCTGGGTTAACAAAAGTCGCCAGTCGGTCACGATGTACCACTTTCATCTTGGCGTTCGGTCTTCGCTGAATCCTATAGACAACGTCGTTAATTCTTGTGAGAATCTTATACGGTCCTTCCCAATGTTGCTGCAACTTCGGAGACCTTCCTTTTTGCCGATGAGGGTTATAAAGCCATACGTTATCGCCTGCATTAAATCCGGATGCGTTGGCTCGAACGTCGTACCTTGTTTTCATCCTGTCACTGGATACCTTGATTTGCTTTCGAACCAAATGATGAATCTCATCGAGGCGATTTCTCCATTCGGCTACGTAGTCTTCGGTCTTGTCTATGGCGTCTGGAGGTATTCCGAATCGCAGATCGGCTGGTAATCGTATCTCCCGTCCAAATATAATTTTTGCTGGAGAATGGCCTGTCGTATCGTGATTAGCCGATCTATAGCTCATGAGAAAGGTTTGTACATATTTGTCCCAATCTCTTTGGTGATCACTAACGACCTTCGATAAGTACTCTTTCATTGTTCGGTTGAACCTTTCGACCATTCCGTCTGACTGCGGATGTAAGGGTGTGGTCCTGGTTTTCCTTACGCCCAGTGCCGCACAGATGCCTTGAAATATCTGTGATTCGAAATTTCGGCCTTGATCAGAATGAAGCTCACAGGGAACACCATATCTGCTGATCCAATTATTGATTAGCTGCTCAATGACGGTTGTTGCTTCTTGGTTTGGAATTGGAAGGACTTCTACCCACTTGCTGAAGTAATCCATGATAACTAACATGTATTTGTTGTTGTCGTTTGTTTTTGGGAATGGTCCTGAGATATCAATCGCAATTCGCTCGAAAGGGGCACCCACGTTGTACTGCTTCATAGCGCTCCTTGGTTTTGCCGTTGGTCCCTTGGTCGCAGTGCAAGTTGTGCACTTCCTACACCAAGACTCGACGTCATCTCTCATGTGAAGCCAGTAGAAACGAGATCGTAATTTTGAAAGTGTCTTATTAACTCCCAAATGTCCACCGGAGGCCCCGTCGTGCATTTCTGTTAGAACATCTTTCACTTTTGATGGTGGGACTAGAATTTGCATTCGATGGGATTTTCCGTCCGCGGCTTCCCATTTACGCTTAAGAATACCATCTTCCACTAGCAAGGAATTCCATTGTGCCCAATATGCCTTAAATGTTCCACTCTTGTCGGAAATATTGTTCCAAGTTGGCCGCTCGTTCTTTTCTTTGTATTCCAGAATTAGCGACATATCTTCATCCTGAAGTTGAGCTGCGCGTATTGCCTCATTCGTCCACCCACCTAGTACTTCTACTTGTACATTTCACAGGTCGTACGCCTCTTCTTTCTCTTCCGCTTTATGACAATGTGTAAAATCTGGCTTACATCGTCTTCTTGATAGAGCATCAGCGTTATTATGCACCTTCCCTTGCTGAATTGAGCTTATCATTGATACGGGTTCACATTCTGCGGTTAAATCTCCTTTTCTTATTGCGACCGGCTCTTCGGACGCATTTAGTACTCTGACAGGTACAATGTGCTTCTTCACCTCAGATTGTTCCGTTGATAGTCTCCTCTTATGACAAGCGCATGAACAACAATTCTTACTCGATGTTTCATTCATTCGTCGACGTTTCCTACAGTCAACAGAGATGTGGCCGACTCCGCCGCATGTCCAGCACTTCATAACAGGTCTCGGGGTTCTCCGTTGTACATGCCCGATTCTTTGGCAGGAACGTTCCTGGACGGACATTTTTCGGACTCTATATGTACTCCTGGTAGCCAGTTTAGCAGATTCATAAGCCAATGCGAACGCCAGTATTTCATTAGTCGTCTTCTTTCCTGCCAAACGAACGGCCTGTTGCAAGTCCCGATCTTGGAGTGCGTTTATAAATGCATCCATTGCTACCTCGTTCAGAAATTCTTTAGTCATATTTGTATAAGCCAAGTTTGCCAATCGCTCAATGTCTGTCTGCAACTGTTGAAGATTTTCTCCCGGTTTCTGCGTTCTGCTCCGCAGTTGCATGCGGTAGACCTGCTGCATGTGGTTGTCGCCATACCTAGCTTCAAGGCCGTCTCTTATCGCTTGGAAATCTGTTTGCTTCTCTGCTGGTATGGTTTGTAGCAATTCTGCAGCCGCCCCGCGGAGTGACAAGATTAGTGATGTTGACTTTTGCTCATCCGACCACTTATTATAATTGGCCGCGGCGTCAAACTGACGTATAAATACGGAGAAGGGTCCCGTTCCATCGAAGGTTGGCGGTTGCATCCTTGTATCTTTGTAGTCATGTTGATTGCCTGGCGATGTCTTATTTCTCTCAACACAATCAAGTCTCTTTTCTATTCGTATTATTTCATCGGTGACTTTCTTGAATTCAGTTTCGTTTTTTAGATCTAGATTTTCTACTTCGTTTCGAATTTCGTCCTTAAAGTGTTGAAAATTACATTTCATCCGTTGTGTTTGGGCATCCAACTTTGCATTGACATCTGCAGCTTGCGCGTCCAATTTTGAATTTACGGCGTCGAATTTTGAATTTTGGGCGTCGAATTTTGAATTTTGGACATCAAACTTTGCCTTAACATCTGCAGCTTGTGCGTCGAATTTTGTCATCATCATCCGGAACATCTCCGAAATGTCTAACAGTGGCGAACTCTTCTCCGTTACATTGCAACCATCTTGACTCGCTGTTTCTTCTCCATCCGGACAGTCTGGACCAATCGTAAAAACATATGTGTCGACATCAATACCCTCTTCCTCCATAGCTGCTTGCAGACGTTGTCGAAGAATTTGCTTCTGTCCTCTGCTATTCAGATTCCGGTCCTCAAGTTCCTTCTTCAACTCAGGAACGCGAAGATCCTCCAAATGTCGATCTGACATCGCCACAACACACTTTCACACACTTATTCACTTAAACAATAATTAATCCCACTTCTGACACCAATTGTAGCGAGCTTAGGGTTCGCTGGATTAATTATTTTAAAATAAATAAGAGCCGTTAAATCGATTTTGAATTAATGTGACACTTTATTAGTCCGTTAATAACAACCGTTACTTTTTACCGTACACTTAACGTTTTCTTTATTATCGCTTCCGTGATTATCGCGTATTTTACTTCTTACTTCTCACTCGAGACGTATCGCTTGCTTCACTGTCTTCACTTACTTATCTCTAACTTAACTTCCGCTCTGCGTGCGACGTATTTATACCGTTTTTCCTCATTCTGATTTGGTGTATCGTTTCCGTCCGTTCCATAGTCTTGAATGTTCTATTCCAGTTTTCCAGTACTTCCTAAAATAATCTAGTACTTTGTTTCGGACTTTCTCGAAGATTCCAGTACTGATTGTCATATGCGTCACAATATTAAAGCAGAAAATTAAAACCTCCGGCAAATGACGAGAATTTGGCTCGTAAGCTGACATGTTTAAT